>BSBK01005629.1:1202500-1275000 GCA_027943335.1 Chamaecyparis obtusa
AGAAATCAAGTTTAAGCCGAGTGATGTTAGTGTCAACTGAGCCAGTATATGTTGAGTAAATTCAGTGTTGACCGAACATCAGTTAATTGCCGAGGAAGATAATATTAGCCAAGGAAATAGTTTCAGTGGTGATCGGGCTACCTAGTGAAGACCGAGGAGTTGAACACAGTATTGACTGAACGTCAGTAATTTACATTTGAGGAAGAATTCAGATTCCTAGCCGACATAGTTGAATTCTTGGATTATTTAAATCATGTTGACTTTATTTATTGATTGTATGGAAGCATTTAATGCACTGTAAAATGTTTTATTGTAAATCTATTAAGAGATTTGAGATGTTTCTAGAAGGATGAATAAAGAACATAAAGTTGGAAGGATTCGATGAATCTAACCTAACCCTAAGATCTACGGAGGAGATTAAGCAACAAAATTTGTATTGACCTAAATGAGGAAGTATTAAGGAAACCTAAGCATGAGGTTGAGAGAGTGTGATATAGAGGATGTTGGAGTTGTTGTTGATGTTATTGATTGTATAATCAAAAAAGGTTGAAGGAGAAGGAGTTATGATTGCTTGAAGAGATTTCAGAGGAGATTAGTGATGGAGATGGAAATGGATCATAGTCAGTAAGCCAGCATATGTGTACGAAATTGGATTTGATATTTGCAAAGTGAGTTGTATGTTTTCAGATCAATATTACTGTTACTTTCTAATCATTGTATCAGTCAAAATCCTTTTAACAAAGGTTGACCTAACAATCATTTGTATAAATCCTTTGAACAAGGTTGCATTCTAATGGAATGTATGTAAGTCCTATAACAAGGCGCACTCCTAACAGGGTGGTTAAAATCCTTTAATCGGGTCACACCTAATAGTGTGTTTGTAACCTTTGATAGGGTTGGCTTTTCACAGAGCTCACTCTAGAAGAGTGAAAATATCAATAACATGTTACAAAGTGGTTTTTCCCAAATTGAGTTTGCACTATAAATCCTCATGTTAATACTTGTGTGGATGTTTTGGTTTGAACATTTTTGTGTTTTTCAAGTTAAATACTATTGGATAGTGGATTGATATGTTTCTATTATGTATTCAGTAATGACCGAGTAGCTATTGGTTGTTAGATCTGATTTGTTGAAGAGTTTGAAAGTTTATTTTATACATCTAGACCTGAGAACAACTGATTCAGCCCCCTCTCTCTGTTATTCTAAATTATATTAACAATTGGTATCAGAGCTATTGGTGCTTACAGAGAACAAGTTTAAAGGTACTTGAAGCAAATGATCAGGATGTATAAGAAGGAGGTACCAAAGATGAATAAGGAGAACTTCCCTGCATGGAAGAGTTTGATAAAGCTACACCTAGCTGGTATTGGTGACTCAACAAAGTATTATATTGAGCATGAATATGTCACACATGTTACACCTCTAACTGCCAAGGAGATGAGAGTTAAACAAGAGCACAACCAAGAAATGTTGGAGATTGCATCTGCCCTAAGCTATCCGGAATTTGAAGACATCAAAGATTGCACAAATGCAAAGAAAATGTGGGACACTCTTGCAAAAATCTATGGTGGGGACATAAATGTACTAAGAGCAAAAGTTGAAAGCCTAAGAGGTAAATTTGATGAAATGAAAATGCAAGAAGGTGAGAATATTGCACAATATTGTGGTAGAATAAAAGAAGTTGTAAATGCTATTAGGGGAGCCAATGGAACTATTGATGATGAGATTGTTATTGGAAAAGTTTTGAGAACTTTGCATCCTATTTATGCCATCAAAATTTTAGTAATTCAAGAATCTAGATGTAGCCCTAATAATACTCTTACTCTAGAAAGTCTTGTTGGCAAGCTCACTACTTTTGAACTTTCTAATTTTGATAACTTCACTGTTGCTAATGTTGAATCTGCATTCATGTCACAATTGGTTCTGAATAAGTCAAAGAAAGAAAAGGAAAGATGCATCAGTGAGAGTGAAAGTGAAAGTGACACATCTGATGAAGAACTTGAGGATCTTGAAGCTCTTATGGCCAAAAGATTGAAAAGGGGAAAAGACAAGTATAAAGGTAAACTCCCTACCATATGTTTCTCATGTAATAAAGTTGGTCATATAGCTACAAGATGTCCCAATGGGGATTATAAGGATGAAGAAAGACATAGAAAGCATAAAGAAAAAGGAGAAGACAAAGGTTATTGAAGGTACAAGGACTACACAGGAAAATGTAAGAAATCCTGTTACATAGCTGAAGAAGAAACTGACATTGATAGTGATGATTTTGAGATATAAGTAGTATATGTTGCTATGAAGGATGAGTTTGATGAGGATGAGAAAACTGCACTGATATCCTATGTGAACAAAAATGATAAATGGATTATTGATACTGGGTGCTCACACCACATGACTGGTGATAAAAGTAAGTTTGATACTCTAGATCATTACAAAGGCAGAAGTGTAAAATTTGGTAATGATGCTCCATGTCTTGTGAAGGGTAAAGGTCTAATTAAGCTAATTGATAAGATAGTTTGTGAAAATGCCTATTGGGTAGAAGGTCTTAATTATAATTTGTTAAGTTTTGCACAACTTAATAGCACTGGTTACCAGGTGGAATTTCATCATAGAAAGGCCAAAATATTTGATGCTACTGGTGAACTAATTGGAAGTGGAGAACATACAAGAGGTAATTTGTTCTATCTAGACCTATCTGAAGAAACATGTTTGATTGCACAATCTGATGATATATGGTTATGGCATAAGCGACTATGTCATGTTAACTTTGATAATCTGGTAGAAATTAGAAAAAAAAAGAAAGTGAGAGGACTACCTAGATTGAAGAAACCTAAAAATGTTATGTGCAAACAATGTCAGTTGGGTAAGATGACAAAGTCTAGTTTCAAGAGCAAGACTTTTACTTCTGAGAATGCTTTAGATTTGGTTCATACTGACCTTTGTGGACCTATGGGTGTACAAAGCTATTATGGTGCTAGATATTTTATTTTGTTTGTTGATGATTACACCATAATGATGACTATAATATTTCTAAAAGAAAAATCTGATGCTTTTCAATTCTTTAAGTGGTATTTGGCTAAGGTTGAAAAGGAGACAAGTAGGAACCTGAAGTGTTTGAGATCTAACTGAGGTGGAGAATTCATATCAAATGAGTTCAATCTATTTTACAATGATAGAGGAATCAGAAGACAGATGTCTGCACCTAGAACACCTCCACATAATGGTATAGCAGAGAGAAGGAACAGATCTATCCTGGATTGTGCAAGAACACTAATGATCGAGAATAATGTTGCACAAAAGTATTGGAGAGAAGCTGTAAGTACAACTGTTTATACCTTAAACCGAGTACATATCAAAAAAGGTACAAATATCACACCTTATGAGTTATGGCACGGGTATACACCTAATGTAAAGTACTTTAGAATTTTTGGAATCAAATGCTATATAATAAAAGATAATAGAAATGGAAAGTTTGATGCTAAAAGTGACGAGGGAATATTCCTAGGTTATTCCATAAAAAGTAAAGCTTACAAGTGTTTGAACTCTAACACTAACAAAATTGTAGAAAGTGCAAATGTTAAGGTTGATGAATATGAAGAGAAAAATGAAGCTGAAAGAAAAAGAGAACCAGAAGATTATAGATCTTTTGTTTATGTAGAAGAAGGAGAGGCAAGTAACACACTTGCACCTGATGCCGAGTCTCAGGCTAGCAATGCCGAGCATTAGGGAGACAATGTCGAATGACAAGAAGAACATGCCAGGTGACAAGAGGAAGCTACCAAGTATCAGGTTGAGGTTGCCGAGCATTCAGAAGATGAATCTGACAATCTTGTTGGTGAACCTGAAGAGCAAGAAGAAAAGAGGGAAGAACCTATTTTGGCACAATATGTAAGGAGACATCACAAGCCTGAAAAAATCATTGGAGACAAAGAAACTGGAGTTCTAACAAGAAGCGAGTTAAGAGACCCTACATGTTTTCTATGTGAATTCGAGCCTAACACAACAAGGGAGGCATTAGAAAATGAAGACTGGATCAAAGCCATGAATGAGGAGATAGACCAAATAGAGAAGAATGATACCTGGACTCTGTGTCGAGACTAGAAAACAAAAATGTCATTGGAACAAAGTGGGTGTTCAGAAATAAGCTGAATGAGCATGGACAAATCACAAGGAACAAAGCAAGGCTGGTATGCAAAGGCTACGCACAAGAAGAAGGAATAGACTATTGGGAGACATTTTCCCCTGTAGCAAGATTCGAAGGAGTAGCAAGATTGGAAGGAGTAAGAACTTTACTTGCATATGCTGCCTACAAAGATTTCAAGGTATACCACATGGATGTCAAGTCTGCATTTTTAAATGGTATATTAGAAGAAGAAGTTTACATTGAACAACCTGAAGGATTTGTTGATCCAAACAAGAGACACATGGTTTGCAAACTGAATAAAGAATTGCATGGACTAAAGCAAGCCCCCAGAGCATGGTATGAGAGGCTACACAACTACCTGATACCGATTAGATTCTCAAGGACAAATGACACCAACAATCTATACATGAAAGATGAAGAAGGTAAAGGAATCTTGTTGGCTAAGATTTTTGTAGATGATATTATATTTGGTGGAAAAGATACCCCGTGTAAGAAATTTTCAAATGAAATGCAAATTGAATTTGAAATGAGTATGTTTGGGGAGATCAAATTCTTTGTTGGTTTACAAGTATATCAAATGGAGAAAGGTATTTTCATTACCCAATCTAAATATGTTCATGAGATACTGAAAACTTTTGGTATGGAGGACTCAAGGCCAGTTGGTACTCCTATGGCTACTATACAAAAATTGTCTAAAAATGATGATACTGCTAAAGTAAACCAAACTTTGTATAGGTCCATGATTGGAAAACTATAGTATGTTGTTCATAGTAGACTAGATATTGCTCTAGCAATTGGGATTGTGGCAAGATTCTTTGCCAATCCTAAGGAAACGCACATGATGGCTATGAAAAGGATAACGATATATTTGAAAGGAACTATTAACTATGGATTGTACTACAAGAAGCATGAGAGATTTGAACTGAGAGTCTATACTGATGCAAATTGGGTAGGAAATGTGGATGACAAAAAAAGTAGTAGTGGTGGAGCTTTCTTTCTTTAACAGAGATTAGTTTCTTGGACAAGCAAGAAATAAAATTGCATTTCCCAATCTACAACTGAAGACGAGTATGTTTCTACAGTAGTGAATTGTTAAAACTTGGTATGGATAAAGCAATTGTTGGTAGGCATGATAGAAGAAATCACTGAACTAGTTGTCATTTTCTATGACAACACAGGTGCTATCAACATATCTAAGATCCTAGTAATGCACACAAAGACCAAACACATCGCCATCAAGTATCATTGCTTGAGAGAATTGGTACAAGATAAAGAGGTCAGAATGGAATATGTGAATACAAAGGAAAAACTAGCATACATACTCATAAAAGCTTTACCTAAAGAAGCTCATGAGTATCTGAGAAGTAAATTAGGGGTTCTTCCTTTAACTGAGGCTGCCTAGTCAAGCTAGGAGCACTGCATCAAATGTGTTGCAAAGAGTATCTGAAAAATTTATGTAGAGAAAGATCACACTTTAGGAGCAGCCTAGAGTTGTGAAGAGTACAGAAAAGCTAATAATCAGTCATGAGCAAAGATGACAGAGGGAGACACAATGTTACTGAACTGACAAGATGATATCTACATCTATAGGATGTAAGTTTTTAGTTGATGCTTTGGCATTATTGTCAAAGAGGGAGATGAATAAGATGAAAACACATGGTGAGATTTCATGGAAGATCAAGTAAGAGGGAGATTCAGAGGAAAGGAACACGAAGAGATCAAGTGGAAGTTACTGTGTGGACGGTCATGTAAGCATGCTAATTGATTCTAAATCAGAATGAAGCTAAGGATATTATAAATATTTTTGATGTACAGATAAGTTTTGGATTGGTTGGTGATTCATGTGTTATTCATATGGTGTTGCCATCAATGCCAAAGAGGGAGATTGTTAGAAACTGCAATTGAAGCAATTATTGTATTGTCATTGATGTCAAACCTTAATTGGTAAGACTATTGCTATTTAAGAAAGTACTATATTTATTTAATTGTTGAGAAGGATGTGGGCAAGGTTGATAACAATAGAACCTAAGGAAAGGTTGAGTTATCTTGATACTTCAATGGGTACTTGATTATGTGGCACAATGATAAGATAATGTGTTGCTTATCTAAGTAAGAATGAAGACTAAACAAGTAGGCTTAATTGAGAAAAAGTGAAGAAATCTAGTTTAAGCCAAGTGATGTTAGTGTTGACTGAGCCAGTATATGTCGAGTAAATTCAGTGTTGACCGAACATTAGCTAATTGCCGAGGAAGACAATATTAGCCGAGGAAATAGTTTCAATGGTGACCGGGCTACCTAGTGAAGACCGAGGAGTTGAACACAATATTGACCGAGTGGTCAGTAATTTACATTTGAGGAAGAATTCAGATTCCTAGCCGACATAGTTGAATTCTTGGATTATGTAAATCATGTTGACTTTATTTATTGATTTTATGGAAGCATTTAATGCACTATAAAATGTTTTATTGTAAATCTATTAAGAGATTTGAGATGTTTCTAAAAGGATGAATGAAGAACATAAAATTGGAAGGATTCAATGAATCTGACCTAACCCTAAGATCCATGGAGGAGATTAAGTGGCAAAAGTTGTATCGACCTAAATGAGGAAGTATTAAGGAAACCTAAGCATGAGGTTGAGAGAGTGTGATGTAGAGGATGCTGGAGTTTTTGTTGATGTTATTGACTGTATAAGCAGAAAAGGCTAAAGGAGAAGGAGTTGTGATTTCTTGAAGAGATTTCCAAGTAGATCAGTGATGGAGATGGAAATAGATCACATTCAATAAGCTAGCATATGTGTACAAAATTGGATCTGATATTTGCAAAGTGAGTTGTATGTTTTCAAATCAATATTACTGTTACTTTCTAATCATTGTATCAGTCAAAATCTTTTTAACAGAGGTTGACCTAACAGTCATTTGTATAAATCCTTTGAACAAGGTTGCATTCTAATGGAATGTATGTAAGTCCTATAACAAGGTGCACTCCTAACAGGGTGGTTAAAATCCTTTAACCGGGTCACACCTGAGAGTGTGTTTGTAACCTTTGACAGGGTTGGCTTTTCAAAGAGCTCACTCTAGAAGAGTGAACATATCAATAACATGTTACAAAGTGGTTTTTCCCAAATTGGGTTTCCACTATAAATCCTAGTGTTAATACTTGTGTGGATGTTTTGGTTTGAACATTTCTATGTTTTGCAAGTTAAATACTATTGGATAGTGGACTGCACTATTATATGTTTCTGTTATGTATTCAGTAATGACCGAGTAGCTGTTGGTTGTTAGATCTAATTTTTTGAAGAGTTTGAAAGTTTATTTTATACATCTGGATCTGAGAACAACTGATTCACCCCCCCTCTCTGTTGTTCTAAATCATATTAACAATTTTTTGATAGAGCATGCTCATCCTAACAATTCAGGGAATTCGATGTCTGGTACCTGCAAACTTGTATAAAAGACAAGCATGTACATACATGTATAAATATAAACAAGAAATAGTGAGAATTGGTCAATCATGTGGATCTTGCAAGCAAGTAACTATGAATCCATCCCTCAACCACATCAAGCACGTCAAACATAAATGTAAAACATATACATCGACCATACACATGCAAGTATGGGGTCAGTAAAACCATAAGCATTCATGATATCCTAACATATGAATCATCAAAATGAAATAACCATCACATATAAATAACATCATCATTTATATTTAATCAACATGAAAATAATTCATGAGCATCTAATCCATGATTATTCAATAAAATGTCATACATTCATAAACCTCAAAATCCCTAAAATAAATAACACACACATGAACATGGCCTAAAAGAGTTTGGCAATAAAACTGAAAAACAAACTATGGGAGGGGCATTACACTATCTAACAACATTCTTTTTCAAGAAGGTTGAGTTTTGCAGGCTGACTTTCATATCAAAAGGCTTACAGAAGACAGAGCGATTCAAGAAGCCAAGCCAACAAGTTTATATGAAGGAGTCATAAAATGACAGAAACAAACTCTAATATATTATACTTTGTAAATGAGGGGATGCCCTCAGATTTGTATTGTTAATTTTGATTAGCTGGACATTAGTCCTGGGCTAGACTAGAGGTTTTCTTCTCCATTCTTTCCTACAAGTGCCCACACTGAATGAAGAATTTGTATTTGACTTCATTTTTAATAATAAAATTCTTATTTGGCCTTGGCCTTTTATCAAAAAGAAAAACAAAAAAAAAACAAAAAAATCAACAAAGAAAACTTGCATGCAAATATAGAAGACAAGTGCATTAGATTTTTAGCATGTTCATGTCGGGTTCACCAAATGTACGTAGGGTAATTCTGTACAAGTTTAAAGAAACAATGTAGTAGTACCGAACTAATCAAGAAAACTACTCATAATCATTAAACCCTACAAATAACAAAATAACAAACATCATATTAAAAAATTAAACACATATGTAAACCAAATGATGCTTGAGTCTTTTGTTGCTTCTCTTTGCTGTTGTTGGGATGTAGCATTCAATGGTGATTCAACAACATCCAAACTCAAGATCTTCATGAAATTGTGATACTCTGATAATAAATTGACACAAGTTCGATGCAAAATCCAGAGATATAATTGTGAGAAATGAGGGTTGTTTATATAGAAATTTGGATTAAAATGAGTGGTCGAGATTAATTAGGGAAAATCACGATGGACGGACAAGGATGAAAGAGACTAGAGAAAGAATTGGTAAGTTTCCAATTTCAAACTAAAAAAGACAAAGGATAAAATCTAAAGATATTTTCAATTTTTGGAGAGATAAAGTTGCCAAAAACTGAAAATGGAATGTTTGGGATATTTTTTGATTTTAGATTTTCAAAAAATTAATTTTTCAACTATGAGGATTTATTCCATTTTTTGGAAATTTAATTCCTCATAAATCACCTTTTCAGATATTTGAGGATTTAATTGAATTAAAACTCAATTAAATGAGAAATGATGAAATTAAATTGAAATTAGATAAAATTAATCAAAAATTGAAATTAGAAGAAATTGAGATGAAATTGGAATTAAATTAATTTAATCAAGAGGAATAAATTAATTAATTTAAATAATTAATAATAATTATTTAAACTATGGGACTTTAGAAATTGAATTTAATTAATTAGTAAACACTAATTAATTACAGGTTAATTAATTAAACAATATTAATTATTTAATTAATATAATGAGAATGATTAAATGATGCAAATATTTGATTTTGGAAGAATACAAATAATTAATTAACGATTGAAGAACCATTAATTAATAGAGGAATAATTAGTGCATTAAATGTGAACTCGCAAGTGTGTCCATTTTTTGGTATCTACAATATCCTAGCAGGATATTTCAGTGGTATCAGAGTTGGTTTTCTTGCCAGCCTATGAGGTTTCATGAGTAATTGTAGTTATGAAGTCTTTGTTGGAGTCAAAATTACAATAATTAAAAGAATATCAAATTGACCTAGAGCAGCATTTTTTAAAGAAGAAAGTTTTGGATGATCAAACTAAATATATCTCTATTATTTTGGAGAAAATCAATGTTGATATTTTGTTGGTGCCATTAGTAAATATTATATTCAATCTGGGAAATTTTTATTTGTGTGGGTCAGTCATAATTTTGGACATCTCTTGAAAAGCTTGGTGTAGCATTTGATTTTGAGTTTAAAGTTTGCATTTGGGCAAATTTCTATTGATGTAGCATATTTCATATATCACCTATTGAAAATCCCTTAATGTGGTGCAACTACCTTAATGAAATATTAGGGGTCAAAGAGTTGATTATATGAAATAATCTTTAGAATATATTAATATTTTGTGATTTGCGATAATATTAAGGTTGTAGATAATTGGGTGTGATTTGTGATAATATTAAGGTTGTGGAGAATCGAGCGGAATAACATTTGGAATTATTGGAGCATTCAAGCTTTGAAACTTGAAGAGTTCAAAGGATTTATTCACGATCCTTTCAAAATATTACAAAATATATCCTTCTATTGGTGGAGCGACAAATACAAGTGCAACTCAAATTCTGAGCAAGTATGGATTTACTAGTGACTCATCTATGACAAGTGTGAACAAGAAGGATTCCCTCGTCTATGCTAATTTGTAAAATAAGATGTTAGTTGTATTATTTGTACATGTCGTTCCACCAATCTAGTGGTCTGAGGATTGTCATGAGTTATATAATCAGGAATGACTCTTCATCTTCTTGGGTGCAGAGCTTGTAACATTCTATAGTAATGTATTCTCTTCTTTGAGTGTGTGACATTTAAAGATTGTGTAGTGTCAATTTTCTTGGATCCATTGAGAATAGATAGAAATTCTCTATCAAAATAGGATACTTGTCATTACTGAGGACAAAATATTCTAGGAGAGAATTAATGTCTCTACTATTGTCTTTTCAGTGTTCCATGATTGCAGAGTTACAAGGTTTTGGAACAAACTCATGTACTTGTATAGATTTCACATTGAAACAAAGAATGGAATTTGACTGCCTTCCTTCAAAATTGTCATGTATGTGGTGGTTAAAGCTGAACATAAATAATATTTCAGAGGTTTTTGGTCAGTAAAACCAATATACAAAGTGTTAGATTCTTGTGAATGATTGAAGGAGATAGAGTATACATTTTCAAAGTTTAATTCCATTCTCTGGAGAGTTACTAAGAAAATTATTTCATTCTACATTTAATTTGTAAGACTAAGGACCTTTTGTAATAGGGAGAAATACTAGAACTAATTGATATTTCTAGGCATGTTTCCTACGTGTAAGTCATAGGTTAGAGCCATTTCAAGTCTGAAGCTAGGTGCAATATATAATAGTATAAACAAAAAATATTTGGGATGCTATCCTAAAGTTCCCACAAAGTGATTTAAGAACCAAGGTTTTCCTATTGGTAGAGATTGAGGTAAAGTACCATGGAAAATTATTAAGCATAAATAATTCATCACAACTATATTGGGTGGTGGTATTTGCAGAACTTCATATGAATAGTTCATCACAACTACATTTGTTTTTCATATCATTCGATCTAAGAATTGCAAGCTCAACTTCTTCATGAGGCCTGAAGATTATTTTAGAATGAACTTCTTTTGTATTGTTGTTATCATTTGACTCAACAAAGTATTAGGTATTAGGTTGAGTGTTCAATGTTACTAGAAGAAGCTCAAAAGCTTGGAAAATTATTTATAACTTTCTAGATATCATAAATCATTATGAATCTTTCTAATAAGTTTTTAAATATGAGTTCTAAGGTGGAATGATTGAACATAAAGAGTTTATATAATAGAGTCAAGTCATAGTGTACTTATTTGAAGTTGCACCAATACACCTTCTTAGTTGTTGTTGTTATGCAATTCATATCTAGGATGATTAAATTGTGGTTCGAATATATGGGCGTGGGTGACTTGTGTGAAGGATGCATTTACTAGATATGAGCTGGGTAAACTAGCTGAGTAGTTACTGACTTGGGTTACTTTAATGTATATTCATCTAAACTAGCCTCTTCCATTTGCATATTCAAACATATTTATTATACTTGCGATATAAATTATTCCAGTCCCTGCATAGTAGAAACATTGGTTCTTGTTGATGTTTCTTATACCTTGAGTACATGTGTGTTAAGCATTGCAGATGATATTTGTGCAATATAAAGGTTAGTCTTATTTGTAAATATTTCCTGGTATGTTGGATGAGCTTTTATTTCTCTATGTTTGAATGAAGACTCTATGTTTTGGAAACTTAACTTGGAGATTTCACTATTCAGTTGCATATTTAATTTATATTTCCTGAAACTGAATATCAAACCTTGGCAATCCAACTTCAAGAAAACTGTTTGACAAAATTTACACTTAGCAAAGTGCTACGATTTTGAGTAGAATCTAGTTGGGGTTCTTATGAAGATAATGGAAGATCAGAAAATTGACCTTTTCTCAATATAATTCAATGATATGTTTAATGGTGATCAACTAAGGGATTTACAAAAAGAAAGGAAAGTAGAGAATTAGATCTACATGATTGGATTACAATTGAAGTCCCTAAAGT
This sequence comes from Chamaecyparis obtusa, assembly GCA_027943335.1. NCBI lineage: Eukaryota > Viridiplantae > Streptophyta > Pinopsida > Cupressales > Cupressaceae > Chamaecyparis > Chamaecyparis obtusa. The sequence goes on from BSBK01005629.1 coordinate 1,214,707, forward strand.
TTCTTGATGGTGTCCTATCTAAGTTGGAAGAATTAGGCTCATATTTATCCAAAATAGATTAGTTGGATAGGAGGATTTTGAATTGGGTTTTTCAGCCCGCAATGCTCATTTTGGTCCAACATGGGTTTTTGGAACATCCATGTGAGTAGGTGAGACTTGAAATTGCTTCTTGTCATAGTAAATTATATGAATAACAACTCTTATTTCACCCTATAATAATTGCATATTGAAGAAGGTTCTACAAATGATTATGGACACCCTATGTGGATTACATGATGTCAAAGGCCCTACTTTTGGTAAGAGGGCTATAATTTTAGAATTTATAGAAAGAACTAGATCATTCATCATTATGTTAGATCTGAAATGTGAAAAAAATGATTCTTCAAATGTCTCAATGCTTCTTAACTTAAATTAGGAACCATCATCGAGATTATGTGAGGGCTTGTATACAAACCATTATGTCCTTAATCTTAGATGAGGGTGGTGATATCAGTAAATAATTGCAAGTGGACTTGTTGGCTATTTGGAGGAAGGAATAGGTTGTATCACCTATGGCTTATGGGTTCTCAAAAATATTGATTGAGCATAAAATTGAAAGGTTCTAAGAGCACATGACTACAAATGAATTAATATCAACAGACTTACAGGTTGCAGGGTCTTTTGAAAAGAGAGAACCAAATGAGAAGGGATCATATTTTTTTACATGCCAAGAGACTTGGATACCTAATCACATTAATGGGATTGGTATGGAAGATAATTCAGCCAAAGAGTTTGGGACCAGAAATGAAGAAGATAGGAATCTCACAATTTTATCTCAATAGAAGAACACAAATCATTGCAAGAGATGGACTCATCTTGTTTATAGGAAAGGGATATATGAGCCTCTTATTTGGTGACTTGGAAGTTTTTATTGACAAACATTTTGATGAGCATGTTTTTATTTAAGGAGAGAATATGTTGGAGTTTCAAGATGTTTCCAAGGAAGAAAATGAATCTTCATTTCAAAATGATGATAAAATAGTAGATGTGACTATGCATTTAGAGATGGAGGAGAATTTATTTAATAAATCAAAAAATAATGCAACAAATAATGAAATTTCTTTCAACCAAAGGGTTTTCCAAAGTTGTGTGCATGAGCTAGGCCAAGATGATGACACTAAAAAGGCTAATTTGAATGACCAATCAGAAATTTTATTTATAGATGAGGATTTTGGAGCATATAATTTGAAAGATAAGCTAAAATTCATTGAGGATATGGTTGTTGCAGAATTAGTGCATTTTGATGATATCCATAAAAATTAAAAATATTACCTAGAAAGTTCAAATTGACGAAAGGAAAAAGGGAATACTAAGTTAAATCAATAGTACACATCTTTACACAATTAGAAATGCACCATAAAAGATGAAATTTGATTATCTAAAATTGCTCAAAGATAGGGATATTGCAATCAAGTTTGCAGGTGATAACGAGAAAGAGGTAGATGAACTTTGTCTACAACTGAGCATAACTCATTATTCATTATACACAACTGAAAATCAGACTTATATTGCAAACACTCCCAAGGAAGATGAAATTAATTTTGAGACCAAGGAGATTATACATATTGTTGAAGGATTAAATACCCTTTGTGAGGATGAAAGTAAGAATAATATTTCTACCAATCACTATTCAAATGAGGAATATTATGTTAATGAAGATTAAAAGAACTGACAAGGAGAAAAAATCAATAATTTAGATGACCAATGTTTCTATGATGATTCAATTTGTAACAATGAAATAGTTGTTATGATAGACTCTGAAGGAAGATTTCTAAGTAGGCGAAGTCTTGGGACAACAACGATTAATGATCTTTCATTGTTAGAAGAGTTGAGATTCTCAAACAAGACAAAGATAACGAGAACTAGATCAGTTCAAATAGTAGTATGTTGATTGGTCTGGATGATCACATGAAGATTGATATTCTCTATGCAAGTAATCTTAGTAGGAAGCACCACTTATTTCAAGAATTCATTGTTATGTATGGAGTTGTAAGTATGAATCCATTTTCATCAATGGTTTTTCAATGAAGTTAGGAGTTGAAGACATGATGGTGAGTACTAAATATGGCCATACTTTAGGAAGTGCACATTGACAAGTTCTTACCAATAATTGACATGAAATTTATTCTTGAAGAGGTCAAAAAGAAAATTTTCAGTTTTAATAATGCTGATACCATTTGTTGCAGTAGGGATGTAAACTTGTTTTTATGTGATAATGTGCCTCCAAATTATAGTTTTAATAGAGTAGAGAAATGAAAGCATGATGGGTATAAGTCCAATAGATGTAAGTATCGATATTTACTAAAAAAAGGTGATACTTATTAGCTTGATTGCATTGTGAGGAGTGTAATCATTTCTCTTTCAACCCACAAGTTGATGAGTTGAATATGCTTATGATGATAAATAAGAAGAAATTGAATGATTGGTATAAAGAGGGTTGTACTCCATCATGGAATGAGATGTACTGTCCTTTGGGAGGAAGATTTTTAGAATTCATTTTACAGATGTTATGATGGGTTACAAAGATGTCAGACTAAGAATGAGTTGAAGACTTCAGGTGATGGGAGAAATTGCTCTTCAAATTGGCTTTGGGGTTCAAGTATCTTATTGATGAATGAGTTGCATTTGAACATATTGCTTCATAGTGTGGTGGGTTTTGATTTTAGTTGTCCCATAATGTTCCATACAGTTTCTTGTAGATTTATATGGGATCCTGGTATCAGTATGCAAATTTATGACTGCTTGAGGACAAGCAATCTCTAAAGAGGGAGGACTATAATGTCCCCCTTTTTGGGGACATTAGAAATTAAATGAAAACTTAATAATTATTAAAATCACTTTAAATGGAGCTTAATGAAAATTAATAAAGTCATTTTAATTTAAAAAGAGGGGATAATAAAGAGATAGAGAAAATGAATTCCAAGAGACAGGTAGAGGGAAAATGAAGGGTCACATGGATGTTTTATTAAAGAACGTGGAGAAGATCATTGGCAGATTATGCTTGGTTTATTTTATTTTCTTTGACATAGCTCTGGGAGCTTCTTGTTTTAGATTCAATTTTCTTAGGATGAAAACCCTTGGGATTTTCTTAGCAGATTGGACGAAAATCCAATTTGACTTTGAGGTGGATTCGTAATAAAATTCACAGATGAGCAAAATTGTTAGAGGTATTTCATGTTTGTTTGGAAAAACATGGTTTTAATGATTTATCTATTTTTAGGGCAATATTCATCTCCATTTTCACATATTATATGTTTTCAAAATTAATTGTTCAATGAATAGAAACCAGTTTGTATGCAAATTGTTTGTTTTAATTTCTGTGTTAAAATTTCGAACAAATTTCCTAGCGATATATTTTGAAATGAAACTCAAATATTCAACTTCAAATTTCAAGTTTATTCTCCTCCTATTAGTCGTTATGAATATACTTAACAAATTTATATGCAACATGTCATTATGTCAAAGAATTTAAAGGTATTCACTATGTAATTAATTTACATGTGAGATCAAGGAGAAAATCATTAGGACATGTGTCAATTTTTAGGGAGAAAAAGAAATCAAATAGACATACATTCATAATGTCATTTCTCATTTGTGTGTTCTATATTATTAAATAAAGGCTTAGGTATGCATATGATTTACATGTAATCTTATTACTTAGTTGAAATAAAGTATTTATTCCATGTGAATGGTATAAAAATAGTTTTCTTTAGTTGTTAGTTATGTACAATTGTGTTTAAGCAAGAGTGAGGTGTCTTAAATATTATAATTAGAATTTATGTTCTATTGAGAGGATTGTCCCTTGAAATGGTAGCACAAATTTGATATCCAAGAATTCTCTTGCTCTTATTTTATGTATATATCAATGTATATCATTATATTATGTTATACATTTCTTGTAAGTGGCCTACTAGAGCTCTTTTTAGGGCCACATTTCATTATGGTTGTATTTGATTAGTGTTATGTTATAACTAGCCATGATATGATCTCACTTCACCCTTAAGAGGTCTTGTTGATTAGATAGACTAGATATTGCACACGTTGTCGGTATTGTTGCAAGGTTTTATTCAAATCCAAAGGACTCGCATATGGTTGTAGTGAAGAGGATCTTTAGATATCTCAAGGGAACTAAAAATTATGTCCTAAGGTATGGTAAGGATGTATGTTTTTCTTTGAATGTGTTTACTAATGTAGAATGGGTAGGTAATTTTGATGATAGGAAGAGCACAAGTGGTGGAGCATTATTTCTTGGTGAAATATTAGTCTCCTCGACTAGTAAAAAGAAGAATTGTATTTCACAATCTACTATAGAGGTAGAGTATGTTGTCACTGCTATTAATTGTCAGTAAGTGATATGGATAAAATAGACTCTTGAGGGAATTCATGATAAGGTCAAAGAATTGTTTGTTATCCATTGTGATAAAACTATGTTGGATATTGCTAATGCATTAGGGAGATTTTTGGATATTGCTAATGAATTTTATATGTTTAATCACTACATTAAGTGTTGTTGGAATTACTACTATTATCATTTGTGTTTTGTCACTGATGTCAACATATGTTTCTATGAAGAGAACAATCAAGTTATTATAGTGTATGAATGTCGTATGGATGATTCAGAATGTAAGAACATAGTTGTATGTACTAGAAGGTGTTTTGATCCTATATCTAAGATCAGATGATGTAATATTTCATATTGGCTAAGTTACAAAATATTTAGTGAAGACTGGTTACTGGAATGTGACAGTGGAAGTTGACAGAGTAAGTCTCTGAGTTTTGAGTATATCTTACAAGCGATGTGGATTTAGTGAATGCGAGCTTAAGAGATGTCAGATAACACACCAAGGAATGTTTGTTAATCTTAGCAAGTTGTGGAAATCATGATGAGGTCATCTATGGTGTATGTTCTAGAGCAGACCTGTCTGGGGTAGACTTAAAAAATGAAACATGTATTATAGATTGCGAGCATGGATTACGGATATTGGATCTTAAATATTGAATTGTAATTGTTGTATACTTGTTTAAGAAACCATGTATATCTTAGAAAAGATTTATGTAATTATTTGTATATTACGAAAGCCTAATTGGCCAACTTGATCATTTATTTTGTAATAGGGTATATATGTAAGATCTTTTCTTTTTGAAAAGATATGGGAGAATGAATGTGATGTAAAAGAGGATTGTGAAAGTTGCAAGCTTATGTTTGCTAGATGTAGATCAGAAGATAACTTATGTACTTCATTGGAACTAATCAAGAAAAGATAGTTGCTATCAGACAGTTCAATGATTATGTATCTCCCTACATACACTTGTGTTGTGAACAATGAGTTCTAAAGGTGGAAATAACCTTCTTTGGGTAGTGAGCCCACTCCTTTTTCTTGACTCCTAATAGGGTCTGTCCTCTAACAAGGACTATGCACTATAATGTTTTAATCAACTCCTAACAAGGATAGATCTTTTAATAGGGATACTATACTCTCAATACATCATTAATGGGTGTTAATTCCCACTTGGGTTTTACCTTTAATAGGGTTTCCTCAACAACAAATATTGTGTTATTGTGTTGGCATTCATTGTGTTCATTTGATTTGGTATTACTGCTATTCAAAGTTTAAAGTTTAATAATTTCTCACACAACTGATTCACCCCCCCTCTCAGTTGTATTGGTGGACTTTTATTCCTAACACACTAATGCAATAAACATTTCCAAGAATCTAGTGATGCACTCGAAGACAAAGCACATTGCAATAAAATATCATTTTCTAAGGGAACAAGTACAAAAGGAGGTAAGGCTTGACTATGTGTCTACTAAAGAACAAGTTGCTGATATATTCACCAAGTCATTACCTAAGGATATCTTTGAGTATCTTAGAGGTAGATCAAGGTTTATTCCCCTATTTGAAGTTAATTAGATGATGTTGATTGCATCGGTTCATATGTATTTATTAGAATATCATATGTATGAATTGATGTAGAGGTGGAATACTCCATAGGGGGAGAAGTCTTAGTATGATTTGGTAGTGTAGTGATGAGGAAAGATCAAGCATAAAACAGTCACATGTAATCCAAGATTACTAAATGATGAGACAACTTTGGCATTTTTGTCAAAGGGGGAGAATATGTAAGAGAATATGCAAGGAAGAAGATGTATTGTAAAGGGAGAATATGTATGAACACTAGAGAAGAATTATGATCATAGGTACATATAGAAGTGGAAACATTTTGCAAAAGAGGTTTTCTATGAGAGAGACATAGTGTTGTCAAGAAGAACTCATAAGTTAAGAAAATAATCAAAGAGGAGAAGTTAAGAGGGTATCCATCAATGCCAAAGGGGGATATTGTTAGCATAATTATTGCAGTGATGCTAAGTGTTTCATTGATGAAGATTGGTATACATTTAATGACAACTGAATCAGTTATTTGGTTGTCATTAATGTCAACTGATTGAATTAGTGTTTTTAGTATGTTACCAGATATTGTTTGAGTAAATCATGAGTTGTAGTATGTTTCTGAAGTTTCTATTCTAAAGGAAGAACATTTTATGTGTTGTGATGTTAAGTTTTTAACTGCTACTTTTGATATGAAGTATTGTGTTAGTTATGTTTGAATGGAACCAAACTAGGTAACTGCTAAAATAGTTAGTGACAAACAATAAGTGATTTGAATGTTATCTCAAATTGGTAAAGTGTTGGATAGACCGGTCATAGGATATGATTGATAACAATGTATAGATGTTATGTTGAGGATCGTGACTCATATTATGGACTAGTAAAGATGATTTAATTGACATGAAGTAGTATTGATAGGATGAACAGATAAAGAAGACAAGGTTCTTGAATAGGTAATGAAGATTTGTGAGTCAATGAAGAAATCCGAAGTGGAAATGAGATTGGTGATTTTTTTAGTGAAGTAGTAAGGTAGTTCCATGATCTGTGGAAATTATTTGACATCGCATTGCCCAAGGTATACATTTGAGGTGGATTCTTCAAGAAGTTTCTTTTGGTCAAAAGAGTTTTTGAAGATGGTTCAATTTCCAAGGGGAAATCTATATGGAAGCTAACACGGTCAGTGAAAAATGGTTTATAGGTTGTTAGATACTTTGTATCTTACCTAACATGATCTGGTTCATTTGTATTTCAGATCTAGGGTTTATTTTAAGTCAGTGGAAGAAAAAATATATATATTGGAAAGTTGAAAAATAAGTTATTTGCTAATTGTGAATTACATAAGGGTGTGGTGACAAAGAAAATAAAGGAATCAAGTTCAATCAAGCTAGGAAAGAGTATAGAGTGTGGAGAAAAGTTTGAGAGCTTAATAGGATTTGATCATGCATAGGTAGTGCAATTTCATATATCATCTTATTTATTGCTTTCTAACCATTGTAATAGTGAAATATCTTAACTGGGTAGATCCTAATAGATCTTAGTTGTAAATCCTCTAACAAGGTGGCATTAATTTTGAATGTTTAAAGTCCTCTAACAAGGAAGCTACTAACATGGAAAAGATCCTAATAGGTCTATAGGAAAATCCCTTAATTAGGTAGTGCCTAACAATGATTTTATAAACCTTTAATTAGGTAAGCTCCTCACAAGGTGTATTCTAGAAGAGTACAGATTTAGTGGATACCAACTCCCACCATGGTTTTTCCCATTTGGGTTCCCATGAGAAAAATATGGTGTCTTCATTGTGTGATTGATTGTTTGTGGATGCATTATTTGAAAGTTTCTATTCATGTTAGTTGATGTTGAATATTTTGGTGCATAAAGTTTGGAGAGTTTTAAATCAAAGAATTTATTGATTACTAATTCACCCCTCTCCTCTCAGTAATCAGACTTGTTTAACAAAAAATTCCCTTTGAAGTCCTAGAAGTAGGAATCATACAAGAGTACCTAATCACTTGGCTGGAATGATCACTATCGAATGAAGTGATCATGCCAAAGAGCACATTACTTTTGAACTATATTTGCATGAAAAAAGATCTTCTAGTTGGAACAATTCATCTAAGGAGTGTAGTTGAGAAATACACTTTTTATATGTATTAGAAAGACTCATACCTAAGTAGAAGGCATTACAAAGAGTTCTCACCTCAAAATCAATAGGAAGAACAACTTTGTTACCATAAACAAGCTCATAAGAGGTTATAATAGTGACTTTCTTTTAAATTGTATGATAGGCATACATAACTTCAGGAGTTGCATGACCCAATCATGCTTATGAAGATAAATTGTCTTGGTAATAATATTTTTAATCTCTCTATTGGTAACCTCAACTTTCTCATTATCTTGAGGATGATATGGTGAGGACTTATAATGTCAGATTTCATATTCTAGTACCAAAGAAAATATTAATTCTAATGTGAATTGTGGTCCATGATCTATGACTATCTCTTATGGAAAACCAAATATTGTAAGATCTCAAAATAGAGAATGCTACCTACCTTTGTATCCCTTTCATGTTTCAAAGCAATAAGTTCAAATAAATTGGTTACATAATCTATACATACAAGATTACAATCCTTGTTCCTTGATGGTGGGTTTATCGGTCCAACAAAATTGAGGCCCCACTTTTTAAAGGGCTCTATAGATAGTTAAGGGTGCAAGGTAATCTCATTAGAGTGTGTAGGATGGCCAATAAACTGATATTTATCAAAATGATGAACATAATTCTTAAAATCCTTATGGATTATAGGTCATTAGTATCCAATAGTAAGAATCTTGGAAGCAGTTCTTTGGGTAGAAAAATGTCCTCCACAGGGTTCAGTATGGCATGTGAAAAGTATGTTGGAGACATCATCTTTGACACACATTGGTGCATGACATCATTAATCCCTGTATGGAAGAGCAATCCATGTATACATACCACTAATTCCAACTGGATTATGACATTCACTTGGAGATAAATCTGGTGGAAATAGGTACACAAAAAGATATTTTTTTATATCAACAAACCATGGGATTTTTATAGAAATGGAAATAATTTGCTCTTCAGGGAAAGCATCATCAACTAGTACCAACCCATCTTGTTGTTGTGACCTAGACAAATGTTTGCAACCACATTCTCATGACCAAATTTATCAAGTATAGTCATGTTGAATTCCTAAAGCAATATAAACCACTAAGTTACTCTACCATATATAATAGGTTTATTCATTAAAAATCAAATTTCAAAATGATTAGCATGAAAAAACACTTTATGCTTAGTGATATAATGATAAAACTTATTAATTACATAAAAAACACCTAAAAATTCTTTTTCAATTATGGTGTAGTTTACCTTTTCTCAAATGATTTTTTTTTTGTTATAGTAGATGGAGTAGGTTATCATATTTTTTCCCAAGCACAACTCACATAGAGAAATCTAAAGAATCAATATGAATATAAAAAGGTGATTCCTAGTTTGGACCTCTAGGCACTGGTGTAGTTACAAGTTTGATCTTAAGGGTTTCAAAGGATTCTTGACATTTTGATGTACAAGAGAAAGATACATCATTTTCTAGAAAATAAAAGAGAGGAGAAGAAATTTTACTAAATTTTTGGATGAATGCATGGTAATACCTTGCATGACCTAGAAAGCTTCGAGTATCTTTTTAACTTGTAGGTATAGGGAAGTCCTTAATAATTTGTCTTTTGGGGGTCTAGTTTTATACCCTTAGAGGAGATATAATGACCAAGTACAATCCCTTTTATCATGAGGATATGGAACTTTTCATGACTTAAAGACAAATTAGTGTCTATACACCTTTTAAGTACCTTCTCTAAATTTTCCTTAGCCTCATCATAAGTATGACAATATATAGTAAAGTCATTCATATAAACCTCAACACATTCATGTACTAGATCTATAAAAATATTCAAAACAACCCTTTGAAATGTGGAAGGGGCATTACATAACCCAGAAGATAGAACATTATAGGAAAAAGTACCCCAAGGGAAAGTAAATGTTGTATTTTCCTTATCTTTAGGTGCTATGTGGATCTTTTGTAGCCACAAAAACCATCCAAAAAAGAAAATAATTTTTTTACCTACAAGAGTGTCCAATACTTAGTCAATGAATGGCAAGGGAAAATGATCCTACATAGTAGCTTTATTAAGTTCTCTATAATCAACATAAATTCTCTACTTACCATTTTTCTTAGGAGTTACACATTGAGAGGAGAGATCCATTGACTTTCCAAAATTGGATATATGAATCCTACATTTAATAATTATGTAACTCCTCTTTAATTATTTCACACAAGATAGAGTTAAGTCACCTTTGTGGATACCTAATTAGGTGATTAGCATCTTCAATGTAAATGTGTTCTGTGTAGGTATCAAGGTTAATTCCATGCATATCTTGGTACCCCTAAGAAAATGCATCTTTATGAGTTCTAATAATTTCAATAGGATCTTGAATTTGTTTAGTGCTTAGATGTTGATTAATTTTAGGTGTACATCCAAGAAAATTTCCATAGCCTCTGATTGTGCAGGTGAATTAAGAGCTAAGACTTGTGAATTAGATGATGTATTGCTAGAATTTTCAAAGGACAAAAATGGAATATACAAACAACCATGAGGTAGCAACTGATGCAATGTAATAAAGTGTTGAAATTTTTTTGAACTACTTACAATTGAAAAATTACCAAAAGGAAAATTATCACTTATCCCTAAAGAAAGAACTATCCTTTCTAGAATTTCATTAGACGAATATCTATTTTGAAGAAAATTAGCAAGGATATCATCTTTAGAGAATTTCACCATATCAAGTGTTTGTTAAATTGTTATAATTGTAATTGAGTCATCAAAATCACTATCAACCCATGTTGGATCCTCTATTTCCAACTAGGGTTGTGGTAGAGGATATAATGTTATTTGTTTTGTTTGTTTTGATTACATAAAAATAGGTTTTGAAAGGACCCGAAACCTTTTACAAAAGGATAATAGATAATACATTTAAGATCCAAGAGGACAAGTGCATCAGCACCAAAAAAATAACACAACTAAGTCCTTAAACAAAAAGAACAGCCAAAAGACAAAGGACAACAAAAAAGGAAAGCAAGACATCAAGCTGCTATCTAAACACATTTCATCAGTTCTACAGCCTGATCAGCAAGAATCTACATGTTTGTAGCAGACAACTTTAGATCTTCCATGTCATTCTTGTTGCCATCCTCCATCTTCTTGAACCTGGATCTCATATGCCTGCTAGGTCCCTGATCCTCTTTAGTCTCTATGATCTCTTGGTTCCCTTTCCCATTATCAAACTTGACAACCAAGATCTTCACATACTCATTTGAACGCTTGAGGACAACAAAGCTCTATTCTACAATATTCCCCACAGTCTTCTCCAGCTTGTCATTTCTCTTTTCCATAGTCTCAACTTTCCTGGTTATAACATTACTGCTTTGAATTTTCTCCTCCAAGGTAGTAAGTCTTTCATTGAAGGTAGCAACACCCTTAGCTCTAGTGACAATGTCAGTGAGCTCATCAATTATCTAGCCCATAGTTTTCTCCCCCAGGTTCATCATTTTAAGAACCCCCATCTCTTTTTGTAGCTGGTGGATGTTGGTCTTCATCACAGTGATATCATTTTTCATTATGCTAAGGGTAGACAAGAAGGCCAAGCACCCCAGATTCTCAAAATCCTTGTTCCTCCCCTCATTATTCTCAAAACCCCTATTCTCTTCCTCCATGTTCTCCTTAGGATTCTCCACCTTCTCCTTCTCCAAGTTGGCCTTGTCCTTCTCATACCCATCTTTCTCAATATTAGTCACATCCTGTGCAACCTCTTGCAGGAGTTTTTCCTAAACCCAGACATCTTTACTAGTACCCCCACTCTCCTCCACAACATGGTTGTTTTCCACATGGTTTTACTGATCATTCTTTTCCTAGGAAGAAGAACCCTCATCAGAGGATATGAAAACCCTTTTTGCAACTTTCTTCTTCCTAGTTTTTATTTTGGTGCGATTGCCAAAAGGTTCCAATCTCTTTTTCCCATGCTTCTTGGAACTCTCCTCCCTACTCTCTTCTTCCTCAACTTCCATATCAGTTGTAGAATCCTCCATCTTCCTTTTCTTTTTATTTCCCTTAGGGTTGACCTCCTGGTAATCCTTAGAATCCTCCTCTTCATCTTCTGTATCCTCCATAAAAGGCTCCTCAAACTCTTTCCCATCAGTGTCATAGTCCTCCAAGGCTTTTCTATTAAGCTGGGTTCTTTCCACCTTCTTCAACTTCAACACCTCAAATATGAGGACCATGAGCCCTTCATGGAAGGCATGATCACCCTCTGGGTCCCTTTGCTAGTGGAGGAGGGAATTTTTCAAAGCACTCAGCAAGTAAAAAGGAAAATTAATCTTAACCCCATGCCTAAAGTGGTTCAGAAGAGTAAGATGGTGGTTGTAAATTTTAGTATACTGACCATCAAGGGTAATGTAGCCTATAATAACAAATAAAAAAAGGTGCCAGGGCCTGGAAATGATCTTAGGGTTAAAGTATGAATTGTCCACCTTAACCATATGGTTTCTCTCCTGCTTCGTGGGTGCAAAAGCCTCCAACGCTTTGTCTAAAATCTTCCTGTCCCTATAGAAGTTGATGCCCTCAGTCATCAAGCTAGTCACTTCAGCAATCACTTCCTCAATCACCTCCATACTTTGCATGCCAACCAGAACACTCCCCTTATTCCAAGTTTTGATGAAATTTTTGGTCACCACAACTTTCCCTCCATGCAATCTCTCCAAAAAATTTGTCATACCCCCTTCTTTGACAATTTTCCATATCTCCTTGTTCTGTTTCTAGTCGCTACAGTCCACCGGCTGGCATCTCCTCTTCTTGCCTCCCATGGATATGTAAGAAAGTAGAAAGCCTTTGTCCAGATGAATCCCCACTCTTAACAACTTAGTCCTGGAGCTATAATAAACACTATTAATGTTATGCACAACCCACAAATCATGCCAAAGGACCCCCATAATTATCTTGGAATTAGGCCATTGTCCTTCATGATAGTCACACAGATTGTTGCACTCAATACTCATTAATGATTTCTTCATTCAAAACATGTTTCTTAATCATCATCCTCTCCTTGTTAATTAATGATGACCCATCACAAGGGATATTCCAACCATCACTCCAGTCAATTTCCACCTGGCTTTTACAAGCCACATTCGCAGCCCAGTCAACCACCAAATTTGCCTCCCTAAAAATGTGGGTTATCATGCATTTTTCAAAGGTATCAATAATTTTTTTAGCCTTACTTATAACATTGTCTATGGTCCAAAAAGGGGTCATTGTATTCTTCAAACAATTAACAATACTTAGGGAATCCCCTTCAATCCATATTTTAGTATAACTCTTCCTTTTAGCTAGTAACAACCCATAGAGACAGCATTAGCCTCCGCCACCTGATTGGTGTTGAAACCTATATGAATTGACATAGCCCCTTTGTAGTTCCCAAACTCATCTTTGATAACCATTCCACAGCCAACAATTCTAGGGTTGCCTTTCGAGGCACCATCAAAATTGATTTTGACCCATCCATTAGGAGGACAGTCTCACCTAGCCTCTTCCCTTAGATTTCTTTGGATATTTAGAACCTTCCTTCCTTCAAGCTTCCACTTCTTATAAACTTTGGCCTCCCACTCATTCTTTAGTTCTTGATAGTTCTTTATCAACCCCAAGTTCTCCAACATAGCACTCTTAATCTTGTGAAAAATACTATCCCAATTGGACTCCTTATCCCTGAAAATTCTTTCATTCCTTTCTTTCCAAACCCCCCAGCACAAAAAGGGTAGGAAGAAATTCCAAAAGGAGATTAAAAACTTGTTGTTAGTTGGTGGTTTCCAACACAAAAACAACTCCTAAATGTTATGAGGAAACACCCACTCCATATTCATTAGATTAAATAATTCTTCCCATATTTGACTAGTCAAAGAACAATGAATTGTCATATTATTGATATTCTCCTCATCTTTTTTGTAGAGACAACATCTATTAGTTATAACAAGGCCTCTTTTCCTGAGATTGTCAATTATAAGAACTTTATCCTGTAATAAGATCCAAAAGAAAACATTAATTTTAGGAGTTAATCCCTTGAGCCAGGCTTTGGCCCAACAAGGTTCAGGACTGTCTTCAAAGTTCTGTATGTATAGGGATGAAACCGAAAACAAGCCATTAGTACTATATCTCCAAATAAGAGTATCCTCATCATCAATAAGAACAACAACATTTAGAAGGTTATTCAAGCCCTTGAGGGAAGGATAAAACCTAGACAAATCAGTCCATTTACCCCTCCCCAATAGTTCTCCACTTGAGTGCCCAAGATCTATTTATAAAGGATATATATCTCATTCCAGATATGAACCTCCTTTAGGGGTTTATCAATCAGCCATATGTCATCCCAGAAAAGAATTTTCTTACTATTACCAACCTTCCATTTCACCCCCTTCTTTATCATTTCCTTCCTTCTAAGCGTATTGCCCCAAATACATGAACCACCTTGGGAAGATTCAGAGTTTAAGAAATTAATGAAGTCAAAGCTATCCCTGTTATATTTATTGTGCGATATAGTGCTCCATTCTCCTGAGTTCTTGAACATTCTCCAAAGGATTTTAGCCATGAGATACTCATTTATACTTCTTATAGTGCGGAGACCAAGACCCCCTTTCCTAGTTAGTTTACAAACCTTCTCCCACACAATAAGAGCCATCCTTTTCTTTTTCTCAACTCCGGACCAAAGGAAGTTCTTTTGGATTTTCTCTATACTTTCAAAAAACTTCTTAGGTATTTTGAAAAGGCTCAAAGCATAGAGAGGAATACTTTGAAGGGTAGCTTTGAGAACAACAATCTTGCCAGCTTGGCTAAGAAGAGCACCCTTCCAACCAGCAAGACTTTTGTGAAATTTGATCCCGCCAAAAAGAATCTAAAGGATTGAGGCAAAGAAGTAAACCAAGATAGGACCTTGGGAGACACTCCACCTCACAACCAAGAATTCTTTTTAGCCTCTCTTGTCTTTTTTCAAGCACATTAATGAAGAATATAGAGCTCTTATTCTAGTTAATACTCTGACCCGTAGCACTAGCATAGTTGTCAAGGGATTTTTTAATGGTTTTGCCATTTTTGATAGAGGATTCATTCATTATTATGGAATCATCCACAAAATTTTGATGTGAGCACATCAAGTCCTTGGAGGAAGGTTTCAAACCCCTGAATTCACCTCTGTTAACCAAACTGCCAATGTGTCGACCCAAACATTCTGCCAAAATAACAAAAAGAATAGGAGAGAGGGGATCCCCCTGTCGAAGACCTCTAGAAGACTTGAAAAAAGGGGTAGGAGAACAATTCATGAGAATAGAGAACGTGGCAAAGGAAACCAAGTAGTGAATAAGGTCTCTACTTCTTTTATTAAAACCAAAAGCCTCTAGAGTAGCCATAAAAAAATCCCAGTCAACCCTATCATAAGCTTTGGACAGATCAAGTTTCAGCAAAAAGCCTTCCTTCTTTGACATAGTCAAAGAGTATATATTTTCATGGACTGAGATGATTGAGTCAATAATCTGCCTTCCAGGGACAAAACCATTCTGTGGTCCAGAAATAATAGAAGGAAGAAAAGTGAGAATTCTAGAAGTAAGGATTTTAGAAATTATCTTATACATCGAGTTACATAAATTGATGGGTCTGAATTGGTCCATACTATCAACCCCAATTTTCTTTGGAATCAGAGCTATAAAGGTACCATTCTATTCCTTGAGGATCCTTCTAGCCCCTGAAAATTCCTTGATTACATTAGAAACATCATCTTTCATAATCCTCCAGTACTTTTGAAAGAAGAAATGAGGATAACCATCGGGACCAGGGGCTTTATCTCCATCAAAGGAGAACAAAGCCTTTTGAATCTCATCCATAGAAGGTATACCCATTAGAAATTACCATATTACCTACCAAAAATTGATGAATGCATTTGCAGTAGCCAACCAAGGTTGTCCCAAGATTGGGGGTATCTCCTCAACTTAATTTTTGGTTACAAACCATGAAGTCAGTTGGGTATTCCCATGAATTAATACAAATAATTACATCTTAAATTATACCTTCTACTTTGACCAAAGAAAGATCTATCATTCGTAAAAATGTGGTAGTAGGTCTAAGTCCCTTAATTGATAAATTTCCTTTGTTTCATTCATCATAACATTAATTGGAGCTCCCAAACCAAAAGTCAACAAGTGTATTAGGAATAAAAACATTACCAATATACAACTTGATCCTAGGAATTTGTGGATCAATATACTTAGGTATTTTTAGGCTCCCAAGCACGAGGTCAAAAATATGTCTAATAACTTTAAAAATATTTGGGTCCCTCTTCTTCTTTTTCTTATAGGTACACAAATCTTGAACTATTTTTCTGTATACTGGAATGTTCATAATATCCTACAACAAAGGAATTTTAATATTAGCAGTATGTGATTAATTTACAAAATCAAATGCAGGTTGAGATACTTCCCTTTGTATTGGTTCAAATTGTAAGAAGTTGGGATATGTAGGCTCTTTTACTTGATCTACCTCTGGTTCTTCAAGTTAATCATTTATTTCAATGATGGTAAGACCTCAGAGAACCTTACTTGACTATAATTTAATGTCATCTATTTCAACAAAGTTGATAGGATAGGTTGATTATCTAGTTGCCTCATTATTATATGTGAGTTATGTCATCTTGTTATTAAGATTTGGAGTTGGTTGAGCTGACATAGGTGTGGATTTTGGTTACTGTGATGGATTAGATAATAGAGAAAATGAGGAAGGCATTGGTGGAAGAAATTTTTGTGGTTTTTGATATGGGTTGATCATGGGTGGAGGTGGAAACTATGGCTATGGTGAATAAGGTTGTTGATATGGTGAAGATTGTGATAGTTGTAGTCTCCATGCCTAATACCATGGCTATGAAGCATATGGATATTTTTGTGTCCATTGAGAGTAGTGTGAAGGTTGTTTCCAACTTCCATACCATCTAGGCTGATTGGAAAAATAATTAGATTGACTTGGTCCAGTAACAAGGCAATCAATTGTCATCCTAGGTGCATTGGTCAAGGGAAAGGTAACCTATGAGCCATACAATATACAAGTTATTTAGAATACTCCATGTCAAGCATACCTACAAGAAAAGACCTTGGGAAATACTTTTTTCTTACTTCTTCTAAGAAAGATATATTTGTCTTGTAATAAGGGAAATCCTCACTACCATTTTTCTTATGAAAAGTTGGAAAAAACAATTAGATCCCTTTTAGCTTCTTCCTACTTCTTATGAGCATAAAGCATACCAATTTGTTTCCCCATATGATTTAACAAATCGGTTTTATGGTCTTCAAGTAAATTACCTATCTCATGCTTTGTTATACTTGATGTATTTCTCAAAGGAGGAAACTCACTTGAGTAATTCTTCACTGAACATTATGACCTTGAGTAATTCCTACAAATATCATAAATTTTATCAGAACTTAACTTAGAGATGTCACCTTTTCCTATTAAATTCAATGCATCCATAGTTTCATATCTTATTCCCCTAAGAAATAATATTTCAATAGTATCAGGAGTCAGCTATAGTCATCATAATCTTTGTAGGATAAATGCAAAGTGTTCACAAAAATCTTCCATCGATTCATCCCATACTTCGTTCATCTTATAATATTATTGATATTTTTTCAAGAATGCTTCCTTTATTTCTTCCCATGTTTTGATATTCCTAAGACTCGTGAGCCATCGTAATACCACATCTTTCAGTGTGGTTTGGAATGACTTAAGATTTTATTCATCACTCTAATAACCATATTTGTGACAAAGAGCATCAAATTAAAATAAAAACATGTTAGGATCTTTAATATTAAGACCTCTTAAAATAAGAAAAGCAAAGTGTAGTATATTCTTCATTAGAGCATCATTTGTAGTATGAGAAATTAGAAATTCAAATGTAATGAGGTTATTATGCACCTATACTCTATCATTCCTAGGACCATTATTATTATGGCCACCAAGGTTTTCTTCTCCAATATTTCCTCCACCAAGGTTTCCACAACCAAGGTTACCTCCATTTTTGTCTTCCATGTTTAGTTCAATTGTTATAAGATTTGAAAGACCCCAAGGAGTATAGTGAACAAAAAATGACATTTTTACACGCTTACCTAAATGCAACTCAAAAGAATCTTCAATTTTCTTAGAGAAATAAGGAGAAATAGTTCAAGATGAATCTTGTGGGTTCTTGGTCACTGATTGAAATATGCTTGGTGAGGACTTGAAAAGGGAAGTTTTTGTGATACTCTTTTCCAGATCAGGCTTGACTTTCTTAGATTTTGCTTCTTCTACCAATGACTTTTTTTGTATTTGTGGTTTTTGTGATTTTGAACTACTAGCTAAATATTTCTTTACAAACCTATCTTTAGTATCCCTAGCTCTATTCATGCACATACATGATTTATAATAGCACAAATAAAATTATTTACCTAAACAAGGTCAACAATTGTATGAGATTTTCTCAAGATGTATTGGTCTTAACTTAACTCACTATGACTTCACACATTTAATGCATTTCCCTGACAATGAAACCAAAAATATTGGGTAAAATTGTGGTTTAGAATTAGGACATAAATTATTCATGTTTTTTTTAGATTGGCATTTTGTTGGTGTCCTCAATTTATACCTAGACGTGTTAATCCAAGGTCATAGACTAATGGAAGATATTGTGGTTATTTTCCAAAGGGATGAATATAGTGAACTAATTGGGAATGTATTAAAAAAATTGTCCAAGTAGGTCTAATTCATAGGTTATCCTTTTTTTTTTGTATTGCAATAGGAAGTTCAAACTTTGCAATGTAACATGGATGTGGCAGGAAGTTCAAACTCTACAATGTAACATGAATGTGGTCTAGGAACATAATACAAATAAATAAAACAAAAAATATATATGATTACTAATAAATAGAATGAAAGAATGATTAAACTTCTTAATGAAATACATTGATCAATTAAAGGATCTATGAACAAAATCCTCACTTAAATGCCTTATCATAGTATACAAGATGAAATTCCACAACACAATAACTTAGTTCACACAATACAAAAAGTAATCAAACTACAGAGATTAATGCACACAACTTGAACACACTCTAACCAAGCATCCCCAAGATCAAGCCCTCCTCTACTTTACAAGGTGAGTATAGCATAATCAATTATCCCACGTCAATTCTAATTCTATTTCACTAGTAATTTAGTACATAAGAATTAAGATATATATCTAGCTTATACTATAACATGCATACATATAGATAAGAGTGTTTAATTTTAGGAAATATCATGATTTATTTTTTATAGCCCATGGCCAATAAATTGAGATCATCAAAAGTTTCAGTTCAGCCTCAGACCTCAAACTAAAATATAATACTATATTATTTTGGCTACAAACCTTAAAACTAAAATAAAATAAAGTCTATTACATTCTAGATTTGTCCATAGGCCATAATCTTAAAAAAAACTTTAAACTACTATGCAAAATCAAGAAAGACTTGTAACTTCCCTACCACATAACCTTTAGTCCCAAAATATCTTCATTCATGAAACTATTTCTTGCTTCATACCAATCAAATTTAGATCAATATCTCCATGGTTAATGAGAAAGAAATCATATTTTTATTCCTCTAAACTTATTAAACATTCTTCATTTTCTTACACTAATCAATGGTATGAGGACTAGGAAAGATAACAAAATAGATCCTAAAGGAAACATAAACAATCAAAAAATAAGGAACATTTTAACCCCATTAGCTTGTCAATAATTTCACTCAAATTTAATTGCTTAGAAGGAGGTTTTACTCAACCAAGAAATTAAAGTTTAACTTATCAAGATTTCTCTACAAGATCTCCCCATCTTTTCTATGAGTCTCTTCAAAATGCCTTGTAGATTTGTAAAGAAAATTAATCAAATTTAAAATATATTCCTATGAGCTAGCTTTGGGGAGTGTAAAAGGATCCCCTTTCTTTCCTAGGACAAAGTTTGCTTACCTATGAAGGTGGGTGGTTTGCATGTAAGAAAAATTATGGATTGTAATTTGGCTATGCTTGTTAAGTTTTCCTAGAAGTTTGCAGGGAACACTATAAATGGACTCAAATAGAATTTATCACTTATAAGGAAGAGTTTCAATCTAGCCTTGATATCCTTATGATGTCACCTATATGGAAGAATATCTTAGATCTTTCATATAGAAAGGTATTAAAAAAACTAGGTGATGACCATTCTCTTAACTTCTAGGCTGGAAAATTGATTATGGCCTCCCCTATTTTTGAGGTGGACTAGGCTATACCCTTACAAATGGATTGTATTAATTAATTTGGTGAATAAGAAGTGGACTGTATGATGAATGAATCTTGCAGATATGTTAGTGATGATTCTCCATAAAGAAAATAATTTCATGAATTAATCTATGCTAGCTAAAGTCCATATACCTTTGTCTTTACCCAAAGATATCTTGGTTTGGGTTGATTTCCTCTTTAGAAGGTATTTTATTGCTTCAAGGTATTCTTTCATGGTTTTACCTCCTTGCAAAACCCTCCTTTTGGGGCTATTTGTGGTGGATATACCTAACTCCTAAAATCAACTTATTCTTCTAGCTTATGGCTCAAAATAAGTTCTTACTCATGAAAACCTAGTTAAAAGAGCTTTCTCTTTTCCTAGTATAATTAGTCTTTGTCTTCTGGCTACCAAAGATTCCTACCACCTATTGTTTGGTTCTCCTTCTCGATGGGGTAGGGTCACTCTTATAGGATTTTTTTCATCTACAAAAGAGATTATCTCTCAATGATGTTGTCCCTTATCTAACCCTTCTTTAAAAATTTTATGGTGTCTCATGCTTCCTCAGACTAAATGGGGCCTAGAATGAAATAAATGCATTTTTAGGGACCTTAATGTCAATGTTGACATGGTTCCTAAAAAAATCATAACTTCTATTATTGATAATTTATAGACAACTATCTTTTTAAAAAGAACTAAATTTTCCATGATCAATATTTTTCTAAAAGATGTGCAAGTTTCCCTTAGATGTTCAACTTCAAGTTGATATCTCTAATTTGTATATGAAACAAAAGCCTTCTAGAGATGGGGTTATTTGGAGGCCTCCACTTTAGGGATGTATTAAATATAATTTTAATGGATCGATCAAAGGTAACCTTGGGTTGATAGGTGGCGGAGTATTGAGATCAACAAATGGAAGATTTTTGGGTGCAATAACTATAACTATTAGTATCAAACTAGTCAATGTGATGAAGTTTGAATTACATTTTATTGTATAAAATTATCCCATGAGAAGGGGTTTAATAATATTTGGAGCTTCATCATTGGATTGTACAGCTTTAAAAGCCATTCAAATTCCTTTTCTATATTTAATTATGTATTTCCTTCTATTTTAATATATAGGCTCTTAACCTTTTGTAAAAAAAAATTGGACTAAGGGGGACAATTTAAACATAATCAATTATCTTAAAGGCCTCCAAAAAGTGATTTAAACTATATAAAATTTAGTGAATGATATTATTCATCTAGCTAAACTCTTCAATTTTGATGCAGGAGTATCTTGGGTTTATGGCAATCCTAGATCATTCAAAAATATGTTAGAGTTTGTTTGGCTACTCGGTAGCTTGTTCTGTTTGCTTGGTAACTACTTTTGAGTTCTCGATGAATTGTTCATGTCGGTCACTGGCAGGCTCAGTTACCATTTTTTTTCCTTTACCGAGTTTTTTTAATAATGTTCTTATCAAGTTGGTTTGGTGTGTTCGGTGTTGCTCAGTTCCTAAGTTCATTGACTTATGGAATTTAATTGTTTGATGTTGGCTGACATGTGAAGTTAATTTTGGTCATGTTATTAATGTTGGGATCGTTCATTGGGAAACATGTGGACCTAAATCTAGGTCATTTATTTCTCCAATGCTAGATCTAAAGGATCTTTAGAGCTAACCTATTTGGGGGCCTCTTGTATAAATAAGTAGAGATGTTCTAGAGTTAGGGAAGTAGTTAGTTAAGAAGATAGAATCTGAAGTTTTGGATCCTTGCATGTAGGAGGACTATTCTGTAATTGAATTTCATTGGATTGACCGTAACCGGGAAGGCCTTACAACCTGACATGTATGAGTGTTGATGAATAAATAAAAGATATATGCATTCCTTCTCTCCTACTATATGTTGTTGCTTTTGATTTTTTATTCTATAGGTAGGGTTGGTATTTGGGAGTGCCCTAAGCCCCTTTAACCATCCTACCCTGCGTCATGTGGTATCAGAGTGAAGGTTAGATCTGGAAGTTCCTTCTTGTAAGCCCTAGTTGGTGATCTTATTATGGGGTGGTAGATTGCGATCTAACCTACAATTATAGAGGGTTTCAAGATGGTTTGAGGGATGTGAGATGTAGATCCAGGCTTAGCTGATATGCTAATACAAATTGCTGCTAGATTAGAAGTTGTTGAGACAACCCAACACCGAGGAAGACATCATGATGATGTTAGTGATGATGAAGCTAAAGAAATGTAGGAAGAAGTTGCACTTGCACCTATAATGGATCAAGGAGATGAAATATTCTTGAAGGCATTGACCAGTTTGAAGGCTACACCATAATTTAATCCTCCTAAGTATAGTGGGAAACTAGATAAATAAGATGGGAAAATACTTTGAATATGAAAATATCAGAGGAGAAGAAAGTGAAAATAAAAAGCACAAAATTGAAAGGTCATGCATCCTTGTGGTGGGAACATTTGCAGTAAGATAGAAAGAAGAAAGGTAAAGAAAAAATTAGGGTATGAATAAGATGGTAAACAAATCAAAAGGCAATTTTCTACCTTGTGATTATTAGATTAACCTAGTTAGAAGAATGCAAAGTTTGAAGCAGAAAGATAGCTCGATAAAAGATTACATCGAGGAATTGTATAGGCTATATATCAGATTTGGACATATTGGAGATGAGGTGGAAAGGATTGCAAGATATTTGAATGGGTTAAGGACTTCTATTCAAGAAGAGATCAATTTTGTGAGAATGGAGAGTATTGAGGAGGCTTATTAGTTTTCCCTAAGAGTTGAGGAGAAATTGAATAAAAGCCATGAGAAAAGACAAAGAGGAAGAGGTGGTAGATTCCATAGAGGAAGAGGTAGATCATCTGGTGAAAATAGTAGATTTGATCAAGACAAGACAAATCATGACAAAGGAAAAACCAAATGGAATGGTGAAAGTTCATTCCAAGGAAGAGGTAACTACTCCCGAGGTGGCTATGGTAGAGGAGGATTCTGAGGAACTTGTTATAATTTTGGTGAAGAAGGACATAGATCATTTGAGTGTACACATGCAATTAAGTAGGTTGGTAGAATTAGAATTCTTTGGTACATGAAGGTTCACCGAATGAGCTTGAAAAGGAAGGAAACTTGATGGTCAGAAGAGCATTGTGGAGTGAAAAGACTAAGGAAGATCCAGTAAGGAAAAGTTTGTTTATGGCCAGATGTAGAGTTGCAAACAAAGTTTGGAAAGTGATAATTGAAAATGGAAGCTCAAAGAATCTGGCATTAGAAGAAATGGTTACAAAGTTGCAATTGGAAAGATTGAAGCACCCCAAGCCCTAGAAATTTTCATGGATCAAGGATGAGCATACACTAATAGTAAGTGAACAATGTTTTGTGAATCTAAAAATTGGAAAGTAATATGATAATGTGTTGTGTGATATTGTGCCTATGGATTATTGTCATATTTTGTTGGGTAGACCTTGGCAATATGATAGACATGCTATATATGATGGGAGATTGCAAAAGTATACTATTTAGGCTAATGACAAGAAACAAATCTTGTTACCTTTGATTGAAGAATTTACAAGTGAGATATGTACATCTGTGAAAGTTTTTTTGATGGAAGGTAGACAGTTGGTTAATGATTTGAAGAAAAATGATGTTTGTTATGCTTGTATTCCTAACAAACTGAGTGAGAAGACATAAGATAAATTTTTGATAGAGGTTGAGAAGTTTCTCACTGAGTATAAAGAGATAATTTATGATAATGTACCTGATGGTTTGTCACTGATTAGAAGTATTACTCATTGTATGGATCTGATTCCTAGAGATAGTTTGTCGAATAAAGCACTACACCAACTGACACCAACCGAAAATGAGAAACTCAATCAAAAAGTGCAAGAGTTGTTACAAAAATATTTGATTAGTGAAAGTTTGAGTCCATGTACATTACCAACTATGTTGGAACCTAAGAAGAATGGGGAATGATAAATGTGTACTGATTCTAGAGAAATCAACAAGATAAAAGTTAAATTATCAGTTCCCTATACCGAGAATGGATTACATAATGGATTATTTGAGTGGAGAAAACTATTTTACCAAGATAGATTTGAAGAGTGGATATCATCATATTAGAACCAGAGAAGGTGATGAATGGAAGACTATTTTTAAGACAAAAGAAGGTTTGTATGAATGGTTGGTTATGCCCTTTGGTTTAACTAATGCACTAAGTACTTTTATGAGGCTAATGAATGAGGTTATGGAGAAATTATTGGGTAAATTTGTGATTGTGTACTTGGATGACATTCTAATATTCGGTAAAACCACATAAGATCATTTGTTGCATATTAGATAGGTATTACAAAGATTGAAAGAGGAAAAGTTGTTGATTAATTTGAAAAAGTGTTCCTTCATGAAAGAAGAGATTGTGTATTTGGGATTTTTGATTTTAGTTGATGGTTTTAAGATGGATCTTGAGGAGGTTGAAGCTATTCTTAATTGGCCTACACCTGAAAATGTTAATGAGGTAAGATCATTCCACAGTTTAGCAAGTTTTTATTGAAAGTTCATCAGAAATTTCAGTTCAATTTGTAATGCTATGACTAAGACAATGAGAGGAGATAAAAGAGAACTCAAGTGGACACATGGAACTGGTAAGAGTTTTGAGACATTGAAACAAAAGTGTTTTGAATTGCCTATGTTAGTTTTACCTGATTTTAATAAGGTATTCCAAATTGAATGTGATGCAAGTGGAAGTGCAATAGGAGCTATGTTGAGTCAAGAAGGTAAACCTGTTGCTTTCTTTAGTGAGAAGTTGAATGATTCTAAAAGGAAATATTATGTCTATGATCAAGAATTCTATGCTATTGTTCAAGCCCTTAAGAAATGGAGACATTATTTGATGCCAAAAGAATTTGTATTGTATACTGATCATAAGGCTTTGTAGTATTTGGGTAGTCAGAATAAGTTGAATCAGAGACATATAAAATGGGTTGAATATTTGCAAATTTTTACATTTGTGATACAAACATAAGAGTGGAGTGTCTAACTGAGTTGTTGATGCATTAAGTGGAAGAAGATCTTTGATGATTGAAATGAGAATTAAGGTTTTTGGTTTTGATGACATGAAGAATTTGTATGAAACTGACCCTAATTTTTCTGAGCAGTGGAGAATGTGAAGAGCACCTATACTAGATCAACCAAGTAATTTTGAATATGTAGACACCTAAAAATCTTTTAGAAAATAAAGTATTTTTATTTTTTGAAAAACCCCTGATGACATCATCATTTGTTAATTAATTAATTTATTTATTTTTATGCCATTAAATCCCTTTACCTTAATTAAAAATATTTAATTAAGGAATCCCTCCCAAAAATGTTTAAATCTTATTTAAACACCATTCCCCTATTTATTAATTATTTAATTAATAAATTGACCCAAAATCCAAAAAATAAATAATTTATTTATTTTTTCCCAAAACCTTAGAAATATCCTAAAGACCACTAACCTCTTTTGGAATCTTCTAATCCCTCTTTAATTTCGATTAAAGGCTAATCCCATCATTTTCTAACCCTAATCCCAACTCAAAATATTTAATTAAGATTAAATATTAATCCTCAATCCCTAAATTACCCTAGGAAAACTCTAGACTCTTCTAGAACTTTCCTAATCCTTCCCTAAACCCACTTAGGGGAAATTACCTACTTTCCCTAAGATAATCTAAGTCTCCTTTGACTCCTAGTCAAACCCTAACCCTAATGAGCCTCAAAATTCATTAAAGCCTTTAAAGATAAATAAATCTTTATTTATTTCCTAAATTCCTATTATCCCTAGAAAAGCCTAGACTCTTCTAGAAAGTCTTCATCCTTATCCCCTTTGACTCAAACCCTAACCTTACCCCAAACCCTAACCTATCCTCCTAACCCAACCCCTTAGGAAATCCTATAAATACCCTCATTTCTAAGAGCAATCCATCCAATTTCTTTTCAAGTAATAGTAATCTTACAATGCCATTTTCATGTTAGATCATAGCTTCAAATCAACTAATTGTTAGATTTCATTATTTTCTTCAAGCTTTTTTAGCACATCATAGCTTAGCAATAATGGATTAACTTAGTTTTATTATTGTTTATGCATCATTCTCACACTTATTTTGGGTTTTAAAATCTGTTTAAGCATTTAGTTTTGCATAAATATTTGAGTTCTTGAAGCCTTAGGGGCAATTTTGGGTGTTCTACCCAATATTGTGCCACATTTTTGGGGTTTTTCATGAGTCTCAAATCATCTTAGAATGCATTAGAGTATGCTCCGAGTGCTTAGAGAGAACACCCACATCCCCTTAAGTAAGAGCAAATCAAACAGTGCTTGGGTGCACCTGTTTAGGCTCAATTTGAGGTGGCTAGCTTAGATGTTTTTGTTTTGGATTGATTTCATGCTAGATTAAAATCTTAACATTTAATTGATTTGAGCCTTTCAAAACAGATCCAGATAGCCTAGTCTACATTCTAGCACACCCGGTGGGACCCCTGTCCTGATCATCTACTCTGAAATCGACCTTCCTTGGCTATTTTTCTCAGTTTTTCCTCTAAATTCTGGGTTGTAGCATTCTTTCTTGGTCCAAATTGCATATTTGTAGTCCATAGCTACGCATTTGTTAAAAATTTGTAAAACTACGCATTTATCCATTAAAATTATGCATTTATCCATTAAAATTTGTAAAATTGCGCATATGTTCAATTTTGCTATGCATATGTTCAAAATTGCTGCGCATATGTCAAACAGAGCTGCGCATATGTCTTTTGTAAAAAACTTGCATTTTAAAAGCATTTTGGTAGAATAGGTGTAGTTGCGCATGCATACTCTGTTGTTGCGCATACGTGCAAAATTCAAAAAGTGTGCATCTATCACTTGTTCCTGGGCATATGTTATCTGTATCTGCGCATTCATTCCAAAAAGCGGTAAATTAGTGTTTTTTAAAGTTCTTTAATTTTGATTTTTCTTGCAGATTCTAAACTCTTGTTCTTTTTGCAGGTACAAAATCAATCAACATCATTCCTAAAGTCTTTCAAATTGCTAAAATGAACTTCAATCATGCAAACTAGGACTTTAGAAATGCATTCATGCAAACTAGGAATGATCCTTGTTTTGAAGGCATAAAAAGAACAATCAAATCTGCATTGCAAAGTTTCTAAAAAAAAATCAAAAGCAATCCTAAACAATCCTAAAATAAAATTCAAGAACATCAAAAAGTGATAAAAAGAACTTCATTTTCAAAAGTTTTCAAATCTTGTTAAAAATCCCAAAAGCAAACTAGGAGCAAAAATCAATCAAAATCTTGGCAATCTTTCCTAAAACTTCCTAAATTGGTCCTAAGGCTTTGTTTTTGGTGTGAATATATCTATTGTTGCAAAAATCTTGAAATTTTTATAAGTTTTCATGCCTCAAAACAATCTAGGAAATCTCATTTTTGGGCTTAAAACATGCAAACTAGCACACAAAATCTTGAATGAAAAACAAAGTCCAAAAGAGTCATTTTTATTTTGAGTCCAACACAATCTTGAATGACTTAAGGGAAAGAAAGGCATCTCTATTCCCTCCTTTTTAATTCAAGCAAAAGTGCAAATCCAATCTTGAATGCCCTAAGGTCAAAACAAAGCACTTCAAAGTTTTAAATCAAAAATGATAATTCAATCTTGAATGCCCAAGTCAAAGCAACTGCAAACGCTCGAAAGTCTTTTGGAGAAAGAACAAATCAAAACCTAAACAATTGTGTCTTCAGCTATTCAAAATCAAATCACACTTAATTCAATTTGGGAAAGAACCACTTGCTTTATGTGCATCTAGGAGCTTTGCATTTTCTGTAAATCCTTGTTAGAATAAGCAATGTAGAACATTTGAACTTGGACAAGTTCACTTGTTTTACTTTTAGCGAGGCTTGTCCAGGGAGAAAAGTGCTTCCTCTCTGGAGAATGACCTCAAACCAGTATCCCCTCGGCTAGTATATAAATAAAGTGATGGCAAAAAGTACTCACTTATATCTCCTAATCCATGGGCGTTCATGCCAAATACAGTGACTGGGGATGGTAAATATTCCTCCCCCAGCGTTTTTGGCTAGGCTCTTAAGTGAGTCACAGGCAGTCAGCATAATCAGGTATGGAGACTCCACGGAACTATTAAAAACATGATAAAATAGAGGCTACCCTATCTACATCTGAAAGTATCAAAATCCTTGTGCAAGGACCGATTCCAAGGGGTTTACCAGGTCACCTCAAGATTACTCACCATTTGTATTCCCTTCTAGGGGGTACCAAGTTGTGGGCAAGTGACTTTGATACTCACCTTCCTTAGGTAGATCTGCTTAAAGTGCTTGACAGTCAAATACTTCGTGAAAACATTGTTGGAACATACACTTTTCAAAGCTTTATCAGAGTCAGTTATCCTGTTTGTATCCCGCAAGGTTGCTTTGTCCCTTGTGGAGATTGCTTTTTTGAGAGTCTTTTTTTATCTATCCTTTGCCATTGGGAAACATCAAACTGATCAACAAACCTAGTTCAAGATACTCAGAACATTTTGTAGAGAAACCCTTGGAGTCAGATACCCAAAAGCCTTTTGTCTCAAACCAACTATCAGGAATTTCCCTGAGTTATGCCCAAGTTGATCAAACATCCTAAAGCTAAATTTCCCAAATCCAAAGACTATCAAGAGAAGAAAGTCATAGAGAGAAACCTTAAGAGCTATCAATCCTCTATCCAAGCAACCCAAGCAGAAAAGAAACATCAAGAAAGACTTGATAATATTGGCTATAATGCAAGAGTTAAATAGTTTTCCTACTGATTCCAGGTGAACCATCGCTACATCAATCTTGAAAGAGAGGACTAGTTGGATCCATCACATGTCCTATTCTACCTTCAGATCTCAAAATCCTATCTTAGTAGTCCTTCATCCCAGTTTCATCCTAGTTTCATCCCTGCATCACCAAACCTTAGTTACATCCTAGAGTCCTTCTTAGTTGCATTCATCATCATCTTCCTAGCAGCATCATAGATCATCCATCCCTATTGCATCTGCATCATCCTTTTTAGAAAGAGCATTGTTTCATCATCCTTCACCATCCTTCCATCAGCAATCCATCAATCAGAATCCCAAATCCTTGATCCAAATCTAGCAGCCATTATCCAAATTAGAACCCACCATCCTTTGCACCAAATCCAGAGATCCAAATCCACAAGCGCTTAGTGTTCAAGACCTTTGAGTTGTTTCCATCCCCTATCCTAAATCAAAAATCATCCCCTTTTTGACAAAGCATTGTCTAAAGGAAATCCAACTTGTCCTTGCACAGCCTCATCATCTTGAGCAAGAGATTGTCTTGCATTGATAAGAATCCAATTGACTGAAGATCATTAGTCTATCCTAGGTTAGACAAATCCTATCACCGATCCTCCATCAGGAAAAATAGCAGCTCATTGTTGACACTTAGTAATCTTCCACCAACATCCCACCAATCCTCCACCCAATCTTGACCCAAATCAGAGCATCCCACCAAGCCTCCATCATTGCCAAACATTTTACCAATCTGTCACCATCTTCCATCCAATCTTCTGCCATCTTTGATCCATATCCAAGCATCCCACCAATCCTTGCATTACATTCTAAAAGTTCATCCATCCTTAGAATTTTCTTAGCTTGCATCCATCTTTTCATAGAGTCTTTTAGGACCATCTTGCATCCATCTAGCATCTACATCTCCATGCCTGTTGAGACAAGATCTGGATCTAGGAAGCAAAGGAACATGAATCCTTATCCAATCACCAGCTCATATGATCCCAACATTTTTACCAGTGTAATGGTAACCTATGATCCCCAAATGCAAACTAGCAATGCATGGGAAGATCCCAATATCCCCTCAGCTCCTCTAGCAATAGAAACATTTTTGAGTCATCCAGAGAATCCACCAGTAGTCAATACACTCATGGCCCAAAACCAGTAGAGCATGTTCACTAACTTTGCACAAAGGCATACTCCCATTTCGCCATATCTTCATCCTCGTATTCCCATAAACACTATCCAAATCCTAGCACAAGCATACTCTCTATTCATCCAACCATTCCCTGGTCCGACCTTGCAAACATCTCAAGAAACCTCTGCCATTCCCCTTCTTTTGCAAGGAAGCTTCGCAAGTCCCGTAATGCAAGCTATAACACCAT
This sequence comes from Chamaecyparis obtusa, assembly GCA_027943335.1. Taxonomy (NCBI): domain Eukaryota; kingdom Viridiplantae; phylum Streptophyta; class Pinopsida; order Cupressales; family Cupressaceae; genus Chamaecyparis; species Chamaecyparis obtusa. The sequence continues at coordinate 1,245,211 of BSBK01005629.1, forward strand.
TTTCTCCATTCCCTATCATAGGTACATCATCATCCGCCATGGCCGCCCAAGGTCTTGCACAAATCCAATGCTTGTCGCAAAATCAACTCCCACCTCTTACACATCCCTCTACACAAGAAGTTCCACCATCTTCCATAGGCCAATCAACACCATTCTTTCCAGGAGGGATGCAATCATCCTTCCCCCTTGCTTCACAAGCTTCTACATCCACACCTTTCATGATGGGAGGGACGCAAACGTCCTTTCCTTTCACTCCACAAGCTTCCGCATCCATACCATCTTTTCCAAGGTCAATGCAATCGTTTCCCTCTTTCTCCCAACAAGCCTCCACATCAGCTTCATCTATTCCAGGGGTAGCGCAACCGCTCCCCTTTCATACTCAGCAAGCTTTCACATAAACATCACCCTTTTCATGGGGAATGAAAATGTTCTCTTCCTTTCCCCCCCAACAAACATCTACCCAGGCACAAGCCCAGCAAAATGCCTTCACCATAGGAATTCCTTCCATGGGTTTTTCAAATCCACCATTCATGTCCCAAACTCCCATCACATCTACCTTCCCAGCATTATCTACAGCACAATTCCCACCTCGCACTGGTTCTCATTGGGGCCTCACTCAAGAAGACATGAAAGCCTTTGGCATACCAATCCACTCTCCTACATCCATGTTTGTAAACCAATAAGCCACCTTCCCACCAGTAGCACCACAACGACCATCACAACCTCCACCAACTTCATCTTTCACAAGCTATTCATTCCCAGCACCTAGTGCTTTTCAACAAGTTCCTCCACCTCAGCAACAAAGTTCATCCCATTTCGGAAGTTATCTTGCCCAGCCACCCTTTGCTTCAAGCTTCCCTACATCAATTCCACCCTTAAGAAATGTGGGAATGCATCCATCTTATATTAGTCAACCACAAAGCCAAGTTTAGCAAGGGCCATCCTACTAGCAAGCTGCATCATTCCACCAACCTCCCCCACAACAATCATACTTCCCATCACAGCAACAAAACCCCATCAATCCCCAACAGCAACAAGCTTCCTCCTATCAGCCACAGCAGCAAGTCCCAGCCATCCCACAACACCAGCAAGCAATATCATATCCGCCACCACAATATCCCCCCACACCATCTCAGCAGTATCCTCCCCAGCAGACATCACTCCAAAATCCACTCCAATCCGCCTATCCCGCTAGGCCATCTCCATATCCCACTCCACAATACCCACCTTAAATGGGAATACCCACTCAAACACCAATCAATGCCGAGTGGGAAGCCATGAAGAACACTCTTAAGGAGCTTCAAACTAGTACCAAGAACAAAACCTACAAGTTCAAAGAGGTGTGTCCTTACCCATTTGTCAGATCCATTTCTGCTATTCCTTTCCCCAAACACTTTGAGACACCTAAATTTGATAAATATCAGGGGAAAGGAGATCCAGTCAACCATATTAAATAATTCTATATGGCATGTGAAGAAGTGGCTTATAGTGATAACTATCTCTTACGCCTATTCCCTAAAAGCTTGGGAGGAATTGCTGTTGAGTGGTTCTACAAAATACCATGTGGGACTATCACAACCTTTGCTGAACTCTCTGAAAAGTTCATTTCCCATTATTCCCATAATGTTGAGAATGAGTTGACCTTGTTAGATCTCTGCAACTCAAAATAGAAAGAAGGAGAAAGCCTAGAAGAATACTTGCAACGATGGCAGAACCTTACCACCAGGTTATCATACCAGCCACCTGAAAAGCATTTGACCAAAATCTTTATTGATAATTTGCATCCTAAGCTATCCCACTTCATGCGGATGAATTGTCTCCAAACCTATCAAGATATCAAGAGAAAGGGGATAGGTATTGAAAAGGCCCTCCTAGATGAAGGCATGATCTGACACTTCAAAAATGATTCCCATAATAAACCCAGCAATGATAAATCCCGTTATTGGAATCATAACAAGAACATTGTTACTGATGGAGCCACTGATACCAAGCATGTCTAGTTTGTCATGGCTAGTACTACACCAACTCCTGTATACCAATAGCAACAAGCACCCATCTATCAGCAACCTCCTCAAGTCCATCAGCAACCCACGCAACAATATCATTCTTAGCATAATCAGCAGAATTATTAGCAGCAAGCCCATCAAGCTTATCAAGGCAATCCAAACAATCTGGTCAATGCCGTTAATGTTGCTCCCAAACAAAACAAGCCTAGAGCTCAAAAAAATCCAAGGAAGACCTTCACACCATTGGGTGAACCTCTGGATGTTATTTTTCACCGGATGGCCAAGGCCAACTTGATCACATTTCCACCAATCCAGCCAGTTGATGATACCACCCCCAAGCCTGATTGGTACAAAGATCATGAATACTGTGATTATCATCGTGTCAAAGGACACACTACCCTGAAGTGTATGAGGCTCAAAAAATACATCCAAGATCTCATTGACCAAAAGGAGATCCAAGTAGATACACCTGCTCAAGCCTCCCCAAATGCCAATTTACAAATTTATCAGAATGTGTTCCCACAACACAATGATGGGAAGAACCAAGTTAATGCCAATCATTCCCAGAATCACAGCAAAGGAAAATAGGAAGATCAAACTGGTCACAAGGACTATACTACTGCCTATATCAATTATGATAAATTTGTTGGATGTATAACCCAAGTTGAACCCATAGTCAATGTCATCCATGTAAGAGGAGCAGATAGTCAATGTGTTGTTACCACCCACAAAGGCCGGATAACTATCACTGGTGCCCGTCCAAGGCCAGTACATAATGCACACAATGCATAGTCAAACCTCATAGAACATCTTGGGAACACACTAGCCCAAATATCCATCTTAGACCTTCTTCACACTTCACCCCTCCATTAGGAGATCCTTGACCGAGCTCTCAAAGAAGGACATGTCCCCACAGACATTAACACCACCCAGTTCAAGACCCTTGTGGGGAATCTATCTATAGCTTGTGCTTTATCCTTCAAAACATCTGACATACCAAATGTTTCACCTGACCACACTCTCCCTCTCCGCATCACCGTTATGGTAGAGACTTTGCCATCAAACGGGTCTTAATAGATAATGGCTTGGCCCTGAACTTGTGTACTTTGAAATTCATTCAGCAGATTGGGTTCACGCAGGCTGATATATCACATGAAGTAATCAACATCAAAGCCTATGACAACTTGGACTGTACCTTTGAAGGTACTATTACTTTGCCTATTCAGCTAGGCCCAGCAACACAAGATGCCATTTTCCATGTTGTTGATCTTGACCTACCATTCAATATCCTCCTAGGCCAACCATGGATTCATTCCATCAAGGCTGTACCATCTACATACCATCAGTACATCAAATTTCTGCATCAAGGCACTGAGGTTACCATCCATGCTGATCCCCAACCCTTCGCATACTACCATGCAATGGAAGCACCATTCCCTCATTCCACTCACTATCCTAGAACTAACATTGGCACTTCTTTTGCCAGCTCATCCTGATCCCATTGTGATCCAAAGACCATCTTTGCTTCCACCCTCTCTTCCATCAAGATCAATAACCAGGGCTATGGTGAATACAACCTACATGATGCATTTGTCATAGGGGCCCTCCCACTTGATCCACATACTCAAGGGCGCCCGAATCACCAAAGCAAACCTGCAGAAGATATCCATGCAATCAAGAGAATGGGACCTATGACTTTTGAATCCCATGGCAACATCAATAGTCAAGAGATGGATCCTGACATCAATAGGTGGTTGTACAAAGATCCCCCACCACCTGAAAAACAACTTCTTGGCTACTTCAAGGATAAATACCCACAATCGCACAAATACACTACTGAGCAATGGAACTACCAAGGTGGTGGTCTATGACCACAAGAAGGCAGAAGTAAAGACCTAATCACAGCATCCAAAAACCCACAACATTAGGGTCTTGGCTTTAATACCCCTCACCTATATATACAAGGGCCCAATACCGCAACTGGGGGCACCAACATTACTAGCGTTCCCCTCTTGAATAGCCAGGACAACCTCATAGAAATTGAAGACATCCCTGAAGAGAAAGAAATCAGATCCTATGATGATATCTTTGACGATGACACCCTCCTGGGCACTTTTTTCCTCCAACAACTCGCCATCAATCTCATAGAACTTCCCCTCATTCACCCTCAACTCATAGACTGGGACCAACCATGCATCGCACACATCGATGAGTTCCAGAGCACGTAAGCACTCCTAGAGTTCATGGGGGCATCAAGCCCACAATCAGTTTAGGATTCAGAGTCAACTCACATCTATAAGCTTGACCCAGAAGGATACTTTGGGGAGGAGGCAAGCTTTAGCTACAAAAGAGAAATAGAAAGAGTAAAACATGAGTCTTTATGTGAAAACCCTTCTGGGGCACATTCTGATTCCAAAATAGTAAAAATAAAGAGTGTATCTTCTAGTGAAAACTTGGCAATTCAAGTGCTAGAAGATGAAGACTTGCCTCTTCCTCCTATCCGGGATTACAAACCTGAGTAGTGACCTATCATCATAGAAGAAACCAAGCCAGTCAACTTGGGTACAGAGGAATGTCCAAGGATCACCTACATTGTGGCCAATCTAATAGAGGGTGAAGAAATGACTTTGATTGCACTCCTTAGAGAATCAATTATAAATTTTGCATGGTCATATGCACACATGCCTGGGCTTGATCCTAATCTTGTCATCCATCATCTAGTAGTGGATCCTAATGTTAAGCTAGTAAAGCAGAAGCTGAGGAAAATGCATCCAAAAGTCACCTTATTAGTCAAAGCAGAGCTTGAGAAACTCCTCCAAGCCAAGATTATCAGAGCTATAGATTACTTAGATTGGATCTCCAACATGGTGCCTATCACAAAGCCTTCAGGTGACATTAGAATATGCATAGATTTTAGGGACTTGAACAAGGCATGTCCTAAAGATGATTTCCCGCTACCAAATATAGACATGATTGTAGATCTTACAGTGGGTCATGAAATGTTGTCACTAATGGATAGATTTTCAGGCTACAATCAGATTCATATAGCAGAAGCAGATCAACATAAAATAACATTCACAACTCCATGGGGTACCTTCTGCTATGACATGATGCCATTCGGGCTAAAGAATGTAGGAGCCACGTATCAGAGAGTGATGACAACAATCTTCCATGACATGATCCACAAGATCCTAGAAGACTATGTGGATGACATTCTTGCAAAATCTAAAACAAGAGGTGAACACCTAAGCATTCTTGAGAGTGTGTTCAATCGCTTACATCATTATGGCTTAAAACTCAATCCAAAGAAATGTGTCTTTGGTGTTACATCTGGAAAGCTCCTAGGTTTCATAGTATCATGACGAGGCATAGAGATTGACCCTAAAAAGGTCAAAGCAATAACATAAATGCCTCCCCCAAGAACACTTAGATAGCTTAGAAGCCTACAAGGAAAGCTTCAATCAGTGCGTCGGTTCATTTCTCAATTGGCAGACAAGTGCCAACCTTTCACGCATCTCTTATGCAAAGACACAAGCTTCAAATGGGATCCCATATGTCAGAGAAGCTTTGATAAGCTCAAGGAGTATCTAGCCAATTCTCCAATCCTAGTACCACTAGTTCCAGGATGCCCTCTCATACTTTACATCTCGCCAACCACTATAGCATTGGGGGCACTCCTAGCTTAGCATGATGAAAAAAACAAAGAGAGAGCCATCTACTACATTAGTCAAACTCTTGTCGGCTATGAGCTTAATTAATCACCCATGGAAAAAGGATGCCTTGCAGTGGTTTTTGCCACTCAAAAGCTTAGACATTACATGCTCAGTCACACAATCAGGCTCATTTCAAAGGTGGACCCCCTCAAATATCTACTATCAAGGACAACTCTCATAGGTCGTATGGCAAAATGGGTCATGTTACTTAGCGAGTTTGACATCTAGTATATTGATCGAAAAGCAATCAAAGGGCAAGTCATTGCTAATCAGCTAGCAGAGGCACCACTGGTGGATGCTTATCCACTAATCATGGAATTCCCTGATGAACACTTATGTATGATCGAAGAACAGCCCATGTGGAAACTATACTTTGATGGCTCCTACACATCACATGGATCAGGGGCAAGAATCTTATTTGTCACACCTCAAGGTGACTACATTCCAAAATCATTCAAGTTGGGATTCCCATGTACTAACAACATTGCAAAATATGAGGCACTCATCTCAGGTCTCAAAACAACCATTCAGTGGAATATCATAGGACTGCAAGTGTTTGGGGATTCACAGCTAATTATCAAACAAGTCCTTGTTGAATATCAGATAAAGGACAACAAGTTGCTACCCTACAAAGAGCTGGTGGATAGACTGAAAGAGCATTTCTTGAATCTACAGTTCACACAGATACCAAGACTTCAAAACAAAGCAACCGACGCAATGGAAACCATCAGATCCTTGTTAGAAATCCCACGTGATGCATCACAATATGAATTTCTAGTCGAGTAGCTACATACGCCAGCTTATGAGAATGCCGATGCAGAAATGGTGTGTGTCTTGGTTGGTCCTCAATCCCCGTGGTACCATGACATCCATGCATATCTAAAGAATGGTATCATATCTCCCCATCTCACCAATAACCAATGCCAAAACCTTATTCGTAGAGCTTCCCACTACACTCTTGTAGCCAACACCCTTTATCGTCAAGGGTATCACAATATCCTCTCTAGGTGTTTAGATTCAAATGAGGCCGTCTTGGCTTTACAAGAGGTCCACACTGGAATTTGTGGTGCCCACATGAGTGGCATGGTTCTAGCTAAGTAGTTGCTTTGAGTTGGGTATTATTGGCCAACCATGGAACATGATGCTTGTGAGTTTGTCAAGAAATGTTTACCATGTCAGCAGCATGCAAATCTGATTCATGCACCAACACAAGACTTGCATCCCATTGCACCACCTTGGCCATTTTCATGTTGGGGCTTTGACCTTATCGGCTTAATCACCCCCCTTTCCTCAGATGGACACAAGTACATAATAACTACCACAGAGTACTTCACCAAATGGGTTGAAGCGATTCTGCTCACCCTAACTACTGGCATCCAAATATCTAAGTTCATCCTTTACCGCATCATCTTCCACTTCAGCATACCATCTACCATCTTCACAGACCATGGCACACCTTTTGAAAACCAGCATGTGGATGATCTGTGTGCTAGACTCCACATCCATCACCATTTCTCCAGTCCATATTTCCCTCAAGGAAATGGCCAAGCTGAGGCAACCAACAAACTATCTTGAAAATCCTCAAGAAGGTTGTCAATGATTCTGGTCATGACTAACACCTCCAAATCAATCCTACCCTCTGGGCCTACCGCACTCCCACAGGCACCACCCCATACTCCCTTGTATATGGTGCCGAAGCCATTCTACCAATTGAGGTCAAGCTCCCATCATTGTGAGTCTCCATGAAGAACTACACCACTGATGAGGACTATCTCGTGGCATGTCTCACATAGCTAGACCTATTAGATGAAAAGAGACAGCAAGCATATGATCACCTGGTTGCATATCAGAATCAACTCAAAAGGAGCTATAACAAGAAGGTCCATCCCAGACAGTTCCAAGTTGGTGACATGGTCCTCAAAGAAAATCAGAAGGTCCAAGCAAACAGATAAAAGAAAGGCAAGTTTGAGCCTACTTGGCTAGGCCCCTATGTTGTCACAACATGCTTTGGCTCCGGAGCTTATCAACTATCTACACCAGAAGGTGAGCCTTTGAATGATCCAATCAACATCATACATTTGAAGAGGTTTGTTTGGATTAACAAGGCAGAAATAACAATTATGTGCAAATATAACTAATATCAGAAAATAATAAACCACACAGAATAGAACACAAGACACATAAATTTAACGTGGTTCACCCAATCCCTGGGCTACATCCACCAACAGTGAGTCCAATATTATTATTATCCAGTGATTACAACCTGATTACAATCCGTAATCCCTTACAGCCCAATTCTGCCGCAAGTACTAAAATCATACATAATGAAAAATCCCTAACCCTAAGCCATATTATACAATATTTTTCCCGCTTTAGGGTTAGAATGAGTTATAAGTAGTCGGCCCAAAAAACTGAAAAAGTAGTTGGCCTCAAAAAAAAATTTCCTCAGGGGTTGCGCCCCTGAACCCCTGCTCTTGGGGGCTGCCCCCCCGAACCCCCGCTCGGGGCCCGGCTTGGCCCCAAAACCCAGCGAGGTCGAGAGGAAAAGTGTACAGTACTTTCCTGGATAGTACTTTCCTGATTAGTCACCACAAGCTAACAAGGTTCTATGCCTGAACTAGATCTACATATTCAAAAAATCCATACAAATTGGAAAAAGCAGAAAAAATGCAAAAAAATAAAAAATAAAAAAAAATAAAAAAATAAAAAAAAATCATCCAATGGTGAAAACTAGGCAATTCAAGTGCTTTGGACAAGTATGTTGGTGAAAACCTGGCAAACAGGCGCCATACATAGTGGACTGAGTCATTATCTATCAAACTCCCATTCCCCCCATCCCACCATCTCAGTCCTTTTTCTACCGTTCCCATCCACATCCACCATCCCCTAGCATTCCTCTTTTCATAATCCTCAAGCAAAACCGCAATCCATACCCTGCACATATCTTGTACCATCTATTGCACATACCTTGTACTATATCCTATATAGCACCGTCCTTCTTGTATATCCTGTATAAGCAAGATCTTCCTATCCCCCATCCTGAGCTTTTGTACATATCCGTTGTATATCTTTTCCCGCCCATTGTACATATCCTCGCATCTTGTTGTACACAGTCCTTGTCAGTCCTGCAGCCGCATTTGGTGTGAACACTTTGTCCTACCCAGCCTTGTACTTTAGCAACATCAATTGTCAACCATTCTCGATCATAGTGATTATTCTTTAACTTCATCATTTGCCAGCGAACAACAACACTCATTCTCTCATCAATCAACAGGTCCTTGAGGATGTATCCTTCCTCCTATTAGACCTAATCTTTCACCCATCACACTAGGTCCGTGTCAATACGTCCTTCCACACATTCAGACTAGTCTTCCCACCATCACTCAATCAGTCCCATCAAATCTATCTCCTTGGAAAAGGATGTCTTTTTGGAGGTCTCATTTTAGTCTTGGATTTTGTCCTTTGGATTTTATTAATCTTTTACGACTTCTCATTGTTCTCTACTCAAAGTCACCACAATCCTTTATATCATGGTGCGCTGCAAATGAGGACAATCTGGGGCAAGGTCTTTTGATCTTTTGATTATGCCTGTGAGTCAGTCGGATGTGACCCTTGCATGGTTTACGTGTGATCTTCTAGGTTACATGGTGCACTTGGGAAATGTAGTTTGCTTGTGGTTTCTCCCGCATCATTTCCACCATGCTTCCTCTTGGGTTCATGTGTGATGCTGGGGCAACCCTGCGTGTCTTTTTTGCGTCAGTCCTCTGCAACGCTAGTGACAAGGCCTCGTGATCCCAATATCTGTGGCATGGTCTCTAGCATTGCTATATTAAACTAGGTTGTGCTCTCCACATTTGCACTTGGAGCTTTCCCAAATCCCCTGCATTCTTCATCATATAGATTAATCATGCATTTTGCATCCTCATATAGTTGCATCCTGCATCTTGCATTCCATCTCATCTTGCATTTACCCATCTTTACTCTTGGAATCTTGGTTATTTATCTCCCCTTCTTCCTAGGTCCTTCCTTCTTTGTTTCCTTGCGAGAAAATTCCACAATGTTTACTCCTTGCGTTATTTTCTCGAGGGGGCACAACCCCTTATTCCTCTAAATTCTAGCCTTGGGAATCTTATTTTCTTGTCTTTGACGCCATGCCACTTGCGGCATCGCATCAAAGAGGGGTAAAATATAGACACCTAAAAATCTTTTAGAAAATAAAGTATTTTTATTTTCTTAAAAACCTCTGATGACATCATCATTTGTTAATTAATTAATTATTTAATTAATTAATTTATTTTTATGCCATTAAATCCCTTTACCTTAATTAAAAATATTTAATTAAGGAATCCCTCCCAAAAATGTTTAAATCTTATTTAAACACCATTCCCCTATTTATTAATTATTTAATTAATAAATTGACCCAAAATCCAAAAAATAAATAATTTATTTATTTTTTTCCAAAACCTTAGAAATATCCTAAAGACCACTAACCTCTTCTAGAATCTTCTAATCCCTCTTTAATTTTGATTAAAGGCTAATCCCATCATTTTCTAACCCTAATCCCAACTCAAAATATTTAATTAAGATTAAATATTAATCCTCAATCCCTAAATTACCCTAGGAAAACTCTAGACTCTTCTAGAACTTTCCTAATCCTTCCCTAAACCCATTTAGGGGAAATTACCTACTTTCCCTAAGCTAATCTAAGTCTCCTTTGACTCCTAGTCAAACCCTAACCCTAATGAGCCTCAAAATTCATTAAAGCCTTTAAAGATAAATAAATCTTTATTTATTTCCTAAATTCCTATTATCCCTAGAAAAGCCTAGACTCTTCTAGAAAGTCTTCATCCTTATCCACTTTGACTCAAACCCTAACCTTACCCCAAACCCTAACCTATCCTCCTAACCCAACCCCTTAGGAAATCCTATAAATACCCTCATTTCTAAGAGCAATCCATCCAATTTCTTTTCAAGTAATAGTAATCTTACAATGCCATTTTCATGTTAGATCATAGCTTCAAATCAACTAATTGTTAGATTTCATTGTTTGCTTCAAGCTTTTTTAGCACATCATAGCTTAGCCATAATGGATTAACTTAGTTTCATTATTGTTTATGCATCATTCTCACATTTATTTTGGGTTTTAAAATTTGTTTAAGCATTTAGTTTTGCATAAATATTTGAGTTCTTGAAGCTTTAGGGGCAATTTTGGGTGTTCTACCCAATATTGTGCCACATTTTTGGGGTTTTTCATGAGTCTCAAATCATCTTAGAATGCATTAGAGTATGCTCCGAGTGCTTAGAGAGCACACCCACATCCCCTTAAGTAAGAGCAAATCAAATAGTGCTTGGGTGCACCTGTTTAGGCTCAATTTGAGGTGGCTAGCTTAGATGTTTTTGTTTTGGATTGATTTCATGCTAGATTAAAATCTTAACGTTTGATTGATTTGAGCCTTTCAGAACAGATCCAGATAGGCTAGTCTACAGAATAATATTTCATTCAAGAAGGTATGTTGTTCAAAGGAATTCAGTTATGTATACCAAGAGGATCGATGAAAACTAATTTGATAAAGGAAAAACATAGTAGTGGTTTGGCTAGACATTTTGGCATTGATAAGACATTGAGTTTTCTTAAGGAAATGTATTTTTGGTCTCAGTTGTATAAGGATGCTCAAAAATCTATGAATAGTTGTGGAGTTTGTCAAGTTGCAAAAGGATTAAGTCACAATAATGGATTATATACACCGATTTTTGTTCTTGAGAAACCTTGGAGAGATATTAGCATGGATTTTGTTCATGGCTTACTGAGGACATCAAGAGGGAATGATTCCATATTTGTTTTTGTGGATAGATTTTCCAAGATGACACATTTCATATCATTTAGAAAAACATCAGATGCAGTGCATATAGCAGATCTTTTCTTTAAGGAAATTGTCAGATTACATGGATTACCGAGGAGTATCATTTCTGACTGAGACAATAAGTTTGTTGGTTACTTTTGGAACTCTATGGGAGAAGTTGAATACTGAGTTGAAGTATAGTTCTACATTTCATCCATAGACTGATGGATAGACATAGGTTTTAAATAGAAGTTTGGGTAACTTGTGGAGATTCTTAGTTGGAGATAAATCGAGTAATCCGGATTTAATATTGGCACAAGCATAGTTTACATACAATAATTTAGTGAATAGGAGTACTAGCAAGTCACCTTTTGAGATTGTTAATGGCATACAACCAAGAGGTATATTAGAGTTAAGAGATATTGCTGGTGAAGAGAAGAAGAGTGTTGAAGGAGAATAATTTGTTGAGTTTATGAAAACATTGCATGGGAAAGTGAAACCTAAGTTAGAGCAGAGTAGTCAACAAAAAAAAAGAATAATGCAGATAGATCAAGAAAAAATAATATTTTTGATGTTGGTGATGAAGTAATGGTTCATTTGAAGAAAGGTAGATTTCCTATTGGAACATATGGTAAGTTGAAGATGAAGAAATTTGGTCCCTACAAGGTATTGAAGAAATTTGACAGTGGAAATGCTTATAAAGTGAAATTACCTGATGACATGGATATATCACCTATATTCAACATTTCATATTTGTATGACTATCATGAACTTGATGAAGAAGTGACAATACTGAGTGATTATCCTAAGAAGCAGATAGAGGAAGTTGAGTAGATTTTTGAACAAAGAGTTGGCAGAAGCACAAGAGGAATGAATTACATGGAGTATTTGGTAAAATGGAAGAACAAACTGATTGAATATAGTACATGGATTTCTCAATCTGAGTTGGATTTGACTTGGGTTGTACCTGACACATGATTCATAGAATCATTTCTTTTCAACCCTGGGTGTCTGATGCAAGAGCATCTTGGGTTTATGGAAATCTTGGATCAACCAAAAATATGTTAGAGTTTGTTTGGCTACTCAGTAGCTTGTCCGGTTTGCTCAGTAACTACTTTTGAGTTCTTGGTGAAGTTTTCCTATTGGTCAATAGCGATCTCGGTTACCATTTTTTTGTCCTTTATCGAGTTGGTTCGGTAGTGTTCTTACCGAGTTGGTTTAGTGTGTTTGGTGTTGCTCGATTCCTGAGTTCACCAACTTGTGCAATTTAATTGTTTGATGTTGGATGACATGTGTAGTTAAATTTGGTCGCATTATTAATATTGGGATCTCTCATTGGGAAATGTGTGGACCTAAATCTAGGTCATTTCTTTCTCCAATGCTAGATCTAAAGGATCTTTAGAGCCAACCTATTAGGTGGCCTCTTGTATAAATAAGTAGAGATATTATAGAGTTAGGGTAGTAATTAGTTAAGAAGATAGAATCTGAATTTTTGGATCCTCTCATGTAGGAAGATTGTTCTGTAATTGAATTTCATTGTATTGGTCGTAATCAGGAAGGCCTTATAGCCCAACATGTATGAGTTTTGATGAATAAATAAAAGATATATGCATTCCTTCTCTCATACTCTATGTTGTTGCTTCCAAGTTGTTGTTTTGTAACTAGGGTTGGTATTTGGAAGTTCCCTTGGCCCCTTTACCCATCCTACCTTGCATCTGATTATATTGAATTTTTTCATTTCTTCCATGAAGCCAACAAGCATCACAAGTGAGAGCCTAAAGTGGTAGGAGGATTATAATTCCATCCCTTTACGTGTGAAGATCCAATTTTCTAGTGATTACCTTTGTTAGAAACAAAATTATTAAGGAATAGGAAGGTATGTGGAAAATTTTGGCACTAGTACTAATACTATACAAAGAAACAAAGAGGAATTTTAAAGATGAAAGACATGAACTTGTAATTTTTTCTTACCTTTAGGAACAATTCCAAAACCAAGTGATTGAAGTTGTTAGAGCTGTAAAGGGATTGTAAGGTCATGTTTGTTCTATATGTTCTCTTTTGTTGTTGTACTATTTTTTTCTCTTGTAGGGTCGTTTCCCTATTATGGACAGTTTGTTTGTTGATGTTCCATTTATGTAAATATTCTGATCAACTCTTTGTTTAGGGTTTCAAGACCCTTTAAAATATGTCTTTTTTTGGTTGTATATTTGTTGATTTTATAATTATTCTTCTATATAACATTTTGGAAAGGGTTTTGGGGTCCCTTCAAAACCTATTTTTCCCTCCATAATAGAAATTATTTTTGTGGTAAATCTTATTAAGCTCCTTAAGCAATGGATTTATTCTCTTCTTGTAAGGAAATTTATCATAGTGCAAAGAAATAAAATCAAAGTTAAAGTTGGATCTTCTTTATTACCTTCATGCTTATCATTTCCATGTTGTCAATGCTTCCTCTCTAGAATAAATTAGTTTTATGATTTTTATTCTTAATATCAATTTTTTGGATTTCAATAGATAAATCAATCTATTTCTCTTGAAAATCAAACACTTCAATGCATTTAACTCTACTCTCAATGCATCACTGAATAATCGGTCATCCAAAGAGTGTTCAAAATCCTTAGTCTTGCACACCTCTATTTATCTTTTTCAAAATTTCCTATAGTTATAGTTATCTAATTACACTAGTTAAACATGCATTATAATTCAAGAGAACAAATTATAAAGTTTACAAAATTTATTTTTATTAAAAATTTATAATTAACAAGAGGGGTTATAATTCTAGTTTTTAAACCATATTACGACACTACTCCAACAAACATAAAGAAAGCAAACCAATTTTTTTCTTACTTATAACATTTAACCAAGAATTCCTAAGAATTTGATCAAGTATAGATACAATAAGATAAGATACAAGTTATTGTACTATTACAATTCATATTTAATACACACATTTATAAGGAATTTGTAATGTAGTAACTAAATCAATGTGTTACAGTAATATTATAGTACATAAGAAATAATATATTTTCATATAGGAAACACACCAAGTATCTCCACACATTGAATTGTGATACATAATCAAGAATCTCAAAAAAAAATCTATATCCAAAGTAGAAATAGTCCAAGTTCCACCAGCTCCATCCATTACACCAATTGGGTGTGGGGAAGGTAGCATGAAGCATATGCACAAAGACTCTCCATGGTAGATCTTTTCCCCATTCCTTATGACTATTTAGTATAGGTCATATATCTCTCAACAATATATATTCATGATAGGTTAAAATGAAATATTAAAGGTAAAACAAATTTTTATCATCATATATATGAGGCTACGAGCATGTTGATTCACTTCATCAATAACTTGAAAGAGAATAGACTACACAATGTCATAAATATAACTCACAAATTGTAAGTTCACAAAAGGTTTGATAAAGTTTATAATGCCAAATTTATGCATATTGGAACAACATAATTGACAAATAATTTACGAGAACTAAGTGAGTGTTTTATTATTTGAATTTATAATGATGGATGATATTTAGTTAACAAAGGTTAATACCTAATCATGTAATGCAAAAAAATCACAAAAGATAAATCTAAGTGTACTATAGAAACATTTCCCAATTTTAGATAGGCCTAACTACCAAAATTTGTGTTGTAGAGCTTGGACCCTCAAATTTTCTTCTACCCTTAATGATAAAAGTCATTCTTATTTATCAATTTTTATTTTAAGTGCACTTATATATTATGTTAGATAGAATTATACAACACTTCTTGGATACAAATTATCTATATCTTGATACAAATACAACAAACATGTACATAATTTTTTTTAAATTCCTAACATACTTAATATAAAATGCATATAATTACATCAAGGGAAAAAAATTATCTTACATTATTTTTCTAATGAAAAATAAAAGAATAATCAAAATAATTTTACTCAAAATGAACCTCTACAATAGCTCACTAGAAGTTTGTAATGGATTCCTTGTATAAAATGAATATAAAGCTACCACATATACTAATTCTAGATTGGCTAATAGGATGTAAGACTTGCCTAAGACCTAGCAACAACCAACTTCTTCAATATCCAAAAAAAAAGAAGTTATAGGAAAAAAAGTTCTTAGATTGGACATAATTGAATCTAATACAACCTAAATCTTTTATTATTCTCCCTTTTCCTAGACTAGTTTAAAATAAATTTTAAAGTCTACCTTAATTTGCCTTTATAAATCCTACTTAAATATTCACTTGCAACTAATAAAACTTCTTACCCTCTCTAGTTAAAATTTGGTAGTAATATCTGAAATCTCTTTATTGTCTCTTGAAAAAATTATTTGGTAATAAAATATAAAATATTCATATTCTTTGAAAAATAATTTTTTTAATTCTATGTTACCTATATTTTTCTATTGAAAAATTCACTTGTAACAAGTAACATTTTCACTTTCTATTATAAATGACACATGGCAAAATGCTTCTATGATTAATAAAAATATTTAAACATAGTACAAAAATGACATCCATCCAGTAAATAAAATTATTTAGTAAAAATGTCTATCTAACCTTACAAAATTTATTTTAGAGAAAAATCCCCCTCCCATAAAATTACTATGCATATAATTTGAGTCCAAAATTTTCTTGTCTATCAAATGTTTCCCGGTATCTTATGGAAAACAAACTTTTTAATCTATAACAACCACCTTTTTAATCTATTTTGCACAATTTTCAATTGATTTAGATATAGATTTTTGGAATAAATTGTGTATAAGTTTTTTGAATCAACCTTTTGCATCACATTTTGTGATCCATCATGTCTTATGTTTCTTAGCTTTCTTGTATTCTAATGATGGATCACGAAATATGATCGAAAACATTAATTCAAAAAATTTATACATAATCTATTCCAAAAATCTATGTTTTAAACTACCTTTTCATTCATACTATATATAATGATCATAAAAAAGTATACCTATATTTTCATCATTCGCACCATAATGATCATACAAAATTATACTTTTATTGTCATTCACACTATAAAGATTATAAAAAGCTATACCTATATTGAAAAATATTTAAACCTATGTCCTTGATATAGATTTCCACACCAAATCAAAATATTTTACACAAATAAAATATCAATATATTGTTATCCATCTCTAAAAAGATATTTCACACATTAATTACTCTAGCTTCCATATGCTTCAAAACCTTCATTTTATTAGTGGTCAAGAAAATTTGCACTCTAGTTTACACTTTGTTTGCCAAGAATATATGTGTTTTACCTTTTTTTATTTGTTCCTTTGTTTATTTAGCAAATTGGCTATTTGTGGGAGCTTTGCTTCGTGAAAATTAAATTTTCAGTCCAAAAATTGTCAGCCTATTACTGACATTTTTTTTTTTTTTTTCCAATTGGACAATAATGTGAAAAGAAATTAAAAGGGAAAAAACTAATAAAATTAGCATCTTAGATTCCATCTGCTCGAAAATAGAAAGAACCTAGCAAAATACTCCAACAAATCTACAAACCATAAAAATGGAAACAACAAATATTTTTTTCATTTTTTGGTTGCACATGTGATATGATTGAGGCCATTGAGGAAGATAAATATATGGGCATTATTGACTTCCTTTTTTATGTACATATAACATTAAGAAGTTTAGAGTTCAAATTACTCTATTTAAAAACTTGTCAGATTTCTATGTAAAATACATTAAGAAATCTAGACATTAGTTTTACACGAAATTGGAATATTATTTTTAAACAAAAAAAATTGAGAGTTAATTAAAGGTTTTCCAACTAGGATTTTTTTTTTTTTTTGATCTATAACATTAATTTATTAATATTGATAATTGGAGAAATTACATAAAAGATGAATACATAGAGCATTGAGAGACATTGTGATCATATTTTCACCTTTAAACCCCATTGTACAGAAAACAAAAAAAATCTAACCTCAAAACCCAGGAGATCCCAACCAGAATACATCATAGTAATAAACCTTTCAAAATGACATGATACATATATTTTTTAGCCATAACCACGACTATAAACAATTTGACTATCGAAGCTTCTGGAGACAAGAAGCATAAAACATCTAAGGATTACAAAAAACTAGACACAAATTAATCATGAAATTCTTGTGACATCTAATAGCTTTTAAAAAAACTAACACCATCTCCAAATTAAAAGGTCTGCATGTCGTTGCCGCTATCATCCTTAGAGCCAAAAAATCCTGCATTCGTGTAAACTAAGTAAGAAGGTTAACCATTACCAAGGGGAATTTGAAATCAAAACCAAACCTCCATCCAACATCTTTCCATTTAGACACACAACCTTCTACGCCGTCTGCAGGGTTAGTAGCTTGAGGAGTTGCATTTGCCCTCTTGGTCGCTTCCTGCAAAGCCTGCTTCAAGGCATTCCATTTCTTGCTAATTTAAAATTTATATTCCCCTTTGTTGACATGACCCCACCAATAAAGAAACAAGACGAAACCATAAATCCTACCCTCCTCCAAATCTTTGAAGCATTCAAAGTGATTTGATCCTATCCTTGGCACAACCCACTCTAGAATATGGTCCAAAGTCAACAGTAGCTCATTTTTAAACAACAAAGTCATGATTCTTTTCACTTCAACTTCCACCTCACCCAACTCTAAAGCCCAAGTGATTATCATTGAAAAAACATCAACATTGAGCCTCCACTTGTTTGGTTTATTTTGGAATTGAGGCCCAAGAACAACTATGGCCTCCATTACCAATTCTGAGTCTTCGATTCGAAGCAAACCTAACATTCTTTCTTTACTCAAGGGCCCTTTGAACCCTTTCTGTTGCTTTGTTGTGTCGATGGAAAATGATGCCTCCATAGCATATTCAAAACCTCACCAACACAAATGCCACTGTACAACCACGCCAGCTTTCAACCGTAGACGCCAACACCTTGCCTTTTAAAAAAATCTCCACTTACTATCATAATGGGAAATTACTCTAACTCTACAGTCCAAGATGCCACCTAAAATAAATCACTTGATGTCATTCCTCAAAAGCATTCCAAATTTTCCTCAACACAACTACCTAAAGATTTTGCACACACAAAATCTAATCATAAAAAATACTCTTGTCAGGCCATTAAGGATGATGATGTCACTACGCCACCTTAGCACATGTAAAAGATCACTTACAAATCACCATGGAAATTTCCTTGCCTTCCTTTTATTATTATTTAAAAAAATAAATAAATTAAAATTAAAAAAAGTGCATCATTCCTCTGAAGAGAAAATTTCAAACTGAATGTCATCAACAATGCTCAAAGAGGCTACTCATTTGGAAATTATATTCGCCTCCTGATTTCCTTCTTGTCTTATGTGACTGATCTTTAAGTTATCAAAGGAATCAAGAAGGTGACCAATCTCTTCTATAATCCCCTGCAAATGCCATGCTTCCATCGATCCTGATCTTTATAGCATTGATAATTATTTGTGAATCACCTTCCAGGTGAATCCGTGAAACCTTTAGCGTCATAGCAACTTTGACAGCTAAAAGGGCTGCTCTTGCTTTCGCCATATTATTTATCCCATCCACCAGTTTTTGAGCAGCTAGAGCATTTACATTACCATTCCAGTCTCTAGCGATAACCCTAGTGCCTAAGGGGCCCGGGTTCCCTTTGAATGCCCCATCAAAGTTTAGTTTCATCTAGTCAACATCCGGTTGCACCCAAACTACATTCCTTTTAATATCCTTTTTGGACTTTTGATCACAAATGCCCCCATTCCTTATCCTCAAACACGACCAACCTTGATGGATAAGCCTATCCTATTTTGTGTAGACTAAGTTGTTATTTCTCCTAAGAATGGTTTACCTCATAGATTCTTCAACCAAGATATTTATTCTCACTTTGATTCTGTCAACTGATTATTCCTTCTCCTAGAATATTCTTCTATGCCTCTCTTTCCAAATTTTCCAAATTATAATTGAATGGAATATTTTCCAGATAGAGGATAAGGTCGATGCCTTCAAAGGGAGTGGCCAGCTCATAAAGACCTCCTTGAATCTATTTTACATTGGTCCAATCCAGTTTAGCTTTGTCTTTATCATTGACAAACATTCCTCAGCAAAGGGGCACCTAGTTAGAAGATGATCTATGTCCTCTTAATATGCATTGCACAACACACACTTATTAGGGCCTAAAAAACCAAACCTTTTCCTTCTTTTAGCAGTTAAAATTTTTCCATGGATATCTAGCCATGCAAAGGCCCCTACTTTTGGGAGGCACTCTCTGTCCCAACATATTTTAATTAGCCACCCCAGAGTGTCATTGTCCCCTTCAAGGGATAAATAACCAAGCTTAACTGAGTATTCCCCACTTTGAGTAGCACACCAAAAAATTAAATCCTCCTTATGAGTCAATAAAACACTTCTACTATTAAAAATCTCCTTCATTAAAGCTTGTTGTTCAACCGTCAGATCTATATTATCCACCTTTTTCTAGGACCACAAATTCCCTACAAATTTTTGTTGTTTTTCTAAATATTCCACCACCTTAGACCCCCATTTATTTGTGAGGATCCTAAACACCTCAACAAATCTCACATCTTCTGCTAAAATCGGCAATCCATTCCAGGAGTCTTTCCAGAAAAGAGATTCTTTCCCATCGCCTTATTTCCATGAGATGTGATTGGTGATGAGCGCTCTGTAGTCAAGCATGAAATTCCATAGTGCAGAGCCCTTTGGTGGATCTCTTATAGTCAGAATTATTTCCCTAACCGGGATATCTAGATATTTTTCCCTGAGAACTTTGACCCATAAGCTTTCAGGACGTGCATATATACTCCAGATCAATTTAGCACCTAGAGAAAGGTTTATTTTTCTCCAGTCTCTAAGCCCCACACCACCCTTACTTTTCTTACAATAGATCATGTTCCAAGAAACTAAAGGCCACTTCTCCCCATCATTGATCCCATTCTAGATGAATTTGTGCATTCTTTTTGCAAGGTAGTTAAGGATTTTGGATGGGATTTTATAATAGCTCATAGAATAAATGGGGATACCAGAGATAACAATTTGCAATAAGAGAATCCTACATGCTGAAGATAACCATTTTCCCTTCCAGCCTTCCATATTTCTCAAACAAGAGTCAACTAAATGTTTCCACAAGTGAGGCTTTGAAGCACCTTCAAAGAGAGGGACTCCCATATATTTAGTAGGTAGCTTTTCTATCTGAATATTTAAAATGTTGCTCAATTGAGATTGCAGATTTCTGCAATAATTAAAGAAGTAAATTTCAGATTTGTGCCAATTGATGCATTGTCCAGAAGCCTCACTATATCTATTTAAAGTTTATTTGATGATCCTAGCTTCCTTGGTAGTGGCTTCACCCATTAGAAAGTTGTCATTTATAAATTGTAGGTGGGAGAGAGGATCAATACCTTTAGCAATACCTATCCCTTTCCACTAACCTACTTTGCGCTTGATAGCAATAAGTCTGCCCAACACTTCCACCATGATGATGAAGAGGAAAGGTGCAATGCGGTCTCCTTGCCTAATCCCTCTAGCAGTTTCAAATAATCCTTGTGGGATCCCATTCACTAAGATAGAAATCCTAGGCGTGTTTATAAAACTTGCTATCCACTTCAACCATTCTTCAGTAGACCCAAAGTGTTTCATAATCTAAATCAAAAAGTCCCTGTTAACATTATCATATGCCTTCTTAACATAAAGTTTTATCATCATCATAGACACCCTTGCTTTCTTGACAGTGTGAATAGTTTCATGAGAAATTACTATACCTTCAAATATAGATTTGTTAGGGGCAAACTCACTATGTTCTAGGGAGATAAAAAATTTGAGCAACGGTTTTAGTCTATTTGCAGCCACTTTGGCTATCACCTTATATGTGGTATTACATAGAGAAATGGGCCTATAGTCATCAAAGGTTACATTGTCAGCTTTCTTGGGGATAACTGCAATAAAGGTGTTGTTGAAATCTTTTAGAACAAAACCTCCTGCCCTGGACTCCTCCACCAACTCCCATAGATCATTACCCAAGATATCCCAAGTTTTGTGAAAGAAAATTATTGGGAAGCCATCATGCCCTAGTTCTTTATCTCCTCACATAGAAAAGAGAGCCACCTTGACCTCTTCTTTTGTTATTGAGCTCATAAGAGTAGCGTTTTGTGCTTCAGTAATGTATTTGGGGACCGCATGTAAAAAGTCATCCACATCTCTTAAAACATCCATGTCTTTTGCAAAAATATTTCTAAAAACATCTATAGCCTAAGCATTTATCTGATCAGGGGTATTTGACATCTCCCCATCCATAGAGTTGATGGAGAAGATTCTATTTTGTGCCCTTATATCCTTCACTAACTTATGGAAGAACTTGGTGTTTCTATCTCCATCCTTCAACAAGGTTTCCTTAGACTTTTATCTCTAGAAAGTCTCTTCCCTAGACAAAATTTATTTATATTTACGCAGTAAATCTTGATCTTCCTCAAAACACTCCTTATCCATCCCTGAAGTTATAACATTTTCACTCAAAGAAGCTAAGCTTTGTTCAATCTTTAGTTTCTCAACAAAGATGTTTTGAAACACATCTCTATTCCATATTTTTAATTGTTCTTTAAGGAACTGTAGTTTTTAAAAAAGACAAAAGAATTATTACCTTCCCATAGTGGAGCATTGCACCACCATTCTCTTATGTTGTCCATAAACTCCTCAACCCACAACCACATAGCTTCAAATTTAAAGGGTGATCATTTTGGGGTTACATCTTCCTGAATATGACAACAAATAGGGAAGTGATCTGACCCTGCTAAAGGCATAATGTCAGCTGAGCATAACCAGTTGTACTATCCAATGGGCCTACCTGCAAAAACCTATC
This sequence comes from Chamaecyparis obtusa, assembly GCA_027943335.1. Lineage (NCBI taxonomy): Eukaryota > Viridiplantae > Streptophyta > Pinopsida > Cupressales > Cupressaceae > Chamaecyparis > Chamaecyparis obtusa. The sequence goes on from BSBK01005629.1 coordinate 1,267,652, forward strand.
CAATTTCTCTGTTATGTTTGAGAAGCCCCCTCTCCTATTTTTCCAAGTGAAATCACCATTTTTAAGACCACTTCACACAACCCATTATTTAAAATGAAATTAACAAAATTTCTTTGACTAGCACTCATACATCCTTTCCCCCCTCTCTTTTCAGTGGGGCTTAAGATTGCATTAAAGTATCCCCCCAACAAGAAGATCTCATCTGACATATCCTCTAAGAGCTCGAAGATGCATTGCCATAGCCTTTTTTTTCATAACATTATTGGGGCCATAAATATTAAAGACATAAAAATTCAAAAGGAGTTGTTTAGAAGAAATCTCCATAAGCTACCAGTTAGAATCTTGGCTAACTATATCAACCATGACATCACTATCATCCCATAAGATTCCTAATCCTCCATAGGCACCTATAGCCTCAAAGAAGTGTCCTTTCCACTTACCAAAATGCCTCTGGAAGGAAGAAATCTCATCACCTTTTAACTTCGTTTCCTGAAGAAGGATTAAATCAGCTATTGCTTCATCAAGACCCCTCTTGATCAAGCGGATCTTGTCAGAGGCATTGCAGCCCCTGACATTCCACAAAAGGATCTTCATTGTTGTCAGGAGAAGGCATAACCTTTTCCCGATCTTAGTAGTTTAGTTTGGTCTGTTGCACAACCAACTAATTCCATTTTTTCTTTATTGGATTTGGCACCCCTCCTTCCTTTCTCACCTAACCTTGGCTTCTCCCTCAAAGATTTTGTTTGTTCTAGGCCTCTTCATTCCATGATGTTGGGTGTTTCTTCTAAGCCTAAATCAAGATCATTCTCATCATCACTCTAATTGTTGTAATGCGAATCTGATTCTAGAAAGTTCCCACTATTGTCTCTGTCTTCTTCAAAGGATCCCTCGAGGCTTCAAATTGGAGAAATTTTAAATGTTGAAGTCCATCACCCTCTTGCTGCTCACTAGAGTTCTGATTTAGATTCTCAGTAATTCCCAACAAGCTCCGAGTGCCTGTGCTTGCTAAATTTAAGCCACACATCCCATCTTGACAAAATTGTGCTTTAATCTCCCCATAGTTTGAAGCTAAAAGCTTATGTTCAGGGCTCATCTCTTTTAAGTCAAACAGAAAGAGTTCATCCTCAGGTTCAGGATGGCAGGGAATCTGACCTTGTTGCCTCTCTTTCTTGTTCGAGCTCAAAATTATCTATTTTTCCTATTGAGAAATCTGAGTGTTAAGGATAATTTGGGGAGAGCCAGTTGCCTCCCTCCAAATATTTTCCATTACCACCTCTTCAACATTAGACCCTGGTGTTCTACCCCTATCAATAGTGTCTGGGATAGTCAATGAAGAGAAAATATGCTACTCCAAGGGATTTACTAGATTCACATGATCTTCATCATTCAGTGCATCTTCTCTCAATACTGAGAGGGGAACAACTAATGCTCTTTGAGTTTCTTGGCTATCCTTATTCACAATTTCACTAACTCCCACACCAAAAAAGACCAACTCCTTTGCACTTTTACAATCCTTCCTCCATTGAGGTGTTCCATATTGGCCTCTATCCAAGAATAGGTTCAGGTTTCCCAAAGATCCTAGAGAATAATTCCTCCTCAAGCATATCTAATAGTTCATCCCTCTCCAACCCTTTACCCTTTATAGGGTTCAACTTGTTCTTAGGATCTTCCTCACTTTGGGTTTTTTTGCCTTTCCAAACCTCGATCACCTGTTTTCACTCACCGTGAATAGTTCCCATTATGACAAAGTCTAGAATAGGGTCATCTTCCTTCATATTTATCAAAATCCTTGGGTGAATAGAGGAGTCCTTATTTATTACTTCCTTAGACAAAATGTATGTGCCAATACTATTAACCATTTGCATAAGGGTTTCTTCATCCCAATATTCCATTGGGAGATTATGCAGGTTCAACCAAACATGGTATTCCTTCACCTTCTCCTTTCTTGGATCAAAATTTGATTCCTAATCCTTAAGGTATACACCTCTCCCTTCGATAAGGTATGGCCCATTGTTGAGGATCCACACCTTTTCCTCCCTATTCGATCATATCCCCATGTAAAACCCATTTGCGAGGGTTTTGAGCATGACGCCTTTCCCCTAGACATCTTGACACCAATATCAAATAGTGCTAATCGATGGCCATGGAACCAACCATTTAAAGAAAAAATCCATATCTTTTAGAGAATTTGCACCATCCTTCCATTGGGGGTTTTATATTTTAATGGTGGCATAACCTCATACCTGATATTTGGTGTCGGATCTATCTCCTTCTCCACCTCACTTCTCGAAGCTCCTTCCACCATCTTCTGCTTAGGTCGATAGAATTTGTGCTCAATTTTTATGAAGTCAAAATTTTTCCCAAACAACGTGTAAAGAGGCTACTTGCCTTTGTGTCTTGACCATTCCTCCTCGTTCCTTCCATTCCAACCCAGACCACCATGTATCCTTCCTTCTGCAAAACCATTAATAGATTGGAAAGTATGACCTTGTGAAGGCTTTCGCTGTTGAGAGCGATTTATAAAAGGTCATTTCCTCCCATACTAACGAGTGTAAGATAGGTCTGCATGTTCCCTGAAGGCTGCATGTCCTCCTCTCTGCTCATTTCTTTGTCCCCTTGCAATTGCAGGTGACCGTTGAACCCACCTGAATTCCCGCTTCTCTCTCATCCCATCGTTAGTATCAAATTCTCCCCTAATCTACATTTCTTGGACTAGGATTGAAAATAATTTTGATAGAGATCATTTAATTTTTTTAGAAAATTGGAGTTTGTAGATCAAAATCCAAATTGCTTTATGATTTTTTTAAAAATTGACAGGGAATGGGAAAAGAAGAAGAAAGAGAACAAAGGATCTAACAAAGAAAACATAGGTGTTGAGGAGGAGATACCAACTTCAAATTAGTAGTCCATAGCTAGATTCTACCTCCAACTCACGGAAAAGACTATTCTTTTATATGGGAATCTTGCTTATTTAATTATTAATTAAATATGATATTTTTTTACCTCTTTCTACAAACAATGTTTGAAGGTCTATCTATGGAATTGGTACTATTTTTGTATTTTCTTTTTATTTATAAAATCTTTCTAGCAAAACTATACAAATTTCACAAACCTTGTAGCACGACTATTGCACATCATAGGACTTGCTCAATTTGAACGTAACTTGGTTTAATCTTTTGTTGTTTAATGAATAATGTAAGCTTTTGAGATATCACAATCTTGTACCAAATTAAGTAATTGTAACTATTAACATTTTAAACTATTTATTTTAGTTCTTTGTGGTATTTCAGTTTCATAAGGAATATACTAAATGTCATGAGTATTTTATAGTCCATTTCACAAGTGGCTTGAGTCATATTTTAGTGGGATTTATAGTCACATTTTGACAGGTAAAGATAATTCAATGGTTCATTATGTTTATGGTTTAACAAACGACCTTACATAATGATTCTATTACAATCCTAAAATTAGTGTTAAATCTAAAAGATATTTAAAATTTGTTCAATTATTAACTATAGATCTAAGATTCTGTTGTCTAAAGTTGGGGTCCAATAAGCTCAATAGAACTTGATTTCTTTACTAATTTACTACAGTAGTTCATAGACTAGTAGATCATACCTGAATTTGTGGGCCTTCATTTACTTAAATATTGGCTTAACTATGTCACTTGTAGGCATGCTTCAATATTCGCCCAGTAAAATCATCTCTAGGCATTCTTTGGTGCAAGACTGGCCTCATTATAGCTTTTGTAGGCATTATTTTGCTTAAATCTTGGCCTATGTAGAGCATTTGTATGCGTTATTTCACCCCAAGATGATGTTTCATTTCAAATTTTATTTGATTATGATTTCATTTTATTTTGGTTATGCGTCACTTTCTTGGAGATAGTGCTAGGTAGTTTTGTACTTTCATTGGGGCTAGAATACTAGTGATCCAGTTACTCAATCGGTTTGAGCTTTTGATTTGTGTATGCCGACAAGGCAAAAAATAAATAATAAAAAGGTTTGGTGGTTTGACATGGTGTAATCATAAAGAGTGGAGTGCTTAGTAGAAATGTTGTTTTAGAACACAAGTATATAATGAAAAATAATGGGTTTCTTAGTTGAAAACATCTTTGTCTATATCGTTTTCAAGATGTCTCTTTTCTTTTTTGGGGTCAGGTGGTTATTTTGTTCCTGGCTTTGTATGTTTGACTTGGGGTGTAATTTCATATTACCCAAGGATTTGGCTATAAACTTCAACCTAGTTTTAATAAATAAATTTATTAAAAAAAATTCTTCGAACTTTTCTTACTTTAATTTAATTGAAAGCACAATTAATACACATAAACAAGGGCTTTGGTTGAGCAGGAGTCCCTGCCTTGTGTGTGTTAGAAAGTAGATGAAGCAAGTGGAAATTCCTTTTTTTTAATCTGAGCTTCATAATGCCTGCTTGTGTCTCTTATGCCTGCCGATAATAGAACCGAAGCAAGCTTATGCCTCCCGATAATGTCTTGTACTAAATACCATTGGATGAAAACTTTAGCTCATGCATTCGGCGTAATAAAAATGTTAAAGATGATTGTTGAAAATAACTTCACCTAATGGCCTGTCTATTAATGTGACCGACGGATCCCAGATTGTAAGTGAAGCCTTAACCCACAAATTCCCGTTCAATTTAAAGCCGACTTCTCTGTAACAGGCTTTAAAAGCGAACGCTCTTGATTCAAAACAAAGAGTCAATATCAATGGAGGGGAATGCAAATCCGGAGAACGTGAGTCTTTTTACAAGCACACAACTCGACAGAATTTGGCGCAGCCTTCCTCTCTGTGTGTGATAGCTTTGCTGGGCTTTCAAAGTCGGCATCTACTTCGGCTAGAGAAAATACGACACCATTAACAAGCGCCTGATGGTGTGGCTTTTCTGGCTCCTCTTCCCCTCTGTCCCCGCCGACGAGAAGCCCAAGCGGGGAGTATTTTCATGGCGGCAGCTTCTGTATTTTATCCGCCGCCCAAGACTTGTATGATGTCTTCTGCAAGCAAAAAAGATTTTAGTCTGCTTATGCCTGCCGATAACATAATCAAAGCAAGCTTGAGTGCAAACCTTAACGTCTGCTTATGCCTGCCGAGAACAGAACCGAAGAAAGATTCAGTCTGCTTATGCCTGAAGAAGAAAGATTCAATTCTGTCAACTGCACAACAAGATGGAAAATCTGCTGAGTCTTTTGGCTGAGAATGACACAAACCCCTGCCATGGACTCGAAACGGTTAAAGTTTAGCTCTTGGGGTTTCCTTCAGGCGAGCTGACGCTCCTGCAGGCGGGGATCGTTCACAGCTTTATGATCACGGCCTTCGATCAGCACGCAAAGCCGCACTGTTCCGGCTTACAGCCTTGTCTCCAGATCGAACCTCGCTTTGAAACTTCCAGAGGATTGCAGCAAAATGCACGCAAAGCTTCCAGAAGAGTGCAAGGAATATTTGTTATTTTTGAGTTAAAAAAATAATTAAATCTCCGGGAAAATTAGTAGTAACCAATCAGAATTTAGAAATTAATGATTGAAAATAAATTTTAAAAATAAAAGTCTAAACTTTAGAGAACAAGATTTTTTTATTATAAGTATTAATAAACATAGGGCAACTGAAAACATTAGTTCCCTGCAGGGACTAATAAAATTAAGTTGATGTTCACCAAGAATCATTGAAGGAAACAAATTTAGCAATACACCTATCTTAACAAATAAAAATTACAAGAAAACCTCGTGAACTAGAGATTGTTAAATATCATTTCCAAAATTCCTTCCACATGTTAAATAAAACTGAGTTTGATCAGCTCAAGTTGCCCCCTTATAACTATTTAAATTGTGTTATACTTGGGTCCACCATCTTTTAAGCAATAAATGCCTCCCAAAGACAAACACTCACTACATTTTAAATGGTCAATAGTTTATGTGGGGGCCCATTTACTTAAAAAAGTAATTAAATTAGTTTTCCTTTTAAAACCGTCACATTAAAAGGAGCCGTTGAAATGGAAAGTCAATCAGTGGAGCCGTTACATTTTAAAAGTCATTGACCAATAAACAAATAATAAAACTAAATTTACTTGTTTGAGTGTCCATCTTACAAGACATATTAAATAATTTAAAACTGTTTTCTTTTTAATATTTCCACTTCTCCCTTCACCGTTTGAATTTAGACAAATATATTTTAAACTTACTTGTTCTCGAACCTCTCGATCATTAAATTTGCCAGCTTTGGGCCCTAAATAATAGTGATGTCACGAGTTCAATTCTTGATTAAAAAAATCTAAAAATATAATTTGAGACATAATGAATTATTTAAATTCTTATGAGCTTACTTACGTTGCTTAGATCATGTGCATTAGAACTCATGGCACGATCTCATTTAATCTTCATATATGATATTATTTAAGGCTTTTTTTTTATCAAGGATAGTTCATTGTAATTGTACTACTCATTCATTGTTTTGAATGAATAATTTTTTAAATTTTTTACTTTGAAAAAATATTATTTTATTTTTGTGATTGGTGTTTGATTGCAAGAGATTTTTGGTAGTTGTGTGATTGATAAATCAAACTCAATATAATATAAGTGCTCCATATTTATAATTTTTTCTCTTTCTTTTTTTAAGAGATTCAAACTTGAGTCTTCAAATGGTACATCCTAGAAAAAATTGAACCTTATTGTTGCATCCTAAGATCTTAAGATTGTCTATCTAATCGCTAAAATCAAAGTCTAGAAATGATTAGATGAAAAAAAAATTCATCAAAAAATCTATGTAGTGCATAGATCCATACATATATTTGAAATATGTACTTGCACAATGTTGTCCAATATGATTTGTCATTAGCCACAAGTTGTAGTAACACATTTTTTTGGTAGGTTAAATAATTTCAACAATTAATTTTTTAAAAATTTAGTGCATTTTTTTGTGTATTTGTTGTTTTTTTCACAAGTCTAACATTTTTGTGAATATAGTGAGTGCATAATCTCAACAAGTTTTAAGATTTACAATGATTAGTCTTGTGTATTCCAGTTATCATTTCATTTTTTTAGCATTGGGATTTACAACTCCAATTCCTTGAATGAGTAGAGGATATTCATTTAAGCCCCCAACATAAGAAAAGAAAAAAAATACCCACCACCCTCTATCGAGTGACAACACTAATCTTTGTCGCCTCTACTAATTTTAACTACAACATTGTAATCTCCACCAAATCATTATGCTCAATCGCCATTATCATTCCATTTACTAGTCGACCACCACAATGTTGTCTGTTTGTAGTCCACCCTTAGCCCCACTAATACAATCACATTCGATTCACCACCACGATATGTAATGTTACCATCTCAT
>BSBK01005630.1:0-255000 GCA_027943335.1 Chamaecyparis obtusa
CATTTATACATGTATACATGTATATATACATGTATACATGTATATATACATGTATACATGTATATATACATGTATACATTTATATATACATATATACATGCATATATACACATGTATACATGTGTATATATGCATATATACTATTTATGCATCCATCAAAAACTGAAAATAATAAAAATGAAATATGAAAATACCTCAAAATGACGTTTGAAAATTCGCAAGCTGTCCACGGGTTTCACTGTCACCGAAAGTGACAGTGAAAGGTCATTTTTGGTGATTATATTTTCGCCAAGTAAAACCCTAATCAATGACTTTCGATCGAAAGTCAGCTTGTAGAAACTTTCGATCAAAAGTTCATAAGTAACTTTCAATCAAAAATTACTTAGAACTTTCGATCGTAAGTTTAGTACTTACGATCGAAAGTATATTAGAGTTTCTATCTAAAGTTGTTAAAGAATTTTTTGCTGAAATCACTTTTCGGGATGAATTCCTTCCTTTGAAAAATTTTAACCCACTATTGTGAGCTCACCCATCAGTATACACTTTCAATTCAAAATCTTCATCCTTTTTGTACCATAATCCATAGTCCTCGATTCCTTTCAGATATCGAAAGATTCTCTTCACAACAATCATATGTGTCTCTTTAGGATTAGAAGAAAATATTACCACAATACCAACAACATGTGTAATATATGGTCTACTATGAACAACATATTGTAGCTTACCGATCATGGATCTATATAGAGTTTCATTCACCTTGATAGAGTCATCTTCTTTTGACAATTTGTATCCAGTAATCATCGGTGTATCAACTGGTCTTGAGTCTTCCATCCCAAAAGTTTTCAGGATCTCTTTGATGTATTTTTATTGTGTTATGTATATGCCATCCTTGATCTGTTGAATTTGCAATCCAATGAAGAATTTGATCTCTCCAATCATTGACATTTTAAATTCCTTCCTCATTTCATCAGCAAATGATCTACACATTGACTCATTTCCTCCAAATATGATATCATCAATAAAGATTTCAGCTATTAACACCTTATCTTTAGATTCAGTTTTTAAGTACACATTACTGTTAATCACTAGTTCTAATGAAACATATTCTCATTAGATATGAGTGGAGTCTTTCATACCATGCTCGAGGTGCCTATTTCAAACCATACAGTGCCTTGTGTAGTTTACATACCATGTTTTTTTGACTTTTGTCAACAAATCCTTCTGGTTTCTCAATGTACACTTCTTCCAATATTTCATTAAAAATGCAGATTTTACATCCATTTGATAAACGTTGAAACCTTTATAAGCTACGTATGCAAGTAGAATTCTCACACCTTCTAATCTAGAAACAACAACAAATGTCTCACCATATTCAATACCTTCCTCATAATGATATATTATTGAGAGTGATTTGAAATGTCAATAATAAAGCTTACACAATTGGATCTAAAATCTTTTATTATTTTTAGTAGGATTTGAGTTGTCCACTTTATATTAGGAGTTGAACCGACCATTTTTCTCAAAAGGCACACTTGTTCAAGAAAATGTTACCGTGTTAGTAAAGGATTACATAGGAGGCCATTAAACCATGTCATGAATCTTGAGGGGATTTGTTGGACATGTTCCAACAATATCCCTTTTAATAATACCCAAGAAGATATATCTCTAGGAGGAGATGTGACAGGTAGGAAATGAGAATACACATGTCATATGAATAGTAGGAGAAGAGGACAAATAAATAAAATCATCATGAAATATAGGAAGAGTTCTCAAAGGTAAACATTGTGGAAGGATGGAGAGACAAAATAAAATAAAATCACAAAACATTATGGATGGCTCCTAAGGCACTTAATAAAATATATAATAGAAGATGAAATAATGGAGCAATTTAGTGTACATCACTCTAGGCCATTTATGATGATAGAAGTAAGATTTAAAATGGAATAACGTAGAGAGGTATGTTGAAAATCATGCATAGATATACATGGATGTAATATTTCATAAACATATTCATCAAAGAGCATTCATGTATAAGTATTATAACACACATTCTAGTCAAGGTTGCAAAGCATATATGCATTATAGAATTAAACAAGATATCATATGAAGATTCAACATGGAAATACAACAATTAGCTACAATACCATAATGAAAGAAGAAAAATAATCATTATCATTTAACACAAAGAATGATTCATGATAAATTAATTTAATCTAATGTGAAATTGAAAAAATCATAAATGATCAATATTTGAAAATAAAATCATATCTAAAAAAAGTAGGAGGGTAAGAATCAAATTAGTTTGGAATGTTAAAATTGTAAATCCAAGGTAACCTAAGCGTGAAATGGTATGGATGGTAGAAAGTTGAGCTCACCATTTTTATTATTAAAAATAAATATTTTTAAGTTAATTTATCTAAATGAAATAATTAAATAATAATAAAGACCTAAGATAAATAATAAAGAAAATTCTATTGTTGACATCATAAACGATGACTTTTAGATAATAAAATTTTATGTAAACTATCAGATTTAAATTTTTGTCTAAATCTTTGATCATCATGCCCATGAAATTGAACTTTATGTATGTATAAGTTAAATTATCTTGTAGATTTATATTTCACATATCACAAAGATCTAAAAATAAAGTAATATCTAACATTCTTTGTGAAGTTTAATTGTCAACTATTCATATTAAGAATTAAGTAAAAATATTGTTTTCTATTAAGTAATAAAATATTTAAATAGTTATAAAGTTAAATAAAATAAATTATAAATAGAAAAATTAATGGAGTGGTTCTTATGTATTTGGGAGTACTCTATAAATTCATATATCACTAATATTTTGAAAAGCGTTGAATTACTTTTGTAGTTTTGATAGAAATTTGATGAATGCAATTAAATTTTTAGTATACTCATTGTTATCATAGACATCACATTCTTGCTTATTTTAGTACTCTCTTTCAATCAATTTTTATAAAGCAACATAAAACAAGTGTCACGTAGTGGCTAGTACTTGCCTAATCAATTGTAATTATATTGTGAAATATAATTAGAATTTTAACAAAATTATTATATTTTATTAAATATAATTCTATTTAATATAAATTTATACAATTATAATTATTATAATGAAGAATTTTCATTTTGAAATTGAACTACTATAAAAATAAATTATATTTAATTATTATGACTAATTTTACTTGTCATTTTAGTTTACTTACTATATATTAAAATATAATTATAATTATAATAATTAATAATTTTCATTAAAACTATTATAAATAAATAAATTTAAATAAATCAATATTTTGAACTAAATTTAATAAGTTTTTAAAAATAAAACTATTATAATAATATTAAATATTAATTTAATATAGTTTAATTTAAATATTAATATTTTGTAAGGAAAAAATAAAAATTATAAACAAATAAAATCACATAATTTTTTTTACATAAATAGTTGTTAATCTATAATTAATATATAATAAAAATAAAAATTAAAAAACTTTAAAAATATGAATAAAAATAAATATATATTATAATATCATAGGTTTTTATTTAAATTATAATATATTATAAAAATTAACAGTATAAACTAGAATAAATTCAAATAACCTAATTTTTAATATATTTTTAAATTCAAATAACCTAATTTTTAATATAAAAATATATTAATAAGAAGTAAAAAAAACTTCATGAGAACTTAACAAAATAATTTAAAACAAAAAAATCCTAAAAAAATTCTTATAAATTCTAAAAAATTTCTATAAAAATAGGTCTATAAGATCTTAAATGTTATAGCCGATAGTACTTGCTTAGCCTATCGGCAAGTACTAATAATGCTTTTATCTTTGATGATTTCCAAATAAACCTTTTTAAAGATTTATAAATACTAAGATGCCTTTTTTAAAATCAAATTGACGAGTTTTTAATATCAAATTCTTTTAGATAAATAAATATATTTAGGGTATCTATAGTAACACACCTTTCTCATTTTAGGAAAACAAGTTAGCATACATAGATGTGGCTAGCTATACTAACTCACCTATCTTTTAATTATATCTATCATTTCAGAATCATTTTTGTTGCAATTTTTGGATTCAATTGTGTGTATATTTTTACATCACATACACAATAGAATCAGAAAGTGCAACAAGAATGATACCTATCTTTTTTTTTTATGAAAACAAGTCATAATACATAGATGTGGGCATCTTTCTAGTTACATACACCAATTTGAGTAAGCATACATTAGAATCACAAGTAGTTCAAGTGCAAGAGAATCAAGTCGGTCAAATTCACCCAAGTATTGACTAAGCATACATTAGAATCACCACACGTAGCCAAGCATTGAATAAACATATATTAGAATCACAAGTAATTCACGTGTAAGAGAATTAAGCCCATCAAATTCACCCAAGCATTGAATAAGCATACCTAAGAATCAGAAGTAGTTCATGTGTCAAAGAATTAGGCCCGTCAAATTCACCAAAGTATTGAATAAGCATACATTAGAATCACAAGTAGTTCACGTGTAAGAGAATTAAGCCCATCAAATTCACCCAAGCATTGAGTAAGCATACACTAGAATCACAAGTAGTTCAGGTGTAAGAAAATTAAGCCCATCAAATTCACCCAAACAACATTAGAATCACAAGTAGTTCACATGTATGAAAATTAAGTCTGCTAAATTCACCCAAACATGAAAGAAACAATGCTCTTAAAATTTGAATTTTAAGATAAAACCCTAGACAATCTATGATTTCTAGGCATTATTTACCCTAACGATAGTTCAAAACCAACAAAGAAGCATAGTATTTGAATTCACAACGGTAAACGCTGCTTGGTTGTGGAGACGCCCCTGCCAGTTGATTTGCCAAAACAACACACAGGAACAATTTCGCACATATTGTGGGCTTAAAGCAATTTACAAAGGAAGCTTTTTCAGTTCACTAAGAAGTGAAGAAACAAGTCTGTGTTGAAGAGGTATGGAGGCAAAAGCAGAGATTCCGATGGGAGGAGAAGTAGGCGAGGATAATTTGGAGGATGTGATTCAGATGGGAGGAGAAGGAGGAGGAGGGGATAATTTGGAGGAAGAAGCAATGATTCCGATGGGAGGAGAAGGAGGAGGAGGAGAGGATAATTTGTTGGAAGATGAGATGGTGAGGGAGAGAGTGAGAGAAGGAGAAGTGGTGGTGGAAGAGATGGTGATGGAGATGATAAGGAGGGGGGATCACGAGGGCCTCAAGACTAACTCTAGGAAATATGTGTATTTCAGAGACCATTTTTTCACTGTCTACTTCGACCCTCCATTCTAGTCATGGAATGGCTTCCTTATCTTTTTTCACCACCTGGAGGGACTCACCCATCATTTTTTCGCTGGCCACTATGCTGAAGATCTTCCGGATAGTGACGACACTGCTGTCAATTAGTTCTTGCAAATGGGTTTTGCCCTATTTTTATCTTTACCAGTGGATGAATCTCAGATTCAATTTTGTTTTGGGGAATGTTTTTTGATATGGGTTAATCAACCAGTACTAAATATCTTCGGGATGATGATGACACTACTGTCAACTAGTTCTTGCAAATGGGTTTTACCTTGTTTCATGGATGATGATGATGATCATATCTTTGGAATGATGATGATGATCAGTAGTAAAGACTATTCATGGATTTTGTTCTATTTTTGTCTTTTAGGGCCCGTTTGGACGCAGGCATATCGACCGTTATTCCCGAATTGCGAATTCAGAATTTGAAACCCATTGTTTGTGGTCGACATGCACGGATGGAATTGGAATTTCGGTATGCCAATTTTTCCAAAAAAATGGGCATACCATCTTCCACTTGAAAAGGTGGAATTGGAATATCGGGCTCGCATGCCGGTTTTCGAATGCTAATTTTGAAAGGTCATCGGGTCTGCGTGGGTGTTGGTATAATTTTTGACATCCACTTTTTATACCAACTTTTTCACATCAACGGCATTATTTCCTCCGTCCGCGTGATTGTCTTGTGTGAAACCCTAACTTGCGCTTGTGAGACTTGTTCATTTCGGTCCGTTGAATGCAACATATATTTCTCAGAATCCCCACTGGTTCAGAGAGGTAATAACATTGTTCGAATGCCATTCATCATCATTATTTCCTGCGCTTGTGAGACTTGTTCGTTTCGGTCCGTCGAATGCAACATATATTTCTCAGAATCCCCACTAGTTCGGAGAGGTAAAAACATTGTTCGAATGCCATTCATCATCATTATTTAGTGGTAAATTTTTTTTAGCAGTTAATAATGTTTTGTAGGGTTTGGCGACAGGCGTGTTAGACTAAATCCAACATATTTTATATGACCATTTCAGCTCTGTCCGGATATCATCGGCTCTTCTTCACATCGGTAACCAGTCTGTTATTTTGAGTTTGAGTTTATTTCAATGTTTTATTTTCAGTTATTTCAATGTTCTATTTCGCAGCCCTTTTGCTAAAGGCGATTACCTGTCCCTCCTATGTTTCTAGTCCCACCCTTTGAAACACCCCTACTCTACAAAGATGCCCTTCACGTCCTATGCCCTCACATCTTCCAATATCTTCTCCACTTCCCCCACCCTCAAAATACCTTCACATTTGGTTGAAGCATAACAAAAACTCCTCTTACATATAGCTGGTACAGGGCAAGTGAGAAGCACAACCCTCCTTGTAATGAAAGACCCCAGTGACTAACAACAAACCCCTCTTGTTGCTCATACTTTTGTTTAAAACTCTTTCAACATTCCCTCCAAATCAGATGCAAAACAAGAAGATCAGTTGCAGAATTAAAGGACAGACTACTACGAAATTTTTTTTGTATGCCCTTTCATTTGGATCAAAGTGAGACTTTGTTTTTGGGATTTAGGCATACCAGAAAATTGTTCTGCTATACATGAATTTTAGGATGTTCACACTGCTTTACATTTTTGTTGAGTTGAAAATTTGGTTGTAGTTTCATTGATGGGCTTTCTAAATGCAAATAGTTAGCAATAGCATAATTCATCACTAAAAGTAGGGTCCTATTTCTCCTAATGTCTATGCCACAAGAACACTATCTGAGTGATTCCTAATAGTGTCTTAACAGTTCCTCTTTGTGAGGAAGGTGTTTTCTATCCCTTGTGTAATTGCCACTTGAATATGTTCGTATTGAACCATGCAAATGCTTTTCTTCTTGATAATGTCCTTATTTGTTCAAGAAGAAAAGCATTTGCATAGTTCAATACACAAGTGGCCATTACACAATGGAAAATCACTGTGAGATGTCAAAAATAATACCACTGCGGATGTCAAAAACAAGGTAATCACGTAGATGAAGGAAATAATGCCATTGGATGTGAAAATGTTGGTATAAAACACGGATGTCAAAAATTATAATAACACCCATGTGGCCCTGATGACATTTCAAAATTGGCATTTGGAAACCGGAATGCGAGCCCGATATTCCAATTCCACCTTTTCAAGTGGAAGATGATATGCCCATTTTTTGGGTAAAATTGAACCACATTAATGCTTTTCTTCTTCAACAAATGAGGACAGTCACTCTAAAGACAACATGATAATGTACACTCACTGTAAGTGTACATTATCATGTTGTGTTTACAGTGACTGTCCTTATTCAAGTGGCAATTACACAAGGGACAATCAATGTGAGATGTCCTCATTTGTGACAAGGACAGTCACACATGAGGACATCTCACAGTCACTGTCCCTTGTGTAATTGCCACTTGAATGTATTGCTATTCAACCACATTAATGCTTTTCTTCTTGAAGTGACATGATGATGTACACTCACTACAACTGTACATTATCATGTTGTCTTTACAGTGACTGTCCTCATTCAAGTGGCAATTACACAAGTGATGCAGAGTGGTCTGCAGAAGTGGTTAGCAAAGTGCATAGGGTTTCACCAAAAACCTATCTCCACTAACCTTGGAGACCAAATAATTGTTCACACACCTTCTCTTTGATGCCCTAGGACATCTCAACTCATAATACAACCCTCTTATTCAGCCCAATATGCTGCTATTACACCATTCCCATCATTTCATCAAGGAACACTTCACTGTTTCCTGCAAATCATCAGCCTTCTCGCACTAGTGCTGCATAGAATAAGTTAGATTTCTATTTTACATGTCAATAACAAGCCTCCCATGAAGTCTGGGCCCTTGGGATTCATGGGAGGTTCATTTATTTAAAGAAAACCTTTGACTGTTACAGAAAATTAGTAGAAACTGCCAGTTTATATGTTAGCAGGCGTAAGTACTTCTTCAAAATAGAATTAAAATTGATGCAACAGTGAGTAGAATGTAGTAAATAACCTTTCTAGTTCATAAACATATCATTCAACAATGAAGAATTCAATAAAACATTGAAACAACATTAAAATGAAAGCTAGGACTTACTAGGACTTTTATGACTCTTGACTAGAAAAGTACATTGTTCATTACAATATGCCATTATTGGCCTTAAAATATCCCAGTTGACATGTAGGGTTGCCTTTGATCTTCTGGTTCCATCTTGTTCCAAGGTGTTCCTAGTTGACTTGATAGGTGCCCCTGCACCAACAAGGGATAGTCACTATGAGATGTCCTCATTTGTGACAAGGACAGTCACACATGAGGACATCTCACAGTGACTGCCCCTTTTATAATTGCCACTTGAATGTATTGCTATTCAACCACATTAATGCTTTTCTTCTTCAACAAATGAGGACAGTCACTCTAAAGACAACATGATAATGTACACTCATTGTAAGGACAGTCACAAATGAGGACATCTCACAGTGACTGCCCCTTGTGTAATTGCCACTTGAATGTATTGCTATTCAACCACATTAATGCTTTTCTTCTTCAACAAATGAGGACAGTCACTCTAAAGACAACATGATAATGTACACTCACTGCAACTGTACATTATCATGTTGTCTTTACAGCGACTATCCTCATTCAAGTGGCAATTACACAAGGGACAGTCACTGTGAGATATCCTCATTTGTGACAAGGATAGTCACACATGAGGACATCTCATAGTGACTGCCCCTTGTGTAATTGCCACTTGAATGTATTGCTATTCAACCACATTAATGCTTTTCTTCGTCAACAAATGAGGACAGTCACTCTAAAGACAACATGATAATGTACACTCACTGCAACTGTACATTATCATGTTGTCTTTACAGTGACTGTCCTCATTCAAGTGGCAATTACACAAGGGACAGTTACTGTGAGAACTTCTCATTTTGTGAAATTACACAAGGTACTTTCTTGTCAACATATGTTGTATACTGAACTTGCAACTCTATTCTCTGATTATGCATTATAGTTGGGTGTTTTCTTATGTTGTTTCGTGATTGTTTTGTTGGTATTTTTAGGTAATTCAATGGATCTCATTGATGATATTGATGATGATGATGATGATATTGAAATTGAAGGAGAGATTATGAGGAGGAGAAGACTCCTGCCTGTTATTGTAGTTGTTCTTGCCACCCTTGTCGCGGCCATAGGGGAGTGTATAAAAGAAGGTAGTCAAAAAATGCGTAAGCGCACAAGAGATGCAATTCCTTTTTATAAGCATGTTATCAACTCCAATGAGACGGATTGCCATGACCAAATACGCATGACTAGATGATCTTTCTTTAAACTAGCCAATATTCTAAGGCAAAAAGGAAGCATCAAATATATAGAATTCCTCACGTTAGAAGAACAATTAGTCATGTTCCTCCATACTCTTGGCCACAATCTGAGGAATCGTAAGATTGCCCATAACTTTGGGCACTCTGGAGAGATAGTAAGCCGATACTTCCATAAGGTCTTGAGGGCTATCTTGGCGCTCCATTCGGATTATTTTATACCCCCTAGTCCAAACACTCCTCGGGAAATTACTGGGAAGGCCCGTTTTGATCCATACTTCAAGGTATATCTCTCAGTGGTTTAAGTTTGTTTAGAGTTTTAATCCTATTATTGTTTGATTAGACCTATGATTTATTTGAGTACAGGATTGTGTGGGAGCAATGGATGGATCCCATATACCAGTCACTGTGGATATCAACTTGCAAGCTAAATATCGCGATAGAAAAGGCAACTTGTCGCAAAATGTTATGGGAGTGTGTTCATTTGATTATAAGTTTCAATACATCCTTGCTGGTTGGGAAGGGTCTACTGCAGATAGCCGTGTTCTAGCTTCGGCTCTATCTAGAGCCGATCCATTGGTAGTTCCCCCAGGTTTGTAAAATATGATTATATTATTGAAGCATACGACAAATAAGACAACGTTATGACAATGACATTTTGTTTTGTTTAGGTAAATATTATTTGGTCGATGCTAGATATCCAAACGTACCAGGATTTCTCGCGCCTTATCGGTGCACACGCTACCACCTAAAGGAGTTTTCAAGAGCAAACCCAATAAACACCCCAGAAGAGTTGTTTAATCATCGACACTCCTCGCTTAGGAATGTAATAGAGCGTACATTTGGGATTTTGAAGCAGCGTTTTCCTATATTGAAGCATGCGACGTCTTATCAAATCAAGACACAAACATATATTATTCTGGCATGTTGCATACTTCACAACTTCATTACGATAGAGGATGGCCTTCCATCTGATGTAGAATTTGAGACTATAGATCCCGATCTTAGTTGGTTGAATAACTATTATGGCAGTGTTTAAACTAATGTCAGATTTCATAAATTTCACAAACTGATACTATACATTGATAAAAGTTGTTATGCCATATTTAGTATTGTCATGTTATATTCAATGTTGCTATATTTTATATTTAATGTTGTCATGTTATATTTAATATTGTCATGTTATGTTTAATGCTGCTATATTTAATGTTGTCATGTTATATTTAATATTGTCATGTTATGTTTAGTGCTGCTATATTTAATGTTCTCATGTTATTTTTAATATTGTCATGTTATGTTTAATGCTGCTATATTTAATGTTCTCATGTTATTTTTAATATTGTCATGTTATGTTTAATGTTGCTATATTTAATGTTTACATAAGGTATGTCTAGGGATGTCCCAAATGAGGAGAGTCACTGTGAGATGTCCTCATTTGTGACCGTCCTTACAGTGAGTGTACATTATCATGTTGTCTTTAGAGTGATTGTCCTCATTTGTGACTATCCTTCCAGTGAGTGTACATTATCATGTTGCCTTTAGAGTGACTGTCCTCATTTGTGACTATCCTTACAGTGAGTGTACATTATCATGTTGTCTGTGCATCAGGTATGTCTATGGATGGTGATGTTCAAGTTGTCTAGTCAACTTCTTCTTCCAAGAAGGTGTTCTGGACAAAAGAAATGGAACACAAGTTGCTAGACTTGCTACAGGAGCAAGTGCAGCTTGGAAAGAAAGCCGAAGGGGGTTTCAAGAAAGAGGCTTGGACAGCCATAGAAAGGAGGTTCAATAATGAGATGAAAATGAACCTAGCGAAGGAAAACTTCAAGAACAAGCTAAAAACTTGGAAACAAGGGTATAGAATTATGAAAGACTTGAGGAATACAAGTGGCTTAGCCTGGAACGAGACCACCCAAAGTATAGATGCTGATGATAGTGTTTGGGAGGAGTTGTTGAAGGTAAAATGGTCTTCAAATCTTTTTTTAAGTTGAATATATCTTTTTAAATAATGAAGGACCAATAATGAATTGAATTGTTATGCCATGATACAGAGAAAGGAATTTAAAAATGCCAGAATGTATAAGAGTCAGCCATTTCAGTACTATAATGAATTATCCTCTATTGTTGGGAATGACATAGCTGAGGGCACTGCAGCTGCAACAGCTCAAGAGACAGAGGAGGATTTCATTGATGATGATGTTTTCAGTTATCATGGTATGGATCCTGCCTGTTTTGAGACTGCTGCTGATTTGGCTAATGATGGTAATGAATCTGTTGATACACCTGTATCAAACCAATCTACTAGAAGTGGAAACGATAACCCTTCAACATCGTCAAGGAGGCCAAAGAGGAGGAGGGGAACATTGGTAGGTTCCTTGGATTCGATTTGTGAAACGATCAAAGATCTGTGTGCAGGCATTATAGCAAGCCTTGCATAGCCTTTGAAAGTGGACAAAGCATCTAGTTTGAGAAGTGAGGCAGCGGAGTTGCATAAAGCACTTAAAGCAATCCCTGGCCTTCACGACTCTACTATAATTGAAGCATACGAAAAGTTAATGCATGAGCCATAATCAGCTGCACTGTTCTTGTCAATGGATGAAGGGGAGAGAATCCAGTATATGATATTGAAGTTTGGACTTTAGTTGACCGATGTTTATTAGGTCTTCTATTTAAAATCAAAACTAATGTTTGTGAAATGTTTCTTTTTGATACCAGTTTTTTGCTATGGATTAATTTGTATTCTCTACATTATCTTTGGATTAATTTGTAGTCTCTGCATTATCATGTTGTGTTTAGAGTGACAGCCCTCATTTGTTGAAGAAGGGATAGTTTCAACTGGTCTCCTCTATAGTTGTTACACCTGGTATATTCTTCTCTGTAGATGCTATTGTGTGCTAGGGAACTTCTTAGAACTGTTGGTATATTCTTAGAACTTATTACACCTGGGATATTCTTCTTTGTAGATGGTACTATGTGTCGTGGTCCAAACAGGCCCATAAATGCAATACTTATCAAGTTTGAGGGGTATAGCCCTTGTTGTAACAAGCTAAAACTACTGAACTGAAATCAAATGCAAAACTAACAACAACTAATAATTTTTTTTTACTTGAAATAAACCATAAGCTTTAACTCTGTTGGCTAAGTTTGGTGTACATTTTGAGGTTTAGCTGAATTGGGTATCAAGGAAGTGCAGATGTGATCTCATCATGGTTTGCAGTGTTGCACCAATAAGACTGCCCAAAAAATTGTGAAGAATTCAATCAGAAAATTCCTTCGTTATCTGGCACCTGTCGTTTTGTATTCTTTTGTATAAGGCTATGATTCATTCAAAATCTTAGTCAGAGCAAGCAGGCCTTAGACAAAAGGTAAAAAATATTAGGTTGTCAAACCACAACTTGTAATATTCTTATGTAAGCTAGCCAGGACCAGTTAGGGTTGCTACTAGATTTTAGTTCTCTCTGTTCTGAATGAAAGTGGGTTAGAGAAGCCTTGACAAAGTGTTTCAGCCTGCTGTTATAGTTTGTCTTTGACAATTAATCTGCTGATTTGAAGAACTGCTCTCAAAATTGTTAGTTTGATTAATTTGTGAGGCCTTTTGATTACCATGAGTATCATTGGGCATTAATCAACATTTGAGACATTATATCAATCAGGGTTTCAAATCTCATTCCCATCCATGTATTTGAGCTCAAAAAACAAGCTCCCTCCTTGCCTCTATCTCTAGAAAAGTATCTTTGTACCCAGAGACTCATACAAAGTTCAAATCTGATTGAAGGTTACTATCACAGGCTGATCGAAAAAACTAGATTTGATACCATTGTAATAACCACCCTTGATTTTTTTTTAGGCTTACATAAAATGATATAAAAACCAAAGTAGAATGATTGTTGATTGTTAGCTTCAGATGCATGCAAATATGCAATCTATCGATACAATGCTCTTAACAGGGACAATGGAGTGGGGGTTGGAACCATCCCCATTCAATTAGTACAATAACAAGAAATAATAAGAGCAACTAGATAAGTGGGGGTCCAAAGCAATTGCCACTTAATCAGTACATATGCTTATGAAATTAAAGAGCTGATTGCAGATTACAAAATGAAAAGGGAGTTGGGCCTTTGCCTCTTAATCTGAAAATGAGAAAAGGAAAAACATCGAAGCATTGAAAGGTAATGTTCTTTCATTTCAACAAGTATATGTTAGCTCAACATTAATTTCCAAGTGAATAAAAGCAAATTGAGAATCAGACTTTCCGGTATGAAATCAGACCTGCAAAGACATTCCAAGATAAATGTAATATTTAGGAAAGTTACCCACATGAATGAATGAATGATTTCTACACGAGATTGAATAGTTTATTTTTCTTTTCATGTTGGATCTTATTTTCTTTGAATATCACCAAACAAAATCGACTGCAAATTTACAACAGAAGATGAGTCAGTTTTAGTGTGAATTTTATCTTCAAAATATCTACAAACAAGAAACAAGAAATAGTGTCAAAAACTATTTTCTTTCCTTATGTAAGGATAATGCTGCAATGCCGCAATGTTGATGGCCCTCTTGATAATTGAATGGTTAATTGGTTGGGATGAATAAGAGGAGGGTGACCCTTGTTCAAAGGATAATTGGTTGCAGTGGATACGATGACCATCATATAAACATAATACTTCATTAGTTGTGTCTGGAAGGTTCATCATATGCAGTTATTATGCGTCCCCCTTGTGATATCCATACATATCTGCCATGTTTATACACCAATACAAAAATGCACCCCATAAAGCATCTGATTGGTTCGAGTATCTTTGAACTATTTGGGTCTGTTGACAACACTAGACCAGTGTCTATAGAATGACTAATTTCATGCAAGACAATGGCTCTATCTGACAGAGAGTCCATGCTAGGCTTCATGACTTGATGCATTTTACGTTGCATGTCAGAGTGTCTGAATATTGAGTGTCTTATTGCTATTGCTATTGTTTAATTTTGGGATTGTTGATATAGGTGCATTATTGAAATCAATTTTAATGGCTCTGATCAATGTGCCAAGTTGTCGATGTGGTGGTGGGCAGTGCCAATTGAAGATTTCACGGTCAGTGGAGAACCCTGGACGACAATATTGGTGTTGTCCAAACAGAAAAAAGGTTGGTAATGTGTATATATTTAATGTTTGTAATGTAAATAGTATTCAATACTAATGTAGATTGGGTATCACAGGGCTATCATGATTGTGGGTACTTTAGATGGGTCGATGACAACCCATCTACATCTATTCACCCATCTCCAGTCATCCACGATCCAAACATCCGGTCATCTCCACTCATCCACAATCCAAGATTTGAGTGCAATAGTTGTCAAGCTAGGACAAATGAAATTATATTTTTACGATGCCTTCTCTGTATTGTAATCGCATATCTTTTATGCGACCATATGCGTAGATAAGCTCAAGAAGTATTCAGTTTTGTATTTTGATATTGTAATATGCAGAGATGAGTTCAGGAAGTAGTCAATTTTGTATTTTGATATTGTAATATACAGATATGAGCTCAGGAATTATTCAATTTTGTATTTTGATATTAACATAGATATATCATGTATAAACTCATTTAATTGGTCGTGTTTTTATCTTGACAAGCGTGGATCATTCAGGTAAGAATCAAAGGGGGTCATAGAAGGTAACAATAATTCATAAGATTTTTTTTAAAAACTCATACAAAATTTAGCAACTGAATGTACTTCATTGGTGTACTAACAAAAGCACAAAGCAGTTGTTTGTTCTATGTATGCAGTGTCTACAGACAAAAACAAGAGTTCGGACATGACAGAGCGTCAAAGACTCATCAGACTAAATTATAACATTGTATCTGCATTATGTAAAATGAGGAATGCCTCATTCAAGTTGTAACACTATCTGCATTATGTAAAATGAGGAATGCCTCATTCACATTATGTAAAATGAGGAATGCCTCATTCAAATTATGTAAATTTTATATCAGCGCAAAAAACGGGGTGTGTTTTGTTTAGTAGATTGCACCATGTTTTATAAAGATAGTGAAACAAAAAAATACAAACAACTCTACTACTCAATAAAATAGAGTTGCAAAAAGGGTGAATTGGACATTCGATGAAGAGAACTAGGAGTATGCTTAGTGGGGCTAGACTAGAATAAAACTTTTGGTAAATTGTCTTCCATGACTTGCTACCTAGTTAAGAGGTCTCCTACGTTAGCTTTTGTTGAGATAAATCCTATGAAAGTGCGGTTGGGAAAAATCTCCCATTAATACTTTTGAGAGTTATTAGTTGCAAGTGTGCATGGGGAGAAGGGGTGAAAGTTAGAGAACAAGGTTGTTAATTGTGTCTTCATCAATTGTTGTATTAGATTGAAAAGGCACGATCCTTGGGATCATGTGCACAAAAGGGTATTGTATAGTAAAGTTTTATCCTCAAAGAATATAAACCTTCTTTCATTGCATTATAGCTAGAAAAAGAAAATAAATGTAGTTGAGCTAAACCTAAGGAGAGTTGAAATTGAATCCCATGATGGGTCTAGAGAGGAGAGCTAAAGTAGTTCAAAGAGTTTAAAATAGGAGGTAGAACCTTTGCTTCAACTCTTGAGATGCATTTTTATTTAATTACTAACACTAACGACATTGGGACTATAAAGGATGATATGGGTATGGATGATGTAGATTCCTAAAGGAGGCCTTGATGAGGAGATGAAATTATTAAAGAAAAATAACACATGCGATCTAGCACCTTTTTTTTGATGGGCATAAACCTATTGGATGTAAACGAATGTTAAAAAATAGAGGATTCAAATGATAAGTTTGAATATTACAAGGGGAGATTGGATGCAAAAGGTTATTCCGAAGTTGAGGGAATTAATTTTAGTAAATCTATTTGGTTTCTTGTTTACTTAAAATAGTGTGTGATCTTGAATTTGAATAGATGGATTTGAAGATAGATTTCCTTGATTATAGTTTGAAGGAAGAGATTTTATGTCACTGATGTCATATTACAATAAGGAAAAATACATTTGATTTATAAGTTATAAAGTATTCATATGGTCTAGGATAACATCCTAAAACATGGTACCAAAATATTGGTGCCTATATGTCTAGTTTAAGATTTTTGATATCCATATTGGATCATTACATCTCGAACAATTCACACATTGATCATATTCTCATTATTGCATAATATTTTTTTTTATTATGATATTAGAGAAAGGGACCTATTCCCAAAATTTCACAACATTGACGTTAAATCAAGACTGGACGAAACCAAGAGGGGTACATAGGCCTAGACAGGAAACATAGACACAAGACTGGGGACACAACTAAACACTAGAAATAACAAAGATGACACACATTCTACTAGAAAACCAAAAACATGCACTTATGCCTATGGAGACAAAATTAGTAGAGGAAAAAAAACACATAAACAACAAAACATAATAGAGAAATGACAAAAAAGAAAATAACTGTAAGGCTGAAACAACTTCATTTGATAAGGTTCCAATTTTTATAAGGGAGTCAAGAAACTCCTAGTCATCATTTTTCTACAAGTTCTTGCCCTTCTTGTCTACAGTCTTTTGATAGTCCTTGTCTTTTTCATACTTTCTTTTCTTTTTGATTTTTTAATGGCTTGATATCATCCCCACAACAACCTTTTGCATTATCCCTTTAGTCATTGAGATGATATTTCCAATTCCTACTCCATTCTTTTCATTTTAGCATAACAATTATATTTTTAGTTTATTCTCTAGGTATTTAAATCTTATTTACAAATTTGCCACCTAGACCCTAACAAAAGTAATATAATTCTTTTTCTTCATTGTCCTTGTCTAGGGTAAAAGTACAAACCTGTGTCACACTTTTATGAAGGAAAATGTTAACAAAACTAAAATTGTTCAACTTCAACGACATAAAAGTGACATTTGTGTTTGAAATTTGAAGATGATGTAAGTTAATGAAGTGTGTAAAACTAGATGAAGTTTATGAATATTATTTTAAAAAATTATTTGAATAAGAATTGATGTAGTTTTTTAATTTTTAAAGTCCATTTTTCAATTGCTAAAAAATACTGAGAATGAAGCGTCTAGTTCCCGCCAAAAAACTATATGTAAATTCTAATCTTTTCCTCTAATTTCAAAATATGTTTTAGATGACATGTATAGCTAGTGCATAAATAAAGAAAGATTGGTTTCCGATGTATATTTTCTCATTTATAACTATTACAAGTCAAACTTACTTGAAATTGATAGTTTTCGTCTCCTGCCAAATTTCCCCTATCAAATATACACCATTGAGAAAAAAAAAAAATCATATATTCTTGAAGAGGATTCTCTCCTCTAGTGTTAAATCTAATTTTTAATTTTTTTTTGATATGATTTGCTATTTTTTTTTCTTTTTTTGAAACAACATCTTCTCAATTGTTAAAATACCCACTTGTAATATTTTGAAATTATATTAGTGTTAGAATAACAATGTTCCAATCAACTAAGAGGGAGGGAGTGAATCAGTTGATTCCAAACATATCAAATAAAACCTTATCTGTAAACTTCAATGCTTAGCCAAATAACTGAACATGAAAGCAAAAGAAACAGTAACACATGGAGACACTTGAACACCGAAATTGTTCTCGAGGAAACCCTGTTAAGGGAAAAAACCCAGTGGGGATGGTACCCACAAATATATACACTATGAGAATAATGACCCTATTAGGTGTCCTGATCCTATTCGGAGCCGAGTAATACAATAGGTAGGTCCTGGTTAAAGAAAAAACCCTATTAGGAGTCTTTAAAAGTAATCCCTGTTAAAGGATTAACCTTGTTAGGAGTCACAACCCTATTAGGAGCTTACAAACAAATCCCCTAATCAAAGGTTTAAAGGATAAAGCCACCCTTAGGATCCTCAATCCTCATTTTTGATATGAATACAAATTGTGTTCCTGAAACTACTTCCAGCACTCAACCACTACCAAGTGAGTTCCACCTTGTGCTCCAAATGCACAATCTCCACTCTCCAAATACCATCCTATGTAGCCTCAAGCTCACATACCTTTTTGTTGTTTGCACATACAACCATACACTACAAATGTAAGGAATTCCTTCCTTATATACAAGTTTCATAAATTAAATTTGGGTCAGACAATATAGGATAAATCCTATTTACAACATACATATAGACCCATGCAAAGATACACATGGTATCGTTGGATAACTAAGAGGGGGTGGGGGGGAATCAATTATCTTAGGTCCCTTGACAATTTTCAACCTTAAAATATTTTCACTAATCTTAATAATCAGATTTAAGTATTCAATTGATGACAACAATATGTATATGAAAAACATAAAATAACATGCAAAACATTCAATCACACATTAACTCTAGTATTTAACATGGAAACCCAATTTGGATAAAAACCACTACGATAATTATCACCCACAAATAACTCATTCTTCTGAAGTGAGCTTGGTTAAGAGCCAGCCCTATTAAATATGATAAAACACATTTTCTAGATGTGACCCTATTAGGGGATTTCCACCAAAGATCAACTAGATCTATCACCCTATAATGAGTGGCCTTATTAGAGGACTTAGTACATTCATTAGAATGCAACCTTACAAAGGATTTAGAAATATAATTGTTAAATCCACTCGGTTAAGAGATTTTCTGCTACAATGGTTAGAAAGTAACAATGAAATGACCTGATAAAATATGCAACTACCTTTACTTGTTTAGATCTCCTTTTCTCTCATTTGTCTTCTTCAAAATCTTCTTTACTAGCTGATTAACACTCACTCTTCATCTCATCACTTTCTTTGGCTCGATTCACACTTTTCTTCAACTCTGTTATGCTCGGTGTAACCTTCTATACTTATTCGATTATCTGCATTGGATATCAACAATATTACCATCTTGATCATCCTTTATATAGACAATTTTTTCCTTTTCCCACTTAATCCTATTCATTAGGGTTTCCTTGAATTAATCTCATCCATTCAATCAAATATCAATCCAAATCCAATGTATATGTAGCTTGTTAAAACATTTCATGAATCTTGCTAGCTGTATCTTCACCTTGGAACTTGAACTTTTCTTGGATCTCAAACCAATCATTAAATCTTCACCATTTATCTATACCTAACATTTTTAATCCATTGATTTCATTAACTAACTTTTTTCCTTTCTTAGAATCTCCTAGATCAATCCAAATTCTCACTCGATGTCGTGTTTTAATGAGTTCTTGTTTAACCAACCAACTTCATCTTCTTGGTTAAGTCTACCTTCTTGGTTATCATTTACTCAATTAACATCTTGCTCAATTATCAACTTCATGGTTAACATTTTGATCCAATACTTCTATACACCTTTCATTGCTCGGTTACTAACCTTGTTCATTATCAACACCATTTTGGACATCAATATCAGTTGGGGTAACAATCTCCCCCCTTTGCATTGATGGAAACACATTTTATATATCACATGTAACACATCTCACATCTGAAATATACCATCCAATACCAATAATCTTCATTCTCCAACTGCATTCTATTCTTTTGATTTCTCCCCCTTTCTTCTTACATAGTCATTTCTCCTCATTAATATCTCTCCCCCTTTGACAACAATGCCAAAGGTACCTGTGAAACCTTAATCTGAAACTAACTATCCTTGTAGTTGTACCATGTACCTTGCTTGTACCAATTACTTCTATTTTCTCATATCTTTCTCACAATTTTAGGCTTCTCTTAAAGAGTGAACATTTGGATCAACTCACAAATAGATAATTTGATAAAGCATGAATTGATGCAACCTGCATCTTTCTCTAATGAGCATTAGATAGGGGAATGACCCCTAGTTTACCTCTTAGGCACTCAAAAGTATCCTTAGGTAATGTCTTTGTGAATATATCATCAATCAGTTCCTTGGATTTTACATATTTCAGCTTTACTTGTTTCTTCTATACGTATTCTTAGAAATAATGATACTTGATTGATATATGATTTATCTTTGAGTGCATCACCAGGTTCTTTGAAATGTTTATAGAACTTTTATTATCACAATAGATTGTCACAAGACCATATGTTTCCTCTTGTATCCCTTCAAGTAGTTGTTTTATCCAAACAATGTTAGAACAATTGATGGTAGCAGCAACATATTCTGCCTTAACAGTCGACTGTGAAATGCAACTTTTCTTTTTGCTTATCCATGTCACTAATCTTTCTCCTAGGAAGAAACATCCCCCACTTTTGCTTTTCCTATCATCCATATTACTTGCCCAGTCAACATCAGTATACACTTTCAATTCAAAATCTCTATCCTTTTTGTACCGTAGTCCATAGTCCTTGGTTCCTTTCAGATATCTAAAGATTCTCTTCACAACAATCATGTGTCTCTTTAGGATTAGAAGAAAATATTGCCACAATACCAACAACATGTGAAATATATGGCCTACTATGAACAACATATTGTAGCTTACCGATCATGGATCTATACAGAGTTTTATTCACCTTGATAGAGTCATCTTCTTTTTAAAATTTGTATCCAGTAATCATCGGTGTATCAACCGGTCTTGAGTCTTCCAAAAAATTTCAGGATCTCTTTGATGTATTTTGACTATGTTATTTATATGCCATCCTTGATCTATTGAATTTGCAATCCAATGAAGAATTTTATCTCACCAATCATTGACATTTTAAATTCCTTCCTCATTTCATCAACAAATGATCTACACATTGACTCATTTCCTCCAAATATGATATGATCAACAAATATTTCAGCTATTAACACCTTATCTTCATATTCACTTTTTAAGTACACATTACTGTTATCACTAGTTATAATTAAACCTATTCTCATTAGATATGAGTGGAGTCTTTCATACCATGCGCAGGGTGCATGTTTCAAACCATACAATTCCTTGTGTAGTTTACATACCATGTTTTTCTGACTTTTTTCAACAAATCCTTCTGGTTTCTCAATGTACACTTCTTCCAATATTCCATTAAAAAATTCATACTTTACATCCATTTGATAAACATTAAAACCTTTATAGGTTACATATGCAAGTAGAATTAACACACCTTCTAATCTAGCAATAGGGGAAAATGTCTCACCATATGCAATACCTTCCTCCCGAGTATATCCTTTGGATACAAGTCTAGCTTTATTCCTTATCACATATCCATTTTCATTTTGTTTATTTTTGAAAATCTACTTTGTACCAATAACATCCTTATCCTTAGGTCTTGGTATTAGTGACCAAGTATTGTTCTTTTCAATATGATCAATCTCTTCTTTCATTGCATTAATCCAATCTTCATTTTCAAGTGCATCCTTGACTAATCTAGGCTCAAACTCATAAATCAAACATGCATTGTCTCTCAACTTACTTCTTGTCATGACTCCTCTATTCTTACCTCCAATTATTTGAAATGATGAGTGGTTCCTTCTGACATGCTTTTCTAGTACTGGCTTGGTTCTCTACTCTTCAACATTTTGTTCTCTCAGTGGGGGTTCAACTAGTTCCTCAGTTTCTTCTTGTTGCTCGGGTAAAGTTTTAGAGACTCTTTCTTGTACATATATGAATATTTGATAATCTTATGGTTCTTTTTTTTTTATCTCCTTCATTTTTATCTACAAACTCATCAATCCTTACATTTGTGCTTTCCACAATTTTGTTAGTAGCCTTATTCAGACATTTTTAAGCTTTTTGTTTGTGGAGTATCCTAGGAATATACCTTCACCTCCTTTAGAATCAAAATTTCCATTCTTAACATCTTTCAGAATGTAACACCTACTTCTAAATATTTTAAAGTAGATAACATTAGGTGTATGCCCATACCAGAGTTCATAGGGAGATTTATTTGTACCTTTCTTCAATTGTACTTAGTTGAGGGTGTAAATAGTATTTCTAATGGCTTCTCTCCAAAATGTTTGTGCAACCTCCTTCTCAATCAACAATGTTCTTTCACAATTTTTCTTGGCAATAGGTGGCATGGCGAGGGCGATCCGGGGTAGTGGAGTGGAGGGAATTTTTTTGAATCGAATGTCAAGTGGGAAGCATGCAGAGAAGGGACAATTTGATCAGGTTGCAGGCCTGAATCAAAGTAAGGACAATGGAAAGGAGGATGTGATAGATGATGGGGACCCACTGGCCTTGTAGCCAGATCCAGGTGAAAAAGTGGGTAATTTTCCAAAACAAAGTTCTTTTCGAGAAGCTCAAGGCCCTTTGGGTTGTTGGACCAACCTATTTGGAGTCAAACCATCGGGTAAGTCCTGTTTCCCTAAGATTAAAAACATCTCTAACAAAGAGAAGGGAACATTTGCTTTAGAAGTTCCTTCTGAGCTTATTGATCATAACATTCTGAGTATGGCTGCTATGCTTGTTGGCAAGTTCATAGGCCCTAGGCCGAATGTAGATTTGCTTAGAATCTTTGCTAAGAAAAAGTGGGACTTAAAAGGACAGGTTGAGGTTACGGCTATGGCTAAAGGCTTTATGTCTTTCAAGTTTTCTTCCTCTGAGGATTACTCAAAGATTCTCTATGTGGGAAACTGGCCGATGGGGAAATCCACTCTTATCCTCTAGAAATGGACCTCTAACCTGGATCTAAATAATGATTTCTTGACCTAGGCCTCAGTTTGGATCTGGCTTCTAGAGATTCCTCTGGAATACTGGCACGAAGATGTTTTTGATGGCATTGCCAGTTCTTTTGGGGATCTACTATCTATTGATCCTGTTATAGTAGCCAAGAAAAGACTCACTTATGCTAGAATATGCATGGGGTATTTGAAAGCCATGACATGCCATAAGTGATTGAGTTCCAATCTAGATTGGGAAGGCATGTGCAGGAGATAGACTATGAAAATGTGCCTTTCTCCTATTTTCACTGTAAAAAGGTAGGACACAAGGCCAAAATGTGCCCTATCTTCATAGAGAAGGAAAAAGCCCGCAAGGCCAAAATCAAGCAAGGGAAGAGAAAAGAGACCCAGAAGTAGGAAAAAGGTCTAAATTAAACTGAAGGACTTAGGAAGGTGTGGAAGGAGAAAGACCTTGATGGTAATATCCCTGAGGGGGCACCTCAAGGGGAGAGACCCAAGGACATAATGGGGAACCTTCCTAAACACCAGTGTCTAGAAGGAGAGAAAAGCATTGAGAACAGGGAGCAGCTAAAGACCCAGAAGGATAGTGAAAATGGAGAAAAGGAAGTTGGTGAAATATGCCCTATCTTGCAAGAAAATATTGTTGGGGAGGGAGATAAAGGAGGTAGGACTCTCCATGAGGATGGGGAATTCATTTTGGAGGAAATCAAAGAGGATTCCTTTGTGCTTGACACCTAGGAGATTGGGGGTACTATGGAGGTCCAGGGCCCTCCTCTCTTGTAGGAATCAAACTTAAGCAGAAGCTCACTAATTTCTCTAAGAAATATTAATAGAATCCTTGAGCTGGTCTCCACCTCTTCTATAGGGAAAATTTCTAGAATGGAGGCTCTATTTGAGAGCTACAAAGATGAAAATGTGGGTCCTTGGATATCTTAAAAGAAAAAGAAGAATAGTAGGGACCCATCTTCAGTGTCTCTGGCAGCTATGAGAAGTAGGGCTAAAGTTGGCACAAGAAGTAAATCAAGCACCCCAGGTAGGTGGAGCGAGCATCAAATCAGAAAGGAAGAAATGAGAAGAAATATAGTGGATGGGACCCAAAAAACCATCCAGGAAACATACCCCCAAAAGAAATTATGAAGATCATATCTTGGAACATTCATGGACTCAATGGAATCCACAAGTAGGAAATTGTTAGGAATATGATTAGGGATCATAGGCCATATATCTTTTTGATTGAGGAAATGAAAAATGAAGAAGGAGAAGATTGAAAGCATTTTTTGCAGTAAAGGGATGAAGTTAGCGGCTTCTGATTCTTTGGGAGCTTCTGGAGGACTGTTAGTGATATGGAAGGACAACTTAATGGTTGATATCATTTTTTATGAAGGCAACATTTGTCTTATTCACTTCAAAAATATAAAGGATCAGGAAAGTTGGTTTGTTATGAATATCTATGCCCCTAACACTAAGATTGGTAGAAAGCACTTTTGGAATAAAATTAGCAATCTGATGTCCTTGTTGGGAGACTCTAAGGGCATTATTAAGGGAGATTTCAATACTCCCCTATTGGCCATCAAGAATTTAGGTGGGCTTCCTCCAAATTTGGAAAGTAGATAGCATCTGGCTGATCTAATCAATGACTTGGCTCTCCTAGATGTTGATTTAGGAGGGGGAAACTTCACTTGGTCTAACAAAAGAGTAGGGATGGATTGCATTCAGGTTAGGCTAGATAGAGCTCTGATCACTATGGATTGGATGAACCATTACCAATGCAAACTTTCTTCTTTGGTTAGACTTGGCTTGGATCACTCCCCTATTGCTCTCACCATTGAGCTTTGCAATAGGAAAAAGGCTTTCCCTTTTAGATTTAAGAAGATGTGGTCTGCTCATCTTGGTCTTCTTGACAAAATTAGGGAATGGTGGAGCATTGATGTGGAAGGCACTGCTATGTATAAGGTGGCTAAGAAACTCAAAAATATTAAAACAAAGATCAAAAAGTGGAATAAACAGGATTTTGGGAACATTTTTATGATGAAATAAAGGTTAATGGTGGACCTCGCTGAGGTGCAGGAGGAGATTCAGAACATGGGCTATGATGAGAATAGGCTCAATGTAGAAAAGACTATTCTAGCTGATCTTCACAACATTGTGGGCAAAGAGGAAATGTTCTGGAGGCAGAGGTCTAGATCGGTGTGGTTAAAGGAAGGGGGACAAAAATTCTAGATTCTTCCACCTCTCCACTATGAAACATAGGGCTGAAATAGAATTAGTGTTATCAAAAAGGGGGATGATTCTTTTGAGGAAGATAAGGAGATCGCTAAGGAAGCTATCAGGTATTTCTCTGCTATCCTCACCAAAGAGACCAACTTGAGTGAAGCAGATCAAGTGGATATCCTCAAGACCATTCCAAGTGTGATTAATGCTAGCTAGAATAGGTCCCTTGTGGCTATACCCAAAATGGATGAAATAACGAAGGTTGTCTTCTCCTTGCCTGTTGAGAAAGCCCTTGGCCCTGATGGTTTCCCTACTTTTTTCTTCCAGATGTATTGGGAAGTTTTAAAAGATGATTTGGTCAAAGCGGTTCAGGAATTTTTTGGTGCTAAGTGCTTGCTTAAGGAAATCAATGCTACCTTCTTGGTATTGATTCCCAAAGTCTAAGGTGCAGTTTCTTTTGATTTTTTCAGGCCTATTAGTCTTTGCAACTCTCTTTACAAGATTTTTTCTAAAGTTTTAACCAATAGAATAATCAAAATCCTTCTAGGGATTATTGCTCCACAACAAATGGGACTTGTCCTAGGTAGAAAAATCCTTGATTCTATCATTGTTGTGCATGAGGTTATTCATTCTTTTGAGGAAGGTAAAAAGGATGGTTTCTTGCTAGAGCTTGATTTGTCAAAGGCCTATGACAGGGTGGACTGGTTGTTCCTAGATAAGGTTCTTGAAGCTTTGGGCTTTAATGATAAAACTAGAAAGATCATCTCAACTGATCTCCACCCCCACTTTTACGGTGATGGTTAATGGTTCTCCCATAGATTTTTTTAAATCCTCTAGAGGGCTTAGGCAAGGGGATCCCCTTTCCCCTATCCTCTTTATTATTCTGGCAGAGTGCTTGGGAAGACTTATTCATGATAAAAGGAGAAGAGGAGATTTTTTCAAGATAAAACCCTCTTCCAAACCCCTGATCTTCTCTCATCAACAATTTGTGGATGACACCATCCCCATGAGGCACTATTACATGGTTTCCATTCCCTTGTAGTATAGTGAATCCAATTTAATACAAGTGTGCACTATTTTGGGATCCATAATTTATGGCCCCTACACTGTGGTTGTTAGCCTAAGACAGACCTACCTTTGCATATAATAAGAGGCCAACATGAAACAAACATCCAGAAGTTAGGGGGTTGTTCCCTATCCATAATTTATTATTTAAGTGCTAAGT
Organism: Chamaecyparis obtusa; assembly: GCA_027943335.1. Classification (NCBI taxonomy): domain Eukaryota; kingdom Viridiplantae; phylum Streptophyta; class Pinopsida; order Cupressales; family Cupressaceae; genus Chamaecyparis; species Chamaecyparis obtusa. The sequence continues at coordinate 26,689 of BSBK01005630.1, forward strand.
GATGATGGGTATATTGTGTAATTCATACCTAGTGTGTCTCTTTCTTTCTCTCCACATTTCACATTAGGAGTATATGCTATAAAATACCAATGAAATCAACTATTGGTCAAATCTAATCAAAATTGCATTATAAAGATTAAAATAGATCTTCAACAAATATGGGAACCATTTTTGATAGATATTGTACAAACAAAGAGAATACTCCCAAGAGGAAATGCTTCAATGTGGAACAATTGAAGGACAATATTTTACTTTTATATGCACATCTATAATGTTTTTGATATATTTCTGAGATAACAAAACCATAGAAAGAATAACATATAGAAGAAAGTAAAGAATAATGATCATATTTTGAGATATTATGGAAACTTAAAGGAAAGAATGCCTGGTGGGGTTATCATGCAATTAGTGAGTGATCCTTCATCCCCTCCTCTTCCAGTGACCCTTCAAAACTAGGTTATCATGCAATCAGTGAGTGATCATTCATTCTCTTGGTCTACCCTACATCCAAACATATTGGAAATACAAAATACAATGATAACAAGCCTTTCACAATCCCCCTTCCCTCAAGGAAAAATATCAACATCCAGACCTTGACTATCCCCTCAACCAGTGACCCTTCAAAACTAGGTTATCATGCAATCAGTGAGTGATCCTTCATTCTCTTGGTCTGCCCTGCATCGAAACATATTGGAAATACACAATACAATGATAACAAGTCTTTTACAATCCCCCTTCCCTCAACAAATTACTATCAATATCCAGACCTTGATTGTCCCCTCAACCAGTGACCCTTCAAAACTGGGTTATCATGCCATCAGTGAGTGATCCTTCATTCTCCTGGTCTGCCCTACATCCAAACATATTGGAAATATACAATACAATGATAACAAGTCTTTCACAATCCCCCTTCCCTAAAGGAACACTATCAACAAGTGACCCTTCTTCTTATCATCCATATCTAATGTTTCATTGAAGTCACGGCCAAGAATGAAGGTCACCTTACCCATACCATTCATGGATTCTAAAATGTTGTTCCAAACTCCTAAAAACTTTTCTATTGCTTCTTGTTGCTTCTTTAAATACTTCTTCTACCACAATGTCCTCCTACCCCATCTTCTTGATCTTCCTGGCTAAAGCAGATGAATCTACACACAATAACCCAAAATGAAAGGTTTTGTATCCTTTAATGAATCTTAGTCATTGGTAACATATGGACAGTCAAACTAGTAGTCTCCAAAGAATTCAATAAGTGAATATGAATGATTGAAAACTTTCCTCTCAACTTCCCAAACCACTCCTAATCGGTTAGAGGGATATTTCTAGAATCTCCACTATTCCTATCCTTACCAACAATTCTTAAACATACTTTATCTAATATGATAATAACATGCTAAACTGAACCAATGACATGTTATTCATGTGGTACAAGGAAGATTTGGCTATCAAATCTTCCTTCATGCAAGCTGAGCGTGAGAGAAGGTATGTGATTTCTTCATCTTTGATTGGTATCTTTGACGGGCAATGTCTTTCGAGCCTCTGGCATCATATTCAACCACAAATTTCAAATGCATTGCATTTTATTTGATCATGAATGCTCACTGAAATGACCGCATTCTACTAGTGTTGTGCCCTAGCCCATACTTTATCTCCATTATTTGATGTTATTGGTGCTTGTGCTCAAGGATATCGATTCACTATTTTCAAATGTTTGGATTCATGTTTGTTGATATTACAGTTCATCATATCAGATAAAGTATGTTTAAGAAGTTTTAGTGTCTAAACACTCAACTAATCCCTCTAACCGATTAGGAGTGGTTGGGGAAGTTGAGAAGAAAGTTTTCAAACATTCATATTCACTTATTGAATGCTTTGGAGACTACTGGTTTGACTATCCATGCATTAATGTTTAGAAGAGATCAATGAAGTATTTAAAGACATTCTTACATGTTTGGAGAGGTTTAAGAGGCACTTATCATGACTATACCCACACAAACAACATCATAGATTGGTTTTACTAAGTTTCCTTTCTCTATTTTGAGGTTTCCTTTCTCTGCCATAGGGGTACAGTCAGAGGGTTCATTGACAAAATGATCCTTTGAATGGTTAATATGAATATGAATGATTTGATATAGCATATTGCTCATTTTACTTGAAGTTTGGAATAGCTTGTGCAAGGGTGAAAGTAGTTTTGATCATTTTGGTCGTGACTATTCCTCTACACAGTCATAAAATGTAACTGTCTAATGATTATATGTAATCTTGAATGGATTAAATGCTTTATTCTTGGTAAAAGTGAATGGAAGGAATAGTGTTGGTGTTAGGTTTCATTTATTATTGAATTCAATGGTTTCCAAGATGTGTTGAGGAGTTTGCTCCTTGTTTTATGTTAACTGTTCCTGCACAATCCACTCATACAATAGTGGAATGCTATGTGATTGACAGTTTCATACAACTGGTCCTTTGGCATGTATTAAATACAATCCAGTCACTTATTGAATGCTTTGGAGACTACTGGTTTGACTGTCCATGCGTTACCAATGTCTGAGATTCATTAAAGGATACAAAACCCTTCATTTTGGGGTTATTGTGTGTGGATTCAAATGTAGGTTTGATTTGGTTAATGTTTAGAAGAGATCAATAAAGTCTTTAAAGACAATTTTACATGTTTGGAGAGGTTTGAGAGAAACTTATCATGACTGTACCCTCATAAACAATGGCATAGACTAGTTTTACTAAGTTTCCTTTTTCTATTTTGAGGTTTCCTTTCTCTGCCGCAGGGGTACAGTCAGAGGGTTCATTGATAAATTGATCCTTTGAATGGTTACTATGAATATGAATGATTTGATATAGCATATTTCTCATTTTACTTGAAGTTTGAAATAGCTTGTGCTTGTGCTGGAATTCTTGGTAGAAGTGAATGGAAGGAATAGTGTTGGTGTTAGGTTTCATTTATTATTGAATTCAATGATTTCCAAGACGTGTTGAGGAGTTTGCTCCTTGTTTAATGTTAACTGTTCCTGCACAATCCACTCATACAACAGTGAAATGCTATGTGATTGACAATTTCATACAACTGGTCCTTTGGTGTGTATTAAACAAAATATAATTTTTAGCATATTATTATACTTCTATTTCTTTGTTGTAAACATGCCATTGGTTTAGTTTTGTAAAAAAAAATTTGTGTACAATTTTTTTTTTCTATTTTTTCCATTTGATAACCATAGTCAACATTTCAAAACAGTGAATAACATCAAATAATGGAGATAAAGCATGGGCTAGGGCATGACACCAGTAGATTAAAACCAAACCAATGACATGTTTACAACAAAGAAATAGAATGATAATAATATGCTGAAAATTCTATTCTATTTAATACACGTCAAAGGACCAGTTTTATGAAATTGTCAATCACATAGCATTTCACTATTGTATGAGTGGATTGTGCAGGAACAGTTAACATTAAACATAGCCAGTGTTCTCTTTACTTTCTCAAATCTCTGCAAGTCAAGAACATTAGAGTTGTATAATACATTGTTAGTATCTTTTTTCCATGGGTCCTAGGTCTTTGGGTCCATGGAAAGGAAATAGATTACAAAATACACTTCAAAACAAAGGAAAAACTTAGCAAATTCAGTCTAACTTGCTGTAGATGAAGGAACAGTCATGCTAATAGTTCCTCTAAGTCTTCCAAATCATTTATTGAACTCCCCTAAAGTCCTATTGGATCCCCAAATTGCTTAATCCAATCAACTTACATCAGGATCATGAGAAACTTCAAAGGATTAAAACCATTACTTGGAACTGTCAAATCATTATGCTTTCAAATCAATTACCTATCGACATATCCCTTGTGAGGGAGAGAAGCCAAACACATAAAGAACATGCACATAAACACGACAACTAAAAAACTTAAATGGAATACACCAATAAGTACCAAATGATGAATGCTCAATTGTTGTAATGACAAAGCATTAGAACCGTCCATTTCTAGAACTTGATTTTATAGTCTAAATGATTTTTCTATAGTCGTAATGATTTTTATAGAACTTGATTTTGTAGTCTTAATGATTTTTCTATAGTCCTAATGATTTTTCTATAGTACTACTCTTAATGATTTTTCTAGAACTTGATTTTCTAGTCTTAATGATTTTTCTATAGTCCTAATGATTTTTATATACTCTTAATGATTTTTCTTTCGTCCTAATCTTTGTTTCTCTTCATAAATTAGGCCTTGAATTTAAATTTTTGTTCACTGTTTTATTTTAGCTTGATATTTCATTCATTTTTCATATACACAGAGACTACACATGTTGATAAAAAAAATGAGCTATTTGATTAAGGTTAACTATTCATGATTGTAAATAGTCAATATTTTTGATGGTACTCGGTGTATTTCATTTTAAAATAATCATGTTTCTATGGCTATGATAAATGTCCCTTTGTGTGACAATATCAACATAGAACAAAATAAGGAGTATGTATAATTTAGTGATTGTATCTTCCATTTGGGCCACTTCATATGCACAGGTGATGCACATGCATATTTGCCTGAGCACTATTGGGAGCTTACCCAACAACACATGTACTATTGTGAAAATCACCACAAATCTATTTGCTGCTGGGTCTACCATATACCTTCTATGATCAACTCTAATATGCACAGGTGATGAACATTTAGATTTTCCTAAGTAGTACTTTGAGTAGTCCTCCTACACATGTACTATTGTGAAAATCATCACAAGTCCATTTGTTGGAGGGTACTCAAAGTACACATGTTTGGAGGTCTAAAGGAAACAATATAATTTGAAGAGTCACGAGTCTTAAGATTGTACTTAATATAGCCAAGCTTCATTCAATGGTATATTCAAACATGAAAAAAACCATTCTTAAACCAGATTAAACTAGTAAACCAATGGACATACTGATTATAAGTAAACTAGTAAACCAAATGACATGCTTTTACTACTAAGTCTCTATTTTTTGGGCATACTGATTATAAGTACTTGACATATATCACAAATGTTGCTAATTAAAGTTGGCGGGATGATTACACCTATCCTGAAAAAAGATTGTCAAATCATTATGCTTTCAAATCAATTACCTATCGATGCATCCCTTGCGAGGGAGAGAAGCCAAACACATAAAGAACATGCACATAAACACGACAACTGAAAAACTTAAATGGAATACACCAAGAAGTACCAAATGATGAATGCTCAATTGTTGTAATGGAAAAGCAATATCAAAACCATCCATTTATAGAACTTGATTTTTCTATAGTCCTAATGATTTTTCTTATTTCTTGTCTGTGCTTGGTGACAGGATTTTTAACATTGTTGACATACTTAAATGGAATACACAATACCAAATGATGAATGCTCAATTGTTGTAATGGCAAAGCATCAAAACCATCCATTTCTAAAATTTGATTTTGTATAGTCTTAATTATTTTTCTATAGTCCTAATGATTTTGAAAATTGTTGACAAAGAGTGTTTCTTTTTTTTATTATAGTATAAATGATTTTTCTATAGTCGTAATGATTTTTCTTATTTCTTGTCTTTTGTCCCTTTTTGATTTCCTATGTTTGTGCTTCATGACAGGATTTTGTCAGCTTCTTTTGATGGTATATTTCATTCAGTCTATGTGGAATACTATTTTGTTCACTATTTTATTTCAGCTTCATATTTCTTTCATTTTTCATATACACAGAGACTACACACGCTGATAAAAAAATGAGCTATTTGATTTAGGTTTACTTTTCTTTATTGTAAATGGTTAATATTTTTGATGGTACTCCTTGGTGTATTTCATATAAAAATAATCATATAAAATTAATAAATGTAGTAACGATGGTGTGGTGCATTATTGATAAATAGGCTCGATGACTCTTGTCAATGTGCCAAATTGTCGATGTGGTGGTGGGCGGTGTGTGTTGAAGACTTCACGGACACCAAACAACCCTAGAAGACAATTTTGGTGCTGCCCAAATAGAAAAAAGGTTGTTGATGTGTATATATTTAATGTTTCTAATGTAAATACTATTCATTATAATATAAGAACTAATGTAGACTGGGCATCACAGGGAAATAATGGCTGCGAATACTTTAGTTGAGTTGATGACAACTCATCTACATCTATCCACCCATCTCCACTTATCCATGATGAAGGATTTGAGTGTGAAACGTGTCAGGCTAGGGTAGATTCTGAAATTATATTTTTACGATGCCTTCTCTGTATTGTAATCGCATATCTTTGTTGCGACCATATGCAGAGATGAACTCAGGAATTAGTTAGTTTAGTATTTTCATATTGTAACTAATATTTTAATATGGATATGACATAACTTCTCTTTGCCTCAAGTGCACATATATATGGTTTACATCTTTTTTTAGAATAATTCTTCATGTTTATGGCTCAGGTGAGCCCCAATCTGCTATAAATCACATGATTTAATGTATAGTGTTTTCTTGGTTGTTCCATTTGTTCCTTGACCTTGACTATGGATTGACTATCATTTTCAAGCTTGAGTGTGGCTTTGTACCACAGACCGTCCGTAGATTTGTACACAATGCTGATTTATGAATGTAAATACGCATTGAACGTAATCTACGAACATTGTGTGTATGAAGTCTTGCTGAAATTTGAGCATCCTCCCTTTATTCCAGTGAGGGATTGGAATCAGTTCATTTTGGATGCAAAGGAGAAAGGGGATACTCAAAGAGGAATTACACCAGCAAATGGGATAAGTTATAAACATTTTAATAGATTTTTATTATTAAATAATGAAATTTACATATACTAGTGTTCTAAGCATCCTCATTACATGATTTAAGGTCTTGGTCCACATAAAAATTAAATTAGACTTACTATCCAAAATACATAAAAAAAATGCACATAAACACGGCAATTGAGAAACATAAATGTAGATTTCACAATAGCTAAGAAACATAATTGTAGGCATCATAGTCACAATCTTTTGGAGACAACATAATTGAGTTGTGTACCTAAGCAGTGTAGAGAAACTTCTGCACCCCCAATTGCAAGTTGAATACATCTATTAGAGGACCTTGTATTCATAAGCAACAAATGTAGTCAACTTGGAATCGAAGGTGCAGGAGTTTCTCTCCACCGTCTGGGTATACAAATCAATTACGCTGTCCAAAAAATTGTGACCATGATGCCTACAATTATGTTTCTCAGCTGTTGTGTCCCATGACCCCTTATGACCCTTTATGACCATTTACGATCCCTAAGAATACATCTTAGAGGTCTTAAAATGTCGTAAAGGGTCATAAGGGGCTCCTAGGAGGGGCTAGATGAGCTTCCACCTTCATGTGGTTGGCCCTATTAAGTAGAGAATGTTTAAGTATTCTTGAAACAAAGAGAAGCTCAATAATTTAAGGTCTTAGTCCATCGAGATGCTAAAAAAATGACAGGAATCAACGATGGAGAGTTTTTAGATTCTGAGAAGACATATATGGAGTGGAGGCCAGATTAAGTACCAGTGCAGAGTGTTAATAATTATAGCCTTTCAGCGAAGATCAAACTGATCAAATAAATACCCTTGTGTGATTTATAATAATAAGGAGATTATTATTTCATTTATATATGTGTTGGTTGAATTAGTTAAGGGCCCAAGGTCAGCCTCTTGGCTTTAAAATTAAATATATTTAATAAGACCAGGTCGACCCTCTTGAAGATAATTCAATTCATATATATATGGTGTTGGATTCTAGGGAGAGAAGCACCAAAAACATAATGTGTTTCCCTCCCCCAAAACCTTGATTCTCTACCTTAAGAAAACTTAGATCAACATATATTGGTGTGAAAGATAAGTAGCTTCAGCTAATAGATAAGAAAAAGTCTGAGCATGAATAAAGATCAGATTATGATCTGATCCATACAACCAAAAATTATTGGCAATGTTAACTGTGAGTTGATTAGGGCTGGAAGCCTTTGTTAGGACTAGACTCTTCCTCAATACACTAACACTAAGGTACTAATCAGGTTCTCCTCAACACCTTTGTTAGTATAGTTTGGAGGCGTATAGATTGGAGTATACTTGGTTGATATTTGGGTATCTTCTATCCCTTCTTATTTACTTTATTCTATGTTTAGTTGTGTTAGATCTCTATAGTTTGTTCATTCTGGAGTAGAATCTAAAATATATCAACAAGAGATGATGATTTAGTAACCTACATCTAGAAAACCTTCACAATTATGCCTTCTTTGGCCTCCACTTTTTCTTCTCAAAAATGGTTATCTAGAAACTTTGGAATCTACTGATTCTTTCCATACACAACCTGTGCGTGTTGATGACAATGAGGACATACATCATAGTAATACAAGTAAACATCTTAAATTTATTGGTGTAGTAATACAAATTTAATTGCAATTGGTGTTTGGATTAATGTAACAATTTGTATTGCAGCTGTATAGAGTGTAGAGGCTATTGTTAATGAGCAGGTTGAGGTTGAGGCTAATGCCAGACAAACTAACCTTGATGTTGATGATTTGACTACATCAGGTAAAGAGCTATATGATTATGAATGTTGTCAATGCCTTTATTACCAAGGAATCACTGCTCGCCATTAATGAATATTAATGAACACTTACACCATGAAGAAGATAAATGGTTAAACAGAAAGAGAGGACCAACTAAACCATCTTGTGGTCAGTCTTATCACATTGAGAAACAACGTCAAGACTTAAGAATCAAAACAATCAAAAGTTTCTTCAAGACCATGAATGATCAACAACATTCCATCAGAAAACAAAACACTAATCTATGTTATCATTAAGCCATAAAATATGTCTTTAAAGTTTAGAAGCATCATAAAAACTTTCAAGAAACATAGTACTATCCAAAATATGTTTGTAAAGTTTATTTCTAATGATTATAATGATGTTGATGTTAATGTCTATAATTTATTTCACTTACTGATGCTTGCCTAGATTGAATTTTGAATTGCCAGGTTGGAGAATGCTTTCAAAGTTTAGGGTATGTTCCACATGATACTCTTAGTTATAGCTCAAATGCAACTCAACATATTTTTGATGCTGGGCAACCCACTACAAAAACTCATTCGTAGGTGAAATTTAATGTTGTGAATCTTGGCATTGTTAATGTTATTACTTTTCCTCACATTTCATATTTGTGAAAATGTTTCTTGGCACTATCTTCTTTTTCAATTCATATATTTGTATCTTTTTAGATCATTAACGTAAGCATTACATGTCTTTGTTCAAAGTTTATTCTAACACTATATTATATCTTATTCTTATTACAATGTTCTTTGTTGTGGGGTAGGAGTTCAATCTTCATTGTCTTCATTGTGGGGGACAGTGAAGATTTCTCTAACAAATAGTAGGTCTTCTTTAGTATCTTATAATAACATGCTAAACTGATAAAGGTGTTATGGGCATTCAATCTGCAATTACTAATAGATTATGCATATTATTACTATGCTTAATGTTCCATTTAAATGCATTTAACACAAAATTTTTTTTTACAAAACTGAACCAATGGCATGTTTACAACAAAGATGTGTTGAGGAGTTTGCTCCTTGTTTAATGTTAATTTTTCCTGTACAATCCACTCATACAACATTGAAATGCTATGTGGAAGGGATGGTTGATAGTGCCCCTTGAGGGAAGGGGGATTGTGAAAGACTTGTTATCATTGTATTTTGTATTTCCAATATGTTTGGATGTAGGGTAGACTAGGAGAATGAAGGATCATTCATTGATTGCATGATAACCTAGTTTTGAAGGGTCACTGGTTGAGGGGAGAGTCAAGGTCTAGATGATTGGACCATTGGAGGACCCTATTTCTTTGTATTAATTTCTATTCAAATTGGATGCATGGATTTCTTGTGAATTATCAACTACTACGTATCCTGCAACTGCATTTGTAAATCTGCATATACTTCTCTAGGGTTGTAAGCCACTTAGAGATCAAAATAGAGAAACTAAATTAGAATCCTTCTTTGTCCTATTTCCTTTTAACAAAGTCTCAACTATCAATGATACAATACATTTGATGCCCTAAGCTATCAATACAAATGATGTGTAGCTAGAAGCTTGCGGGCTGTCCATTTGATAACCACAGTCAACATTTCAAAAAAATGGATATCCTTGAGCACAAGCACCAATAACATCAAATAATGGAGTTAAAGCATGGGCTAAGGCATGACACCAGTAGAATGTAGTGATTTCAGTGACATCAATATACAAAGACATCATTAAACACATATGCTAGTAATATCAACAAACGTGAATCCAAACATTTGAAAACCAATGACATGTTTACAACAAAGGTCTAATAGAACTCCCAACAATTCTTAAACATACTTTATTTGATATGATGAATTCTTAAACAATTAAGGTTGGAGTAGACAGTTATCACACATTTTTTTTGTGTGGTACAAGGAAAATTTGGCTAGGTCAAATCTTCCTTCGTGCTAGCAGTCTATAGAATTAGACCTTTATTAGCAATTGATCATATCAGATAACTAGTATGTTTAAGAATTGTTGGGACTGGTCCTTTAGCATGTATTAAATAGAATATATAGAATTTTCAGCATCTTATTATCATTTTATTTCTTTGTTGTAAACATGCCATTGGTTTAGTTTTGTAACTTCACTATTGTATGATTGGATTGTGCATGAATAGTTAACATTAAACAAGGATCAAACTCCTCAACACATCTTGGAAACTCCATTCACTTCTATCAAGAATAAAGCATTTAATCCATTCAACATTACATATAATCATTAGATAGTTACATTTTCTAACTGTGTAGAGGAACAGTCACGACCAAAATGACCAAAACTACTTTCACCCCTGCAGAAGCTATTCCAAACTTTAAGTAAAATGAGCAATATGCTGTATCAAATCATTCATATTCATAGTAACCATTCAAAGGATCATTTTGTCAATGAATCCTCTGATTGTACCCCTATGACAGAGAAAGGAAACCTCAAAATAGAGAAAGGAAACTTAGTAAAACCAGTCTATGCCGCTGTTTGTGAGGGTACACTCATTATAAGTGCCTCTCAAACCTTTCCAAACATGTAAGATTGTCTTTAAATACTTTATTAATCTCTTCTAAACATTAACCAAATCAAACCTACATTTGAATCCACACACAATAACCCCAAAATGAAGGGTTTTGTATCCTTTAATGAATCTCAGTCACTGGTAACGCATGGACAGTCAAACCAGTAGTCTACAAAGCATTCAATAAGTGACTAGATTGTATTTATTACACACCAAAGGACCAGTTGTATGAAATTGTCAATCACATAGCATTTCATTGTTGTATGAGTGGATTGTGTAGGAATAGTTAACATTAAACAAGGAGCAAAATCCTCAACACATCTTGGAAACTATTGAATTCAATAATAAATGAAACCTAACACCAACACTATTCCTTCCATTCACTTCTACCAAGAATAAAGCATTTAATCAATTCAACATTACATTTAAACAATAGACAGTTACATTTCCTGACTGTGTACTAGAGGAACAACCACGACCAAAATGATCCAAACATTTGAAAATAGTGAATTGATATCCTTGAGCACAAGCACCAATAACATCAAATAATGGAGATAAAGAACGGGTTAGGGCACGACACTAGTAGAATGCGGTCATTTTAGAGAGCATTCATGATCAAATAAAATGCAATGCATTTGAAATTTGCGGTCAAATATGATGCCAGAGGCTCGAAAGATGAAGAAATCACATACGAAGAACATGCCATTGGTTCAGTTTTGTAAATTTGTTTTTTGTGTAATTAGTAATTGTTAGATTAAATGCAGATAAAACCTTTATCAGTTTAATTAGCATTTTATTATCATATCAAATAAAGTATGTTTAAGAATTGTTGGGATTGGTCCTTTTGCATGTATTAAACATAATAAAATTTTTAGCATATTATTATCAATCTATTTCTTTGTTCTAAACATGCCATTGGTTTAGTTTTGTAGATTTGTTTTTTTGTGTTAAATGCATTTTTCGTGAGGAGGGGTCTTGTTTTGAGGAGATTGATGAAGATTGTGCACCTCAAAAACCAATTCATAAGGTACCAATCCATGTTTCCTATTCGGTTATATTTTTGGTTTGGTAAATCTCCTTATAAGTTTCATGTCCTTTCTTTTGATTACTCTGGATGAGATATATATCTTACATTTAACATTCAACTTCTTTACATTTTAGAACATGTAGTGTGTTTTTTGAGGATTTTACCAAATCAAATTTTAACATAAACCAAAAACACCAAACTGATATCTTGTCGTTGCAATGTGACAAAATATTTGCATTTGACCAATAACTGCAAGCAATTGAACAATAAATCCACATACTTGTATCTTTGTAAAATACCTAGAACATCAAAAAGATGGCTAAGTGGCCACCGCTATGATTTTTATCTACTGAATATGGGAAAAAAAAACACCAAAAAGAATCGAATAAAAAACATGATTGGTCATTTTAGAGAGTATTTATGATCAAATAAAATGCAATGCCTTCTCTCACTCTCGATCAGCTTTCACCTGCTCATTTTCTCCCACTCCTTTTCTCTACAATTGAAATAAAAATGATTTGGCCATTTCAAAATAGTGAATCGATATCCTTGAGCACAAGCACCAATAACATCAACTATTTTGATCTGTGGGTACCCTAATGTTGGCAAGAGTTCTTTTGTTAATAAGATTACTCTGCAAGCTTGAAGAAGCGATATATTTTGGCAAATGAAGAGTGGAAAGATGATGATGTTCCTAAGATCACAGATGGAAACAATGTTGCAGATAGAATGGGAAGACATCTTTTGAGCCTGGCCCTAGATCCTTCGATAATTGGGGTAGGATCCAGACCTAGGCTAAAAAGATGTCTTGCTTTTTGTTGTGGAATATAGGCTCTACTGCTGCAACAATGACAGACTGCAATGTACATATCACAACAACTAAGAAACATAAATGTAGGCATCATGGTCATAATTGTTTGGAGACACAACATAATTGAGTGCTATTCCTAGATGATGCAAAGCAACCACTACTTTGCATCATCTCAGAAAACCACTCAATTATGTTGTGTCTCCAAAAAACTGTGACCATGATGCCTACATTTATGTTTCTCAGTTGTTGTGTCCCAGGACCCCTTATGACCCTTTACAATCCCTAAGAATACATCTTAGAGGTCTTAAAATGTCATAAAGGGTCATAAGAGGCTCCTAGGAGGGGCTAGGTGAGCTTCCACCTTCATGTGGTTGGCCCTGTTAAGTAGAGAATGTTAAACTATTCTTGAAACAAAGAGAAGCTCAATAATTTAAGGTCACAGTCCACAGAGATGCTGAAAAAATGACAAGAATCAATGATGGAGAGTTTTTAGATTATGAGAAGACATATATGGAGTGGAGGCAAGATTGAGTACCAATGTAGAGATGATGATTTAGTAACCTACATCTATAAAACCTTCATAATTATCCCTTCTTTGGCCTCCACTCATTCCTCTTCTCAAAAATGGTTATCTAGAAACTTTGGATAGTGTTTTCTCATCCATGCATGAAATGTGCTAGTGATCGTATAAAATTACTTTAGGCCTCTAGTATTGATGAGATGTACAAGTGTAAAATGTTTTTGTGAGACTATGATCAATTTGTGTAGTGTACATAAATGCAAGGTGGTGATTATTCTTGATGATCAATAGGTAGCTAGGACTAAAAATAACACAGCTCAAGAGACCATCATAGGTTGTCTCTTTCTTTAGTCTATATTATTGATAGAATGTTTTACCTTTCATTAGCTCATCAAATTTGGGGATTTTAAAGAATTTAATAGAATATTTTCATGACAACGTATATTATTTAAGTTGACATTGCATGAATTTATCTACTTCGAGCACTTGTATACTATGAAGACAGTGATAAAGAAGCATCTCCTCCCATGGCCATGCTTCTTTATCGCCATCCTCATAGTCTACAAGTGCGTGATGTAGATAAATTCGTGCAACATCAACTTAAATAGTATACGTTGTCATGAAAATATTCTATTAAATTCCTTCAAATCCCTAAATTTGATGAGCTAATGAAAGGTAAAACATTCTATCAATAATATAGACCAAAGAAAGAGACAACCTATGATGGTCTCTTGAGCTGTGTTAACTTTAATGTGCCTATCCGTTAGTTTTTTCATAATTTATAATTAATTCCAACGGAAGCGCTATGCATTCAATAGACAAAATGTAAAAAAAAAATAATTTACAACGTTTCATGCGACAGTAATGCTATACGTTCGATAGGGAAACTTGTCAGAGAAAACTACACAACTGTTGCTATTCTGATAGTTTAAGTGTCGTAAATAGAAAATATTTGACAAAACTTTTGACAGAATGTTCGACAGTGAGGCCATATCACCGATAGGTAGATCTATTAGAATTTGATGAAAACTGTCACTATTACAATAGTTCTAATGTCGGAAAGAATATGGTTTCAACAATTAGTTCCAACAGAGATTGTATATTTTTGATAGGTCTTTTTATCAGAATTTTGATGGATGAACTGTAGGAAATGCCATAATGAAGTTGTTGTCATGTGCAAGTTTTTGATGTGACATGGTGTTGGTAAATTGACAGATATGTCTTCTGTCACAATCTTCTACACAAAAATGGTGACGGACTCAGGTGTCAAAATTCTAACAAATGACCATTGCAAATCTGACAAATGGCCATCAAAATTTGGCCCCAAATGTAGTAGTGGATGTACTAATATGAATATTCCTTATGAGAGGATGGACTCTATTAGGAGTCTTATGAAATACATTCAGTACATATGAATCCTTGTTAGGATATTTTGAATCCCTGTTAAAAGATTCTAACCCGGTTAAGAGTTATGGAAGATAGAAGGACCCATTGCCCAAACAACTTCAGGGTAAGATCATTGAACACACTGTCCAAATAATCTTTTCATTACTCAATAGAATAATATGTTACCTCTTCTCTGACTGTGCCAAACTCCACTCACTATTACATCAGATCTCAATTCTAGATCTCTGTACTTCACATGTCTTCCTTCACAAATTCTCTTTCATACTTAGCTCTTTTCTTCACTTCATGCATACAACATCACAATCACTACTACCATATCATAATTACACACTTTCACATTACAACTACATACAACAACTTCATCATCTTTTTCAACAAAGAAATACATTCCTTCCTTTATACCACACTCAAATAATTACAAATGAGTCGGCATACAATTACAAAATAAAAGTTTCCACATGCTACACCAGAATTACACAAAACTGTCAGCTTCCAAATACAATAAATCTTCACTCGTGTGACCTCGAAGTCTACACTATCAACCACATCACTATCACTGTGTCTTCAACTTCCCTTTAACTGTGCAAAACCAGATTCCATCCCGATTAGGAGATATCATCTAATTTCCACAAACCATTACTCAGGAACACTGTCTAAATACTACTTTCACCAAAATGATCATAACTTCCATGAATCAATGAATTACTATCTATGCTCTTAACCATAGACATATGACATATCAAAGAGTATAACCTCAACATCACATAGCTCCAACTACAATAACCCATGTGCGCTAATCCAAACTCTATCTGCTTCTCTACAAGTCTTTAGTAAATCATTGTGTTGACATCAATGACAATCATAGTCATGAATGCAACAACAACTACTACAGAATATCTACCAAGCATTTAGCATTCATTCCTTACATGATAAAAGAATGATTTCAAACACAAGTGGATATCTTAATATTCATCGTAAAACTTTAAGAAGAGTAGTAAAGAGAAGAGTTAACTTTGAAAGTGATCTGGCAAACCATTTATAGACCTTCAGTGGTAGACTCCCGAGGTTTGACATGAAACTTACTAGTGAATTCAAAACTTTGATTGAAAATTTTTGGCATGATAATACAAGAGTATCTCCTAATGCTAGAGATGTTCTTAAATTAAGAGTCGATTCAAAAGTTCATGATCCACATCCAAAACACCTTTTAGATATGACTCAAATAGAATTGTATAAAAAATTTGTGGATGATAAGGTGTTAACTATTAGTATTAGTCAAAGATCTTTTGAAAAATGTAAACCATGGTATGTAAGGATTAACAAAGAAAGAATCACCTATTATTGCAAAACTCGTGATCAATTTCATTATCATTATGATATTTTTTGATCTATACGTTCTACTATGCATACTAATGAAATGTTGCAAGAATGTGGTATAAATATACCACCTCAAACTATAAAGGAGTTTATATCAAATTTGTTTTGTAACCCACCTAATGAGCAATTTAATCTTTTGAATGCATGTGTTTCTAGTGTATGTGGCAATCTTACATTATTAGATGAATGTTTGCATGAAAATATTTCATTTGATTTTGGACAACAATTAGTTGATGTACAAAGATTTAAAAATGTTGAGTATCCATTGAAGGATGGAAAAGTTGGAAAATGGTGCGACCTAATAACTGAAAACTTTGTGTTAATGCTTTTATGAATGAATTCAAGAGTAAGGTCGTACCTAAATATGTGAAACACTCACAATTCTAGATGGCTTGATGTAAATTTTTGCATATGCAAGAATATATTTTCAATTGGTAGTATACTTTCAGTTGTTGACTTTGCAGAGAAATACACACTTGTACCACAAGATGAGATCCAACCACAACATTATAATTCAGTGCAAGTAACAATTTTTGGTCATATCATCTATGGACATGCACCTGATAGTACAGAAGAGGATAGAAAAATATTGAGAGAGTACCATTTCTATATGATTGATAATAAGTTACACTCATCAAAGTTTGTCCAGTATTGCTTTAAGACCTTTTATGAAAATTTAAGGGAGAGAGAAATTCATTTAACACAACATCTAATATGGTTAGATAATTGCATAGGGCAATTCAAGAATGCTAGAATGTTTTTTTTTGGTTGAGTAGGACGCACAAGAAAATAAATATCCAACATATTTGGAGTTTTTTTGAGGCTGGACACGGGAAGGGAGAACATGATGGTGTTGGTGCATGTGTTAAGAGAGCCCTCTATAGAGAGCAATTCAAATTTGAGGAAAAATCAAAATTTAAAGATGCACGTGCAATTGTTGAATGGTGTAAAACAAGTTTGTCTATAGGATCAAGTTAGAACTCTACAATCAGACATTTTTTCTAGCTAGTTGAAGAGAATAATATCCTCTCAAGATATGATTGTACTACAGTCAGCGGATCTGCTAAATGGCCTACATTTAGGAGTTCTAATTCTAACACTTGAACTATATGGACTAGGGAGCTTGCATGTTTTTGTCAAATTTGTGTGGTAGGTGAATGGGAAGAATGTGATAATACATAATGGGTTGGAGAATGTCAACAAAAATCCTTAACACGTAGTGAGAGACAAGATGAAGATGATATAATAAATGAAGACTTGGATCATGCCTTTGCATCAGAAGATTATGATCATGTTTTAGACCTCATACAACTTGGTAATTTAATTGAATTTATTGTAAAACTTTAAATTATATTAGTTACATGTGTATGTCATGTAAATTATGACTATATATTTGAATTATAAACCTTTAAACAAGTTTTATTTGTTCATGTACTTAATTTTGTTTTGCAGGACATGTGTATGCTGTTGTTGCACCTGAGGATAATGAAGAGCAAACAAAGGATTGGTTAGTTCAATGTGTAGAACCTAAGAAAAATTTGATATGTCATCAAGTAGATGATGATGATTTTTTAGTATCCAATTGGGTCTATTGTGGTAGTTGGCACATGGCTACGCAAATACCTAACAAGAAGGAATGGTTTACCCGCTTTTGAAGACTACCTATCATAAAAGAAGATTATGCACTATTCCCATTTTGTAGTGGCAACAAATATCAAATTGAAAAGATACAAAGGGAGACCTACTAATAAAATATTATGGACACTTTCAATGGAAGAGCATGAGGCAATCATAGATGCATTGCTGAAAAGAGAGGATGTTGATGGTACATTAGGTTGAATCAGATTTATACATGTACTTTTTTGTTCAATTTGTCATATTTTTATATGTTTTCTACATGTCTTCTTTGAAGTTTCATAATTTATAATTTAGAGATATAGATTTGAAATTAAAATTAAAATTGACTTTAAATGAACTTGTATAAATTCTAACATTTAAACATGTTTATTTTTATGATGCAGGATGTCTGGAAGAACATAGACATGAACTATTTATGTAGTACAATGCACTCTTGTATTCGTACAATTTTGGATTTGTAATTTAAGTTCACATGAAATCACTTTTATTCATCAAATTTTGTTTTAAATATTTATGTTAAATTCATAACTTTGTATTCACCCAATTTTGTTCTAAATATTAAACTATGCACATTGGTTAGATTATGTTCACTTAATACATTATGATAGATTTATTTGTGCATCCATAAATTCATTGTTCAAATTAATAGATCTCATTGTTAGATAGATGGTTTTTAATGGTTAGTCAAACTCAATAAATTACTTGTAACATCAAAGTCAATATTAATTAATGGTTTTAATAGTTAATTATCAAAGTCAATAGTAAGTTTGTAACATCCATATTGTTCTTGCCAATTACATGTATTAATAGATCTCATTGTTAGATAGATGATTTTTTTTATAGTTAATCAAAGTGTTCATATTACTTGTAATGTATCTAGATATTGTACTTAGATCAATTACACATGAATTAATAGATCTCATTGTTAAATAGATGGTTTTTTTAGGATATTGATAAATTTAATTACAATTTATTTTAAAAATGATTTCTTTTCCAAAAGCTCATATATATAAATAACAACTCATGATTAAGATAAATAACATAACAAGTCTTGAAATAATTTACATGTATCATAATGTCCATCATATCAACTCATGATATATACATACAATCACAAAACAAAGTCCTACTCTAAAAACAAGTTCAAGTACAATATATGATAACAAGTGGACTTGTATGTAATGCAAGTCCTACTCTAACAACAAGTAAAAATAATATGAACAAGTCCAAATGATAATCACCATAATCTAAATAATATAACAAATCATCATAACACAAGTTCAAATAATCATCATCATAAAACAAGTCCAAATAGTCATCATAATCTAACTCTACTCATCTAGCTGATCTGTAGTCCTCTTCACTCCACGTGAAGAGAATTGCGATGCATCAACATTGTCTATCTTGTCCTGAGTACCCTCATCCTACTCTGTCTAGTCTCGAGTACCCTCATCCTTAGCTACATGAAAAGTGGATGCAGCCAAATCTTGTAAAAACATTTAAAGTATAAATTTTTAATAGTTAGATGTAAAAGATCTAGATACACAATAGACATTAAAAAATTACTTTTAATCATCACCTCAAAGGATAGTGTCGATGGCTGCATTTGGCTTAATCATGTAGCCATGTCAAGACTCATGGTGGTGTTGACCTAAACAACATATATAAAGCATGAATCAAACTTATTTAGTACATATATTCACAAATTATAAAGTATATATAACTTGACTATACATTTATGGAATAAAAACATGTACATTACCTGTGTGTGACACATAGCTAATGTCACCGATGAGTCAGGACGTAAATGTGACTGTGCAACATGAGACAATCCAAAAGACTATAATTGCAAAAAATAAGTGTGAATCAAAGTTCTACATAAATTAGTATGATATAAACACTTAAAATTAATAAATGAAAAACATACTATAGGTATATGTGACTGACTCTCAGTGACTGATGGGGCAGAGAATGAAGGACTACCAATCTTAGTGGTACATGAGAGATCCTACAAAATCATAAAAATAGGTCAAACACATTATCAATTAAAGTTTATTTTGTTTAAAGTTTAAATGTATCAAGATCAAAGTGCATACCATGAATGGAGCACCAGCATGTTGAGGTGTCGACATCATATGATGAGGGCTAATGAATGATGGAGGGTCAAACCTCCTCCATTCACCAAAAAATCCACATGTTATGGCTCATAATTGTATAAATAAGAAATTTAATATTGCACTATATAAATTATAATTAAATTTACCTGTGTAGGATGATCATCATCTGCATTGAGTAAATCAACATATGATGAGATATCATCTCCGACATCACCATGTGTGCCATCATAATCATTGGCATATCCACCATGTGTGCCACCATCATCATCACCATATCCACCATAAGAAGCATGGGTAGCATTAGGATCAGACTGGGGACCCCTACATATACCCCCACAACTCATGCAAACATGTTCTATGATGGGAGTAGCCCTCGTCTGGGTCAAGTGCTATAATAAATTGCCCATAAGGGCACTCAAAGATCCAAGAGATGACTTCAGTGCTTGATGATAGATAGGTACAGGAACTATAGGAGATGGAAGAGGAACATGGACTCATTGTGCACATGATTTCTAGTTCTGTCACTCAATTTGGCCCCTAGCCTATCCTGTGGCATGCCTTGACAAACCCGCAAGAATGCTCTCATGTCAAAATAATTGGGTTTCCTACCCAATTCAAATTTAGCCCATAATTTCTTCAAAAAATAAAGTGGGACCTCATGATTAGCATGTGGTGGATGGTCAAATACCATCCACCATCGCTCCCAAAAATTCTCTGCTATGCCGGGTTATCTACACCACCTAATCAAAATATGTGGCTTCTTGCCAAGTATCTACTCACCCATTGTAGGGTTCAAAAATTAGCATGCCAAATTATTTTTTGTAATTTTTAATTTATTAAACTTTTTATAAGAGAGGTCATCAACATAATATACACGCATACTCTCCCTCCATGACTCAAAAATATCAATCTGATAGTCTAATGTGTGTATGAAATTTACTATGCCTTGCATGCTATCTGCAAGGCATAGTAGCTGGGTAGATGGATAGGGGTCATTCCTAATAATATTTATACCTCTCATGATTGCCTCTACATTTCTCCTAATATTATCTCTTAACTCTCTAGGTGGAGGTGGAGGTGGAGGTGGAGGGGTAGGGTGAGGGGGAGGGGGAGGCGGTGGTGGTGGTGCATTCTGACCTATAAGCTCATCAATGTGAAAATCATCCACATTTCCAATCTGCGTACATATAAATACATGATAATTTACAATTAACATACTGTAAATTACATTTTACCTTATAAATTGAATTACTTAAATAATTAAAACTTAAAAGAGAGAGAGAGAGAGAGAGAGAGAGAGATGTTAGAATAACTGAGAGGGGGGTGAATCAATTATCCACAGTCCCAAATACAAAATGTATATCCAAAAACAATTTAAACAAATTTTTGCAGCTCGGTAACATAGAATAGTAAATTGTCTATGCTTTTACCGATTACTAGTTAATAACTTATAGTAACTACCAATCAAATCAAATGTGCAACATGTAAAGTATGATATCCAATAATCATCACAATAAACACATAACACAACAGATTTAACATGGAATCCCTGTAAAGGGAAAAATTACCTAGGACCAGTAAACCAAAAATTGTTCACTCTTCTAAAGTGAGCTCGGTGAAGAGCCAACCCTGTTAAAGGTTACAAAACACACTGTAATGTGTGACCTTGTTAGAGGATTTAACACTAACCATTATCATCCAACCAACATTCACTATGGGGTTGATAAGATAACAAATGTACATTCTATTAATGACATTACAAGACTTTCTAGTCTACTCAGTTAAGAGATTTATCTGATTACAATGGTTGAATTGTAACATCAGGTGATCTAATTATAATACAACTTGATTTGCAGATGTACAGATCTATATTATGCTGATTCAAATCCTCTGATCAATATATCAATTCTCTTCAACAATATTCAGTAACTTACTATCTCTTAGTTATAGCTTTCTAATGCTCAGTAATCTCTATAGTTTGGTTCTCCTTAACCAGTTTGATCAGGCATGCGTGAAGCTTGTTCACATGATATCTCTGCAGTATCCTTTCCTCCAACATGAGTTTCATAATGAAACCCTAGTCTCTTAAATAGACAAGTAAACCATTTTCCTTTCATCCATCATATATTGCCGCTTAATCTCCTTCGTTGATTTTTCCACTTAAACCTTCCTCGACTAATGTGTCAGTAACATGTTTCAATTATGTCCTTTAGATATTCGTTGAATTTTGCTAGCCGTTGATCTTGTAACAAACTTTATCTTTCCATTCTGATCACGAGGTGCTTTCCAGCTCATCAACTTTTGTCGGTTGAACTAATCATTTAGTTCTTTTGTTCATTCTTGGTTAACAAAGAAATGTGTCAGTGAACACAAGCTCGGTTTATATAGTGCTCAGTATACACTACACTGCTTTGTGTATACTAGAATGCTTCATTAATCGACCACACTTCTTTGTAACATTTTTCTCCCAACTTCATAACAGATTAATGCAACATAATCAAGTCAACAATATGAAGTCATAGACTCATCAATAAGTTACCAAGAGTATTACTTATCCTCATCTGTCATATCCATCTTCCTCCATGTAGATATCTCAGTTCTTCATCTTTCTCTTCTCTTCTACAGATGTGTTAGATGTTTGCAACTCCATGATAAGTACTGTCAAAACTAGTTGACATTAATGAAAATATAAAATTGATTCAATTAGCTCACATAATATTTCAGTGCTCGGTGATATCTAATCACTTGAAGTTCTTCAATCATGTTCTCAATCAGTTGTAGTTCATCAATCTCTCCCTTTGGCATTGATGGCAACTTAAGAAATATGAAGTATACCATACACATACCAAACATGTATTCTACAACTCCATAAATAAATGTTGTAGCTCAATAAGCTCTCCCTAGCTTAATATGTTTAATCACTATGTTACATAACATCATTGCAAGTGTAGACTATCTTCTGTAGATATGATCTTTAGCAGATCTCAGATTCCTTCTTTTTATCTCTCCCTTAGATAGTTGTTCTAGTATTCTCCTCGTTTATCATATTATTTATCTCTCCCTTGGACAATAATGCCAAAGAAAAAACATAAACCATATAGCTCTTAGAGTAGCCAATTAACTCACTATTGTCTGGTTCATTCACTATATCTCAGTATACTGATTATACCACTGGTTTCTCAAATCTTTCACAACCTTAGATAGAAATCCAAAGTGTGAACTATGTTGCATTAACATGAATGATCTTCTGATAAGATTAGGATGATGCAACCTCTAGATCACATTAGTGACTGGTAGATAGGGGACAAAGCCCAAGTCTAGTCCTCAAGTATTCAAATGTATCTTTTGATAGAGGCTTTGTGAAAATATTAGCAAGTTTCTCTTTAGATGTAACAAATTCTAGCTTCACTTTCTTCTCCTGTACTTGTTCTCTTAAGTAGTGATACTTGATAGATATCTGCTTTGTTTTTGAGTGCATCACTAGATTCTTTGAAATGTTTATAGCACTAGTGTTATCACAGTATATAATCACCATCTCAGTGATTACTTCATTCATTCCTTCTAACACTTGCTTAATATATGCAATATTTGAATATTTTGTAGCAACAACAACATACTCTGCTTCGACTGTAGACTGGGAAATAAAAGAATGCTTCTTACTTGTCTAGGGAACAAGTCTTTCACCAAAGAAAAATGCTCCTTTGGTTGTTCTTTTTCTATCATCCACATTTCCAGCCCAATCAGCGTCGGTGTATACTTTGAGTTCAAACTTTCCATCCTTAGGATACCATAATCCATAATCCTCTATTTTCTTCAAGTATCTTAAGATTCTCTTTGTAGCAACCATGTGTGACTCCCTAGAATTTAAAAAAAATCTTGCAACAATCCCCACAACATGTACTATATCTGGTCTACTATGTACTACATACATCAACTTACCAATAATTGATTAGTACAGTGTATGGTTCACCTCTGTAGTTTCATCCTCTTTAGTCAATTTACAGCCTGTGACCATCGGTGTTCCAACTAGTTTAGCATCTTCCATGCCAAATGTTCTTAGTACTTCTTTTATATACTTGTGTATCATCTTCAAATGGAAGCACTTCCATGTTAAGAGTGTTTATCACTCCAACTAAATGGTTTTGGGACATGTTGAATTCCTTGAATGGATATTCGACTTGGATCTGTCTTTCTCCCCGCTTTCCACTTCTTTTCTGCTTCATTCTAGGTGAAATTAGGGTTAGGATCTTAAGGATTCTCCTAAATTTCCCTCTTCCATAGCTCTATTTTCTAGGTAGGATTTAGAAATGGATCCTCCTAGCCTTCATCTCATTAATCATAGGATTTTATGTCTATTCCTGACATTCTATCCTGTTCTGGCATCAGTTCTAGGTTTCTGGACATCCCTCGGACCTCTTGAGTTGGTTCTGAGTCAATTTAGGACCAGGGTCAATGTCTTAGGTTGACCCTGACTAGGTCAAGGTCTTAGGTCAACTCTGAATAGGTTAGGGTCAACCTTGACATTGACCCCTTTCTCTAAATTTTCAAGATCCTTAATTTTTGAGCTTCGGGCTTTCGGGAAATTTATTTTCCCACCTTTGGGTTTGCCATTTCGGGTTTTGGGATGGTAAATCCTTTAATTGCATTTAATCTAGGTACATTTTCTAAAGGTGAGAACCTAATTGGGATTTAATTCTCCAAGGTGGCCCATCTAGATGAGTGTGCCCTAGATCACTATAAAAGGAGGCCTTCCTCTCTCATTTTCATCATCAAGTTTTGTGAGAACATCCACATCAAGTTTTGCAATCCATCTCTCAAGCTCTCAAGCAAGAAGATCAAGCATTCAAGCCTTCAAGAATTCAAGCATCCAATTCATCAAGGAGATCCATTAGTAGCCATTGAAGGATTCAAGCTCTATGGAGCTCTCTTATTGAAGATTCCTCCATTTCCATTCAAGCCTCTTCCTAGTTCAAAATCCATTCAAGATTGGTGTTGAAGATCTAAAGACAATCGATTAGAGACATCCTATATTTGATTCTACATTCATCCATTCTTGTGGATTCAAGGATTCAAATCCTCCACAAGGGTTTCAACTCAAGCAAGGTGAATTGTTTTGTTTACTTTGTTTATTCTAGCAATTTCAAGGTTAATTCCTAAATTGGGGTTTGACTGAGGCAAACCCCCCAAACAAACAATCAAAAACTCTTTTTTTCTTGCAGGTAGAGGTGCAGAATTTTGGATCTAAGAGAAAATTTGGATACCCTTTTCGACAAACTTTCGAGATCTACGAACAGAATTCAAATCAGACTTCAAATAAAGAATGTGGTATTTGACCTTTTATGAGGGTCAAACCCGAGCTGAGCCATCTCAAAAAAAGATTTTTGGGTTGTGTAGATCTCATAGTTTTAGTTCAGGATAATGGGAATCAACAGTTTTTGAGATCGTTTGATAAGATTTTCAGCCAATTCTTTTTCAGAGGTAAGTACCTTTATTTCTTAATTTCAATATTAGTCATCTACATTTACTTTCCATATCAATACAATTTCATGTAAGTATAAAATATTGGCTTTTGGGTCTCTTTTGTGTGCAAGCCATTGCCCTAGGACCCCATACACTATTTTATCCTTTACATTTTGGTGAACCCATCCGTGAAAACTCTTACTTTTATGGTGTTAGATTTCCCTTTTTATTATCTTGTGTGTTCACCATCACTTTACATTTTGGTGAACCCGACATACTTACTCTCTTTCTTTTTGGTGTTAGATCATTTGTTTTCTCACCTTAAGATTAGATTTCTTTTATGCTCTTGCATTTACATTTCAAAATACAAAAAAATTGCAAAATTTCTTCAAAAATACAAATATATATTTTTTAGATACCCTATTGTGTTTGATTTTCATTTGAATGCATTTGGATATATCTAGATCTATTTATTATCATGTTGCATAAGTTGTTTCAAATGTTGCATGGTGTTACACCTAGAAAAACTTCATTTATTACATGTGATCTCCATCATATTTCTCTTTATGAAGAGGATTTGAGCATTGATGTTAATTCTTCTCCTACTAAATGTCCTTCTTCCCCCTCTAGGGATTAAGCTTTAGTGAATTATGGCAACCCTACAATGTGTTTTATTGGTAGAGATGATAATCCTCCTATTTGGGATGAACCTTTGGATTTGGATGTTGATTACTCTTTTCCTCATGAAACCGTTATGAATGATCCCTTGGATAACGACATTGATTTATCTCCTCCTCGCAAAGAAACTTTGATTCATGAGGGTGATTTATTAATAGATGAAATATTGATACATGATGATAACTCTTTTTCTAACACACATGTAGACATTTTAGTGAAAGAAGATGATATTATAGATCCTCTACCTCCATTTGAGATTCTTGCTAGTGATGAGGCATTAGTGGAGAATGATATGAGTTCCCTTAATGCTCTCCCTTTTAGTGATGATCCTATGGAGAATCAAGATCTTACCTCATCTCATCCTATGATGTCCTATTTTCTTCCTTCTTATGAATCTATTTGTAGTTTTGAGACAACTAAAATGGTTTATCCTAAACCCTTGTTGACTGTCAAAGGTTGTCCCCGCATTACTATTAAAGGTAAACCTATGAATTCTTTCAATGATCAAGATTTGATAGCTCACACATATCGTACAAGGAATAATCCTCACCCTAATCCAGTGGTTTCTACTTCTTTACCACCTTCTCAACCTATTCTTCCTCCTCCACCCCATCTTCCTAGCAAGGAGTATAATTTGATTACCCAATTGCAAAATACTCCTACCAAGATTTCTTTATGGGAGCTTCTTCAAACTTCACCTACCTACTATGAAGCCTTGCAAAAAGCTCTAGAAACTCTTCCCACTCCACCTCCTAATCCAGAGAACATTAATAACTTGTTACAATGCATGCATGCTACCCCGGGTCCTCCTGACATTGTATTCACTCAACAAGATTTACCTTCTAAAGAAGTTCAAAATCAGTATGATGCTCTTATGGTTGCTGTTTCTATCAATAAAAGTATCATTCATAGGACCTTGATTGATAATGGATTTGGGCTTAATGTTTGTAGCATGGACATGCTCAAAGTAATTAATGCTGATCTTTCAACTATTCAACCTGACAATTTTTGCTATTCATGGCTTTGATAACATTGCTAAGAACACTTTAGGCATCATTACTTTACCTATCAAAGTAGGACCCATCGTCCTGAATACACCTATTAATTTAATGCCTAGACCTCTCAACTATAACCTTCTTTTGGGTAGACCTTGGTTGCATGAGATGCATGCCGTTCCTTCCACCCTTCACCATAAAGCCAAGTTTATACATAACAACCGGATGTATATGCTTCATGTGGATGATGTGCCTAATCCTTGTTTGAATATTCAAACCCACACTACTCCTATTCCTCAATTAATCCTTCCTCCTCTAATGCTATTCCTAGTGATGATTGGGGAACCTTGGATTTTAATCCTACCTTTATTGGAGAGTATAAAGTTAATGATCTTGATTTTATGAAGAAACAAAGTGAATTTGAACAATGAGCTTTTACTTCTAACACCCTTAGGAATAAATTTGTTGCTACTTCTACCCACAATAAATTTGTCAAACCTACCAATGATGACATAGTGACTACTGAAGTTCCATTGACTTCTTTTGACATGGCTTCTCATTATGGTCCTGGTTATCACTTCCTAGTTAAACAAGGATTTAATGGTTAAGGATTTGGTAAGCATAAATAGGGAATTCAAATGCCCTTACACACTGGGGGGCATGAGCATTATTATGGATTGGGATTTAATCCTCAACAACAAATCAATGTTAACAACATCTCAAATAGCACTTCAAAACATGATGAAACTATGAAGGAATTTGACCAAGAGGTTCTTTTGCCTAAACTCCTTCATGCCAAGATTATTACTAGAGCTAAACGTAAAAGGAAATGTAGTTCATACTTGAAGACTCTTCCTTTTTGTTTATATCATAGATTTCATGATCACTCTACTAATGAATGTCATGCTTTACATTATAAGATTAGGCAGCTCATTGATGGTAAGGTTATTTATATAGCATGTGGCAATGAGTTGTATTTCAATCCTATTTTCTCTAAATAACATCTATGTTCCTATTATGGAGCTCCATATTATGTAAAAAATGATAGCCTAATACTTGGGGGCTCGTTGACTTGCATAGTGTTGCGAGTGATATAATAGGTCTCCTTCCATCCTTGTTCCTACACTTGGGGGGCAAGGATGTCATCTCCTTCATTTCTATCTTTCTGGGATTCACCTCTTTCCATGGTTAAGCAGTATCTATCTATTATGTGATATCCAATCATACATGAAAATTTTGGTTTGCATTGAGGATCTATGCCCTTGATCACAACCTCTTTCGTTGTTTGACATTGGGTTTCCATGGTTGATATATCTCTCACCTTAGAAACTGAATAGTGTGCTATCCCTCACAAGGGTTACTTTTTCACTTCTTGCATGATATCTCTTTGCATTCTTCCCTTACATGGCCTCATAGGAGTTGTGACCTTCTTGGCCTGGAATAGGTGTTGTCTATGGATATTGTCTTGATGTTGAAGAAGGCTTTATCCTTGTTCTTTTCTTTCCTTAACATGTCAAAATAGTATGTTTTTTCCATATTAAGGAGGGGGGCATATATATGGCCTCCCTCAATCTATATTATGTATTTTTGTTCTAACCTTTTGTTTTGTAGCATGCTAAATCTCAGAAGGTAATGCACATAAGTTGCTAAATCCTAAAGGGACATGCATTTCCAATTTCAAATATGCTAAATCTTGGAAGGTAACACACATAAGTTGCTAAATCTTGAAAAGACATGCATCAATATGCTAAATCTTCCAAGGGTAATGCACATAAGTTGCTAAATTCTGAGGAGACACACATTTTGTATTCCATGGTGATACAAGAAGGTGGATCCATGGGTAATTTATAAAAGAAATTAGAAGACACACTACATACATGGAAAAAGCTTCCATAAGGCACACAACATTATGGGGTGACTATCAAGTGTTTTCTTGGTGGGCCATCCTATCCTTTTGTGGTTCACAGTGAGATATACACATCTTACTGGGCGAGCTAGCCACTCCTCTCTTCCCTTTTCTATGTTTTTCTAGTGATGTCTCTCTTATTGCAATCTTGGAGTTGACAAAGACTCAAGTCCATGGGGGCTTGAGGATTCCTTTGTCCCTTTGATTTCAATAAGATTATCTTTTTCTTTATGATCCCCTTTACCAAGAGTTTTCATCGAGTCCATACTCTTGCTAAAGTGGGGGCTTAATGTATCATCTTCAAATGGAAGAACTTCCATGATAAGATAATTTAGCCCTTCGAGTAAATGGTTTGGGGTCATGTCGAACACCTTGAATGGATATTCAACTTGGATATGGCCTTCTCCCTGCTTTCCACTTCTTTTTTGCTTCATTCTAGGTGAAATTAGGGTTAGGATATTAAGGATTCTCCTAAATTTCCCTCTTCCATAGCTCTATTTTCTAGGTAGGATTTAGAAATGGATCCTCCTAGCCTTCATCTCAGTAATCATAGGATTTTATGTCTATTCCTGACATCCTATCCTATTTTGGCATCAGTTCTAGGTTTCTGGACATCCCTGGGACCTCTTGACTTAGTTCTGAGTCAATTTAGGACCAGGGTCAATGTCTTAGGTCGACCCTGACTAGGTCAGGGTCAACCTTGACATTGACCCCTTTCTCTAAATTTTCAAGATCCTTAATTTTCAAGCTTCAGGCTTTTAGGAAATTTATTTTCCCACCTCCGGGTTCACCATTTCGGGTTTCGAGATGGTAAATCCTTTAATTGCATTTAATATCGGTATATTTTCTAAAGGTGAGGACCTAACTGGGATTTAATTCTCCAAGGTGCCCCATCTAGAGGAGTGTGCCCTAGATCACTATAAAAGGAGGCCTTCCTCTCTCATTTTCATCATCAAGTTTTGTGAGAACATCCACATCAAGTTTTGCAATCCATCTCTCAAGCTCTCAAGAAAGAAGATCAAGCATTCAAGCCTTCAAGCATTCAATCATCCAATTCATCAAGGAGATCCATTAGTAGCCAATGAAGGATTCAAGCTCTATGGAGCTCTCTTGTTGAAGATTCCTCCATTTCCATTCAAGCCTCTTCCTAGTTCAAAATCCATTCAAGATTGGTGTTGAAGATCTAAAGACAATCGATTAGAGACATCCTATATTTGATTCTACATTCATCCATTCTTTTGGATTCAAGGATTTGAATCTTCCACAAGGGTTTCAACTCAAGCAAGGTGAATTGTTTTGTTTACTTTGTTTATTCCAGCAATTTTAATTCAATTTCAAGGTTAATTCCTAAATTGGGGTTTGACTGAGGCAAACCCCCTAAAAAAACAACCAAAAAAATCTCTTTTTCTTGCAAGAAGAGGTGCAAAATTTTGGATCTGAGAGAAAATTTGGATACCCTTTTTGGAAAACTTCTAGGATCTACGAATAGAATTCAAATCAGACTTCAAATAAAGAATGTGGTATTTGATCTTTTATGAGGGTCAAACCTGAGCTAAGCCATCTTACAAAAACATTTTTGGGTTTTGTAGATCTCGTAATTTCAATTTAGGATCGCGAGAATCAACAATTTTTGAGATCGTTTGACAAGATTTTCAGCCGATTCGTTTTCAGAGGTAAGTACCTTTATTTCTTAATTTCAATATTAGTCATCTACATTTACTTTCCATATCAATAAAATTTCATGTAAGTATAAAATATTGGCTTTGGGGTCTCTTTTGTGTGCAAGCCATTGCCCTAGGACCCCATACACTATTTTATCCTTTATAACTTGGATTGTGTGATGAATATCCCATCATTCTACTAAATAATCTGTAGTACTAGAAAGAACTTAATCTCTCCAACCATAGACATTTCAAACTCTTTTCTCATCTCATCAACAAATTATTTACATATGCGATCTTATCCTCCAAAGATAATATCGTCCACAAATATTTTAGCAATTAGAATAGTATCATCAGTATCTCCTTTCATATACAAATTGTTGTTCTCACCAGTTCTAACAAATCTAATACTTAAAAAATAAGTATGTAGCCTTTCATACTAGGCTCTTGGTGCTTTCTTCAAACCATACAAAGCTTTATGTAATCTACATACCATTTTTTTCTTGTCTGGATCTACAAACCCTTATGGTTGTTCTATGTAGACTTCTTCTTTAAGTATCCTATTTAGAAATGCAGACTTAACATCCATTTGATAAAATTTAAATTTATTATGTGCTGCATAAGCCAGTAACATTTGAACTCCTTCTAGTCTAGCAACAGGTGCAAAGGTCTCACCATGGTCAATTCCTTCCTCCTGTGCATACCCCTTGCATACTAGTCTGGCTTTATTCCTTGTAACCTCTCCATTTTCATTAGCTTGTCTTTGAAGATCCACTTAGTACCACTAACATTCTTATCCTTGGGTCTAAGTACTAAGGTCCATGTCTTGTTTTTCTCTATTTGTTCAATCTCTTCATTCATTGTATTTATCCACTCTTCATTCTCCAATGCAACTTTAACATTTTTTGGTTCATATTCACAAACTAAGAATGTCCCTTTTCTTGACTTCTCATTTGTATGTCAGCTTTCTTGTTGCCAATGATTTGGTTCTTAGGATGATATCTCCTAAAAAATCTTGCTAGTATTCGATCTCTTCTTTCTTGTTCATCCTATTTAGGTTCATTTGCTTGCTCGGTAGGTCCTTCCTACTCGTTAGTTTCTCTTTCCTATTCATCGGTGTTATTTTCCTACTAACTGGTTGTCACTATCTACGACTTCGGTAGATACTCTAGTTGTTCAATGTATTTGAATCTACCATAGTCTTCTAGTTCCTTTGTGCTTTATTTTTCATTCTTGTCATCAAACTCATCAACCCTGACATTAGCACTTTCAATCATTTTATTAGTAACTTTATCTAGACAGTTGTATGCTTTGATTTTGGTTGGATATCCAAGAAATATCCCTTCATCACCTTTTGAGTCAAACTTTCCATTTCTTTCATCTTTCAGAATAAAGCATTTAGTTCCAAACATTTTGAAATAACTTACAGTGGGTTTGTGTCCAAACCATAACTCATAGGGTGTTTTGTTAGTGTCCTTCAACTATACTCGGTTCAAAATATAAACAACTATGCTAACTGCCTCTCTCCAGTATGTCTGAGAAACATTTTTCTCTATCATCAATGTCCTTGCATAATCAACTATTGACCTATTCCTCCTTTCAATAATTCCATTCTGTTGAGGTGTTCTCAGTGTAGAGACCTATCTTTTTATACCATGCTCATTACAATAGTTAGTAAATTCATCTGAAATAAATTCACCTCCTCTATCAAATCTTAAGCATTTCAATTCTTTACCAGTCTCTTTCTCTACTTTTTCTTTAAACCACTTGAACATTTTAAATACCTCTGATTTTTCTTTCAAGAACATGACAATCATATATCTAATGTAATCATCAACAAAAAGAATGAAATATCTATCTCCATAATAACTCCCTGTTCTCATGGGACCACATAGGTCAGTGTGAACCAACTCAAGTATTTTCTTTGTTGAATAATCTTTGTTTTTAAAACTAGATTTTGTCATTTTACCTTTCTGACACTCATGACACATAACATGATCATTCTTAGATAAGTTAGGCTCACCTCTAACCTTTTTATTTTTACTAATCTTAATCATGTTATCAAAGTTTACATGACATAACCTTTTATACCATAATCAAGCATCTTCATTTTTCATCATTAAACAAGAAGAATCTACATTATCAAGATAAAACAAGTTACCTTTTGATTGTGCTCCTGTTCCAACAAGTCTTCCTTCATCATCAAATATTTTTACTTTCTTGCTCTCAAAAGCTACTTGGTGACCTGAATTATTTAGCTGTGCCACACTTAGAAAATTATAGTTTAGTCTTTCTACCCAATAAGCATTATCACATTGGATTCTATCATTTATCAGTAAGGATCCCTTTCCTCTAGCCATACAAGGTATATCATTACCCATTTTTACAAATCGTCCATTATATTTCTTAAGATGATTAAATTTTTCTTCATCACCAGTCATGTGATGTGTACAGCCACTATCAATGATCCATGTATCATTTTTATTAACCTTAGAAATTGATGTTGTTCCTACATACCTTTCTTTTTCCTCAGAATCATCCTTCATAGAAAAAAATACCACTTCTACATCATCATCTGAATCAGAATTAGATTCATTTTCTTCAACAATGTAACATACCTTTTTGCCTTTATCATTGTTGTCTTGGTTTTCTATGTTGTAGTGTTGGTAACTTTGGTTTCCTCTTCTCCCATAGCTTCCTTTACCATATTGGTCCTTGTTTTTGTCATCTTCCTTCCTATTTGGACATCTAGAAGCAATATGACCAACTTATTTGCAATTAAAACATGCTAAAGGTAATTTTCCTCTATATCTACCTTTTCGCTTAGGCAATCTCCTGGCCAAAAGAGCTTCGAGCTCATCAATCTCATCATCACTATTACTATCACTATCATCTTTATTATTTCTACTACTAGACTTACTGATCTTCAGAGAAGTCATAAAAGCATATTCAATAGTTGGTACAACACTATTATCATAGTTATTCAGTTCAAAAGTTGTTAGCTTTCCAATCAGATTATCAAGAGTGAGAGTACTATTAGGTGCTAACCTATTTTCATCTATTGTAGATATTTTGATTGCATAAATAGGAAATAAAGTCCTTAGAATTTTTCTTACCACAATATCTTCATCAATAACACCATCAGATCCTCTGATAGCGTGGACTATCTCCTTTATTCAATTTGTGTACTGCATAATGTTTTCTCCTTCTTTCATCTTCATATCATCAAATCTCCCTCTTAAAATTTCAGCTCTGGCTCTCTTGACATTTGTATCACAACTATAAACTTGAGCAAGTTTATCCCACATATCCTTAGCGGTAGTGCAATCTTTAATATCTTCAAACTCGACATCTGTTAGAGCAACAACAATCTCTATCATAGTAATGTTATGCTCATGTATATCTCTTAGTAGATCCAGAGTCAAAGGTCTAGTGGGTGGTGCAATGTAGCCATCTTCGAATAGTGTGAGGGTAGAATTTCCAATTCCAGATACATTTTGTTCCATTTTCCTTTGCCATATTGTAAAGTTGTCCTTGTTTAGCTTTGGCATGTCCCTCTTATACATTTTGTGATCTTTATGTTGAAGTCCTTAAAACTTTGTTCCAAGAAACCAATACACTTTGATACCAATTGTTAGAATAATTGAGAGGGGGGTGAATTAGTTATCCACAGTCCCAAATACAAAATGTATATCCAAAAATAATTTAAACAAATTTTTGTAGCTCAATAACATAGAATAGTAAACTATCTGTGCTTTTACCAATTACCAGTTAATAACTTATAGTAACTACTGATAAAATAAAATATACAACATGTAAAGTATGATATCCAACAATCATCACAATCAACACATAACACAAGAGATTTAATGTGGAAACCCTATAAAGGGAAAAACCACCAGGGACCGGTAACACAAAAATTGTTCACTCTTCTGAAGTGAGCTCGGTGAAGAGCCAACCCTATTAAAAGTTACAAAATACACTGTAAGGTGTGACCTTGTTAGAGGATTTAACACTAACCATTATCATCCAACTAACATTCACTATGGGGTTGACATGATAACAAATGTACATTCTATGAATGACATTACAAAACTTTCTGGTCTACTCAGTTAAGAGATTTATTTGATTACAATGTTTAAACTATAACAACAGGTGATCTGATTACAATACAACTTGATTTTTAGATGTACATATCTATATTATGCTCATTCAAATCCTCTGATCAATATATCAATTTTATTCAACAATATTCAATAACTTACTGTCTCTCAGTTATAGCTTTCTAATGCTCGGTAATCTCTGCAGTTCAGTTCTCCTTAAGCAGTTTGATCAGGCATGCATGAAGCTTGTTCACGTGATATCTCTGCAGTATCCTTTCCTCCAACATGAGTTTCATAATGAAACCCTAGTCTCTTAAATAGACAAGTAAACCATTTTCCTTTCAACCATCAGATATTACCCCTTAATCTCCTTCATTGATTTTGTCGCTTAAACCTTCCTTAGCTGATGTATCAGTAACATGTTTCAATTATGTCCTTTAGATATTGCTTGAATTTTGCTAGCTATTGATCTTGTAACAAACTTTACATTTCCACTCTGATCATGAGGTGCTTTCCAACTCATCAACTTTTGTTGGCTAAACTAATCATTTAGGTCTTTTGTTCATTCTTAGTTAACAAAGAAATGCGTCGGTGAACACAAGCTCAGTTTATATTGTGCTCGGTATACACTACACTGCTCGGTGTATACTGGAATGCTTCATTTACCGACCACACTACTTTTATAACATTTTTCTCCCAACTTCATAACAGATTAATGCAACACAATCAAGTCAACAATATGAAGTCATAGACTCATCAATAAGTTACCAAGAGTATTCCCTATCCTCATTTGTCATATCCATCTTCCTCCATGTAGATATCTCAGTTCTTCATCTTTCTCTTCTCTTCTATAGATGTGTTAGATGTTTGCAACTCCATGATAAGTATTGTCAAAACTAGTTGACATCAATGACAACATAAAATTGATTCAATTATCTAACATAACAGTTTAGTGCTCGGTGATCTCTAATCACTTGAAGTTCTTCAATCATGTTCTGAATCAGTTGTAGTTCATCAAGAGAGAAAATAGGAGAGAGAGAAGAGAGAAAGAGGAGAGAGGAAAGTGAGAGAGAGAGAGAGAGAGAGAGAAAATAGGGGAGAGGGAGAAGAGAGAAAGAGGAGAGAGGGAGTGAGAGGAGAGAGAGAGAGAGAGAGAGGGTTTCAAAATTTATGTTTTGGTTTTCTAAGTTTAGGGTTTCATAATTTAATTTTGTATAGGATTACATTTTTGTTTTACTACCTAGGGTTTTGGCTTTTTACATAGCATTTCATAATTTAATTTTGTATAGGGTTAAATTAAAAATTTTAACAGTTTTCTACTTTAGTATGGTAATTTAAAAAGTAAATTAAAACAAAAAAGAACTACTTGAAAGATAAAAAATAATTAAATTTATACAATATTTTTGAAAACAACATTAAACTATGTTTTTAAATTAAAAATAACTTGAAACTAAAATTTTTAATGACAAAAATCATAAAAAAATAATAAAAAATAATAGCATGTACCTGGAACACAAAAAAATGGCAGATGGGGTTGGCAGGAGAAGCTAAAATGGGCACCCGAGCTCTACTAAACGTGATCCCATTTTTTGAAGGTGAAAATGACAATAAATAATTTAAAAAAAAAAAAAAAAAGATTTTAGAAACGGGTGCTCGATTTTTACAAAACGGGCACCTGATTTGTAAAGATCAGGCACCCGATTTGTAAAATTCGGGCACTCATTTTTCTTTGGGTGCCCAATCCTAAAGGGGTGCCCATTTTGTAAATGGGCAACCAATTTTTGAAAATGGATCGGGCTCCAGAACCTAAATGGGCACCTGATTTGTAAAAATTAGGCACCTATTTTTTATTGCAATTTTTTCCTACCGCAGACTTCTACTGAATTGGTACCCAACTTCGAGTACCCACCCATCTATATAATTTAATTTCATATATAATCAAAATTATTTCTATTTTATTATAATCTCAATTATAATTATATTTTATTACTTTTCTTATTATTATTATTTTTTTGTTGGTAAAAGGCCGAACCTAAGAATTTTTATTAATAGTAGAAAGTATTTATAGTAAAAAACCCCACTCAATGCAGACACTGGTAGGAAAGAGTGGGGTTGAGAAAACTTCCAGCCATGCCTGGGACTGTAGTTCGGATACTAATACATGATTTCTCAGAGGGCATTGTTGGAAACAATTGTCTGAAGGAAATTGCTACTCAAATTATGTATTGTCTTTGATGTCACACAATGTCATAGTCCGCAACAATCAGTTCCTACCAAGCTCAGTCGGTCTGCCAGACAGGAAGATTAGTGCTTACCGAGTTCACTCGGTTATCAAAGGAAATTCAGCACTTACCAAGTCCACTCGGTTATCAAAGGAAATTCAGCATTTACCGAGTTCAATCGGTCATCAAAGGAAATTTAGTGTTTACCAAGTTCAGTTGGTTGTCAAAGAAAATTTAGTGTTTACCGAGTTCAGTCGGTTGTCAAAGAAAATTCAGTGTTTACCAAGTTCAGTCGGTTATCGAAGGTAAAGGATTGTCGGTGTTTACCGAGTTCCCTCGGTCTTCGAAAGATTGTAGAAAGTTATGATCACCGAGCACTGTTGGCCCTTGAAGGATTTTTGCAAATAGAGTTTTCTTAATTTAGCCGACTGTTATACTAAATAATGTCAATTTGACAAATCTAAAATCATATAAATAAAAGGTCAAATGTGAAAAAATAAATAAGATATACAGCAGAAGATTTACAGAAGAAAGACAGGAAAGGTGTGTGCGAATTTGTGAAGGATGTTCAGATATCCTTAAGGTGCAGCAGAGATTTATTCGATCAGGAAGGATCACACATATGCAAAATAGAGATCTGTAATCAGCAAGGCAGTTGCATTATTATACAGGTCATTTTTCATTGTTACCTTCTTATCATTGTAACAGTGAATTCTAAATCTCTTAACTGAGTTGGTTTAACAACCATATTGTAAATCCTCTAACAAGGTGACAATTCCATTGAATTGTTTTCAAGACCTCTTACCAGGCCACTCCTAGCAGGGTGATTAAATCCTCTAACAAGGTCACACCTAACAGTGTGTTTTGTAACCTTTTACCGGGTTGGCTTCTAACCGGGCATCACTTCAGAAAAGTGAAAATCAGTATCTAGATACATTGGTGTTTTTTCCCATATTGGGTTTTCACGTTAAATCTTGTGTCTCTTGTGTTCTTATTTGCTATCTTAATCATACACTAGTGCTGATGAATATCTAAAAGATAATTTTGCTAATACTTTCTGCATCTTCAAAGTTACTGGAATCTATTTACCGAGTGCTAAAACAGATAACTTTTTTAATATATCCTAAGGGATCTGGAAAGAATTAATTGTGAAATGTTTTATGGTTGACTGATTCACCCCCCCCCTCTCAGTCACTTCATCCATATTCCATCAATTGGTATTAGAGCTTTTGGTGCTTGTAGGAAGGGTTTTAAGGACCTAAGCTAAAGATCAAGATGTCTTACAAGAGGGAAATTCTAAAGCTCAACAGAGATAACTTTTCAGCATGGCAAGGTCTCATGTGACTTCATCTGGCTTCCATTGGTGATTCAGGATGCAAATACATTGATGAAGAATACACAATTCCTAATGGCGCATTAACTGTTGAAGGCATTACAGATAAAAAGACTCATAACACCATGATGATAGACATTGCATCTGCTCTCAGCTATGAAGAATTTGATGATATTAAAGAATGCACTACTGCATATGAAATGTGGATGGCACTAAAGAAAATATATGGTGGTGATGCAAATGTGAAAAGAGCCAAAGCAGAAAGCCTAAGAGGACAGTTTGACAAGATGAATATGAAGGAAGATGAAAACATTGCAAAATATGTTGAAAGAATCAAAGTAAGTGTAAGTGCAATTAGAGCTTCTGGAGGAACAATCTCAGATGAAACTATTATAAGGTACTCAGAACATTACTCCCTATCTATGCAATAAGAGTATCAGCTATTCAAGAAAGAAGATGTGAAACAAACCACAATATAACTTTGGATGCTTTAGTTGGAAGATTGACAGCCTTTGAATTAGACAACTATGACAACTATGTTCCTAGTTCCAAAAATATTGAATCAGCATTTGAGGCCAAGGTTTCACTAAAGAAGAACAAGAAAATTAAAGAAGTTTAGTCAGAAAGTGAAGAAGTATCAGAAGAAAGTTCTGATAGTGATCTTGAAATTGTAGAAGCATTACTTGCAAAGAAGTACTCTAGAGGGAAAGGTAAATATAAAGGTAAAACTCCTTTAATCTATTTTTCATGTGAAGAAATTGGACATATTGCAGCTAGGTGCCCAAACAAGCAAGTCAAGGAAGAGAAGAGAAGTCACAAGTACTATGGCAAAAAGAATTTCAAATCATTCAAGGATAAAGGTAAGAAAACATGTTTTATGGCTAAAGATTCTGATGATAGTGAAGAAGAAATTGTCTTTATTGCTATAAAAGATGAATCTGATGATGATGAAGATAAGATGGCACTTATTTCTCATATAAGCAAAGATGATATATGGATAATAGACAATGGATGTTCACACCACATGACTAGTGACAAGACAAAATTTGAATATCTAGAAGACTGTGATAGTGGTAATGTAAGATTTGGAAACAATGAACCTTGTTGTATAAAAGGAAAAGGAAGAATCTCATTAACCAAAGAACTCATATGTGATAATACTTATTGGGTTGAAGGACTAAAACATAATCTTCTAAGTGTAGCACAGCTAATCAACACTGGTTTCAAGGTTGAATTCATGAATGGTCAAGCAAGACTTCTGGATGAAAAAGGCAAACTCATTGGATCAGGCAAACAAACAAAAGGTAACTTATTTTATCTTGATCTCAGTGAATATTCATGCTTTATTGCTCAAATTGAAGAAAGTTGGCTATGGCACAAAAGGTTATGTCATGTGAATTTTGATAACATGATAAAAATAAGAAAATTCAAGAAGGTAAGAGGCATTCCTAATTTGAAGAAACCTGATACTGGTCTATGTAAGAATTGTCAGATTGGCAAAATGAGTAAAACTAGTTTCAAGAGTAAGAACTATCAGTCTAAAGAAATTTTGGAAATTGTGCATACTGATTTATGTGGACCTATTGGAATACAAATCTATACTAGAGATAAATTCTTTATTCTTTTCGTTGATGATTATTCTAGAATGATGACTATCATGTATTTAAGAGAAAAATCAGAAGCATTTGAAAAGTTCAAATGGTACTTAGCAAGAGTGGAAAAGGAAACAGGGAAAAGATTGAAATGCTTAAGATCAGACAGAGGTGGTGAATTCATCTCCCATGATTTTAACAACTTTTGCATTGAAAGAGGAATCAAAAGATAGGTATCAGCTCCTAGAACTCCTGAGCAGAATGGAATAGCAGAAAGAAGAAACAGATCTATTATGGATTGTGCAAGGACTCTAATGATAGAAAAGAACATCGCTATAAAGTACTGGAAGGAAGCTATCAGCACTACAGTTCATACCTTGAACTGAGTACAATTGAAGAAAGACACATTCAAAACTCCTTATGAATTATGGTATGGCTATAAACCCAATGTAAGTTACATGAAAATATTTGGTAGCAAGTGTTATATCTTAAAAGAATCCAGAAGAAATAAATTTGATGTGAAAAGTGATGAAGGAATATTCTTAGGATATTCTAGCAAAAGCAAGGCATACAAATGTCTGAACTTATCTACTCACAAAGTCATAGAAAGTATACATGTAAAATTTGATGAGTTTGTAGAAAAGACTGAAGAAGAAAGCAAAAGGGAACCTGAGAACTACAGAAGATTCATTTACATTGAACCTGAAACATTGGCAGACACAACTATCAATAAGGAAACTATATCTACCGACTTGAGCATAGTTACCGAGTCACAAACTGAGTCACAGGAACAAATTCAGACCGAGTCTCAGCCTGAAGTTACCGAGAAAATATCTACCGAGCCCAAGCAACTTGAAGAAGAGATCCTAGAAGACAACAGCATGAATCATTCAAAAAGCAAGGACCCTATACTAGCCAAATATGTCAGAAGACATCATACACCAGATCAAATTATTGGAAACAAATCAGATGGTACTATGACAAGAAGCAAGCTAAAAGGTACATCTCTGCTTACTGACTTTGAACCTAGAAATATCAAAGATGCATTGGAAAATGAAAGTTGGATTGAAGCAATGAATGAAGAATTAGAACAAATACAAAAGAACAAAACATGGACTCTTGTACCTAGACCTAAAGATAAGAATGTAATTGGAACAAAATGGGTATTCAGGAATAAGCTAAATGAAGATGGTCAAGTATCTAGAAACAAAGCTAGACTGGTATGTAAAGGTTATTCTCAAGAAGAAGGTATAGATTATGGAGAAACTTTTTCTCCTGTTGCAAGATTAGAAGGTGTAAGAACTCTACTTGCTTATGCAGCACACAAAGGATTTAAGGTATATCAGATGGATATAAAATATGCATTTCTCAATGGAATTCTTGATGAAGAAGTCTACATTGAACAACCTGAAGGTTTTGTTGATCCAGATAAAAAGGACATGGTCTGCAGGTTACACAAAGCATTGTATGGTTTGAAACAAGCTCCTAGAGCATGGTATGAAAGACTCCATAACTATTTGATTCAAATTAATTTCAAAAGAGCCAATGATAATAGCAATCTGTATATTAAAGAAGGACCGGATGACAAAATTGTATTGGCAGAAATATTTGTAGATGATACTATATTTACATGGAATGAGGATCAGTGCAAAGAATTTTCAGAGCAAATGAACAAAGAATTTGAAATGTCTATATTTGGTTTAATAAAATTCTTTGTTGGTCTTCAAATTCAGCAAAGCAAGAATGGTATATACATTACTCAATCCAAATACATTAAGGAAATACTTAAGAAGTTTGGTATGGAAGATTCAAAACCAGTTGGTACACCCATGTGTACTGGACTGAAACTTACCAAAAATGATGATTCAAAAGAAGTTGATCAGACCCTATACCGATCTATGATTGGAAAATTGCAGTATGTAGTACATACAAGACCTGATATTGCCTTAGCAGTCGGTATAGTAGCTAGATTCTCAGCAAAACCTAAGGAAAATCATATGATGGCAATCAAAAGAAGCTTAAGATACTTAAGAGGAACTGAAGAATATGGTTTGTGGTATAAATTTGGAGGCAATCTAGACTTAAAAGTGTTTACTGATGCTGATTGGGCAGGGAACATTGATGACAGAAAAAGCACAAGTGGTGGAGCATTTTTTCTTGGAAAAAGACTGGTATCCTGGACTAGTAAAAAGCAAAATTGCACATCTCAATCCACAGCTGAAGCAGAATATGTTGCTGCTGCAGTAAACTGTTCAAATATTGTTTGGTTTAAATAGTTATTAGAAGGTATGAAGGTTGAAATCAAAGAACCAGTTGTTATATTTTGTGACAATACCAGTGCAATAAACATTTCAAAGAATCCAGTGATGCATTCCAAAACCAAGCACATTGCTATTAAATATCACTTTGTCAGAGAATTGGTGTAGGATAAGGAAATCAGATTAGAATATATTCATACAAAAGAACAGATTGCAAACATTTTTACCAAACCATTACCTAAGGATGCATTTGTGTATCTAAGAGGTAAGTTAGGGGTCATTCCCCTATTTGAGGCTCACTAAATATAGTTTTAATGATGCATCAACCAGAACATGATTGAAAATCAACCAGTTGATGCAGCATATTCAAGGAATCATTGCATATGAATCAGTACTTGAGGTACATTAATTTACACCGGTAATATGTGAATTGTCTTTGGCATGTGTTGTCAAAGAGGGAGTGTTTGCTATGAGCTATGTCTTTGCTATTACTTCAAGAAATTTTCAATAGTCAGAAGGAAGAATTTTTAGGATAAAGGAAGTTTGCTAACAGAGGGAGATTTGAATCTGAACCGAGCTAACTCTATCAAATTTCTTATGCTATGACATATTGTGTTGCCATCAATGCCAAAGAGGGAGATTGTTGGAAATAATTGTCTGAAGGAAATTGCTACTCAAATTATGTATTGTCTTTGATGTCACACAATGTCATAGTCCGCAGCAATCAGTTCTTACCGAGCTCAGTCGGTCTGCTAGACAGGAAGATTAGTGCTTACCAAGTTCACTCGGTTATCAAAGGAAATTCAACACTTACCAAGTCCACTCGGTTATCAAAGGAAATTCAGCATTTACCGAGTTCAGTCGGTCGTCAAAGGAAATTTAGTGTTTATCGAGTTCAGTCAGTCGTCAAAGAAAATTTAGTGTCTACCGAGTTCAGTCGGTCGTCAAAGAAAATTCAGTGTTTACTGAGTTCAGTCGGTTATCGAAGGTAAAGGATTGTCGGTGTTTACCGAGTTCCCTCGGTCTCTGAAAGATTGTAGAAAGTTATGATCACCGAGCACTGTCAGCCCTTGAAGGATTTTTGCAAATAGAGTTTTCTTAATTCAGCCGACTGTTATACTAAATAATGTCGATTTGACAAATCTAAAATCATATAAATAAAAGGTCAAATGTGAAAAAATAAATAAGATATACAACACAAGATTTACAGAAGAAAGACAGGAAAGGTGTGTGTGAATTTGTGAAGGTGTTTTGAGAAAAGAATAACTGACGTTCTTACCACTCCATGCTTCCTCTGGAATACCATAGTGCAAAGGAGTAGAGGGGCCTCTATTGATTAAATAAATAGTAGTGTTCACAGCCTTTGCCCATAAATTTTTGGGCAGCCTAGCATGCAACCTCATACTCCTTGCATGCTCCATTATTGTCTTGTTCATGCATTCAACCACTCCATTTTCTTGTGGAGTCATTGGTACAGTTTTCTACCTATGAATACCATTAGAGGAACAATAATCTTCAAATTCTATGCCGTAATACTTACCACCATTATCAGATCTGAGACATTTTAACCTTTTACCAGTCTCATTCTCAACCAAGCATTTCCATTTCTTAAAATTTTGAA
This sequence comes from Chamaecyparis obtusa, assembly GCA_027943335.1. Lineage (NCBI taxonomy): Eukaryota > Viridiplantae > Streptophyta > Pinopsida > Cupressales > Cupressaceae > Chamaecyparis > Chamaecyparis obtusa. Next base: position 70,481 of record BSBK01005630.1, read on the forward strand.
ATACATCAGATTTCTATCTAAGGAAATAAATCCATACTTTTCTTGTTGCATCATCTATACATATAACATAATACAAAGAGCCACCAAGGGAAGATACCTGAGCTGGTCCCCATACATCTGTATGTACAAGCTCTAATCTCTCATTTTTCTTTTCCTTCCCACTCTTCACAATACTAACTCTCTTTTGTTTTCGATAAGCACAACTTTCATAGAAATCCATATTGACACATTTCAGACCAGGTAAAACTTTCTTTGAATGAAGTAATTCAATACCTTTTTCACTCATGTGCCAAAGTTTATTTTGCCACAGTGCTGTGTCAGAATCTACAGCAACGGTTTGATGTTCTTCCTGCTCAACTGTAGCCACTGTTCCTAAACATTCATTATCTTCTGAAATAATTAAAGTAGAAGGAATAGTATGACCTATACAAAGATATAAGGTTCCTACTTTCACACCTTTTTCTTCTACTAAGGAACCTTTTGAAACCTTCCAATTTCTATCATAAAAAGTAATTGTGCAACCCTCATCACCCAGTTGCCCTGCTGAAATTAAATTCCTACTCAGCCTTGGAACATGTCTTACCTCTTGTAGTAGCCAATGATTCCCATTCTGTAACTTAATCTTAATTTTTCCCTTTCCAACTATCTGACAAGGTTCAATATCTCCCAAATAAACTAGCCCAAAATCCCCTTGGACATAATCAAGAAAGTAACCTCTATGGGGTGTAGCATGAAATGAAGCCCCAGAATCTAAAACTCATGAATCATCAATACTTTCTAAAGAAAGAGTCAAAGCATCCTCTTCAAATTTATTACTTACCACATTTACCTCCTTGTTTCCATCATGTTTTTCTTCTTGATCTTTCTTCCGAGACTAGAAATCTTTCTTCTTATGTCTTAGTTTTCAACAGTACCAGCATTCACTAGGTCCTCTTGACTGAGACCTCTTTCCCTTTGACTTCCCTCATAATTTTCCATGATTTCTAGAGTTGTTTCCTCTATCTCTTGTTCTACCTCTACTTTCTACGTTCAATACACTACTTGATGTGGATGCCCCTAAGCTTTTCCTATGAATTTCTTCACTCAATATAGCACCAATAACATCATCAAATTTTAGAGTATTTGTTAGTAAATAGATTTAGTCTTAATTTTATCTCTTGATAACGCTTCCCTATAGCCCTTTTTAAGACCAACTTTTTTTACTAACAATTGGGTAAGTGTTGGATGCTATCCACTTCCCTCTGAATTCTTTCGTAGGTACAAATCCCTAATTGAATTTGCAATTCAAGTTTTTCTTTTCTAACAGCTATTCTGGTTTTAAATTTTGACCTGAAAGCTTATAAGGCTGCTAAAACATTCTTCGGATGTTCAACATGTAAACAACTACTTTATGAGAAAGATTTGATCAAACAGAAAATCGCAATTTCCCCTTTCCAAAACATATAATTTACTAGAACTAAAATGTAATGATTTAATGATAGATTAACAAAAACCCTAAGGATGTTGGATAAGATTTTATATAGCAAAAATGAGCATATCAATCAAACACAGGACATATGTTCATCCAATTCAAACTGTAAAGATTTGGAGCAAGTATATATATATAATCAGATTGTTGTTTCCATAACACAGATCAAAACATGCAACAGAAAATAAATCCTTATACAGCCAACTCAGAAAATCTGAGAGTACTATTTCAAAGAAAACTTCTTCCAAGCAAAAATACTAAGTCTACCTTTCAAAATTTTCTAACACTTGCTTCTACGAAAACTAAGCTATTTAAAGTTTGAGTAAAGCCAAGAGGTCTCCCAAAAAACCCAACCTCTTGATTAAAGAGTTAAAATAGCTTAAAGAGTTAAAAGGACACCTGGCCCCATGAGTTTTAAAACATGAAACTGAAAAGATTAAATGTCAATCTCTGCATCTTTATCGGAGGCACGCTCCTCTTCTTCGGTGATATTCTCTCCTTCCACTATAGTCTGCTTTGTCATCTCCAGTTGCTTTTGTGCCTGCAGTAGTTCCTTAGTGTGCGGCATGTGTGATACCCTCAACTTCACGATCCTAAACATTATGGCTTCTTTGGTCCACTTTACTTTCCTAAATTTCTCAACGGTTAAAGGGAACTGGTCCACACCAAGATAGAGCATTGATTCAACTCGGGCAACCTGAGTTAAGTCTGAAGGTTTAGGGTTTAGTTTGTCCTTAAGTTTCTTCATGGTGTTTTCAAACATAGCAAGAGCTATTTTCTATTCCTGTTCTCCCATAGCAGCTATATATGTATGAGCAAAGTTTATCACCTTAAGTTCAGTGATCATAGCCTTTTGTAATTGCTTGATCTCATGCTCACTATCCTTGTTCTCAGAAATACTACTTCTGACAGTGCTCAAATGCCAACTTATATTTTTCCTGAGAACAAAGAAGATAGAGTCATCTTGTACTTTGACACCCTGATCTGTGCAAAATTTTACATAGCCATACTTTTCAATTTCAAAAAACTTGGACATGGCGGTGAACCATTTTTCTTCATCCCTCTCCCATACCTATCTTTGAGATTGTAGTTCTCCTATCAAAATTTTTCTATCATGCAGAACCTCATGCACATCTTTTAAATACTTAGAACCACTCTTAAGGATTTCACAAATCCACTCCTCCATAGAAACTACTAGAGCATGTCCCTTTTGAACTTGGTTGAGAAAATTCTTGCTTTCGGCTGATTCTGGATCAAAGACTTGGGGAGATTGAACTAAGGGAGTGGCATCAAAGCTACGGAAAGTGTTAATAAATTGTGACAGAGTCACTATAGTTTGTTTCAATTCCTTTTTTTCTTTTCCATCCTGCCAAGAAGAGTTTAGCATTTGTTGTGCAGTCTCTTTGAATAAGTTATTTTTGCCAGCACTATCCATGTTTCCCAACTCTACTTGGGTAATCTCAAAGTCTTCAGCTTTAACCTCTTGTTCATCTTCCTTACCTTCCTTAGGTTTGTAAGTGGCAACTTCAGCAGTCCATTTTCTAGTTTTCTCATCAATAAACATGCGAGTCATACTCTTAACCTTTTTTGTCTTTGGAGTCTTTTGAACATATTTACTTACAATATCTTTAATAGGAATTGAAGCAGGAACTAAATTGTGCTTTTTACTTATAGTAGTTAACAGCTAGAGAAGTGAAACACCAGAACTCAAGGACTATTCAGGTCTCTTCATTGGTGTGGATATCACTTCCAATGTAGCATCATCTAGGTCGAAGAGGTCCTTTCCTATTTGTTCATTTTCTGATATATGGAAACTGATATCTTCCATTTTATCATCATCCAGGTTTACCATTAGAGGTTCTGTCTGAGCCATATCTTTCTTTGTCCTTGAATTGGTTCTAGATCTTGTTACCCTTTGTGGTAAAATAGTTGGGAGAGAATCAGTTACAATCTTCTTCTTTGAGTTCCTAACTCAAGATTTCTCAAAAGCCCCTGCAGTTCCAATATGTGGAGGTGAATTAGAAATAGAAACAGAAGGAGCTAAAGGAGAAAATGCAACTTCTTCTTTTTCTACTCTAACTCTTTTTCTCTTCCTTCTTCTTTGTAGCCACCCATTGGTTAAGCGAATCACATGTGAAGTGCTCTCCTCAATGTCATCTTCTTCATTTTTAGACCAGTCAACAATCACTTCATTTTTCTCAATAGATTTTTTGTAATTAGGATCAAACATATCTGACCTGTCATCAGTGACTCCCTCTACATTTATCTATAACTTCATGGACTGAATCTGTGAAACACACAAATGACTATGTTCTCTTTCTTCTACCTGTGACTCATCTTTGCAATCCTCCCAAAAATCTTCTAGGTGAGGGATGGGAAACATATGTGCCCTAAGGCCCAAGACTCCACTAGCATAATTCTTCTTGTCAAACCCCACCTATTCTGCATAAAATTTGAAGCCGAAATGATGGATACCGCACCCAATGCTAATAGCATCTGTCATGGTATTAAATGATAGTTTTCCTAAAGAAATAGGAAAAACTTTTATCCATTCATCTTCAAGTAAAAATCTTTTCAAAACTATTGATAACTGCCAGCAAATTTCAGCCAATACAAAACATTCAAGGGTGTACCTAGGAAGCCTTAATGGTTGATCTTCGAAACCCCCAACCCTAATATAGGTAAATTTTGGGAATTGAATGTAGTAGCTCCCATACTTGGTTATCAAATTCTAAGCTTTAGGACTGATTCTTTTACTTGGTGTAATAACCAGTTCATAACACAGCTTACCCAGAAAGGTATCATGGACTTTTTTATAATCTTCAATAGCTTTATTTTTTTGCAAAAGGGGATAGAACTCATACACACTCATATTTGCAACCAAGGGTTCATGAGGGAGACTGAGCCAAGATCTGCTACATGCAAGATAGTAAATGAGATACGAGGACATAAAGAAGTCACTCCCTGTTAACTTGGATGTGTTAAGTTGTTCCCTTAGAGAGCTTGCAATTAACTCAGCCCAATCAAGAATTTGGGTCCCATCTAAGATAATCTGGACATAAAAGTACATCCAGTCGGCAAATAAAAAGGCAACCTGAGAACCACTAACTTAGTGTAACATGACTATGAGGTCACTGATGTATGGATGAACATGGGTCCTATTAAACTTCTTTGGGAGGTAGGAACCACCCCTCTAAGGATTCAGTAACCAGTTTCTAGCCATAGAGGTGCGGTTTGCATCTCTATTTTCATTAAATTTTACAATAGATTGGGCTGGCAAGAAGGTGGAGAAATCCTTTTCTGGTATTTGTAGGGCTTGAGAAACTAACTCCCTCTTAATGGGTATCAGAACGGAGCTGTCTTTATTCTTTATAGATTCAATCCTCGTATCATAACATTCAATACACTTAAAAATGAGCTCAGGACAGGCAATAGCGAGAGGAAATGTGGCTGCAGAACATAAATCACAATGTAAAATTTCTAGAGCTGGTGTGTCATCTAAAGAATTCAAGAGCCAGGAAGGTAGGTTTTCAATGTCATACCCTTCTAAATTAGTGTCTGTAATTGTAGGACCATCACATGCCAGACTGGAAGAATTCCCAAACAAATGAAAAATTGACTTCATTTTCACTGTAAATAACCCTCAACTTTTCACAACTGATCATAAATCTTTATAAAAAGAACAAGGACCATAGCCAAATCACCTTTGAATTGTAGACACCCCTGAGTACAAAGCTTTGCCAAGACTACCTCTGTGCACCAGCTCTTGAAGAAAACTCACACTTTTGTAATAAGATGAACACAGAATTAAGCTTAAGTATACCTTTAGGGTACTTGTATTTATTACAAATCCTTGCCATTAATGCCACGGATTTGATTTGACATTTAAATCAAGAGATCGTAATCATTATTCAAACAAGTCCCAAGGCCATCACTTCTAATTATGGTTGCGCAAACCAAGGAGGTACTTCATTAAGTCTATTATGTGCTAGCATTTAATTCCCTTTGTTGTGGGTCCAACACACCGCTGGCTTTAGAAACTCATGCTCTGGCTGACATCACTAGACTCTCTTGAACATACATGAACCAAGTTCTTTGGAGTTCTCAACCATTCTTTGTTGTTCAAGACTTTTTACTGTCGGCAAACTTTAGGCAAAATTCCATACCCAGAATCATTAAGTTGAAACTTCTTACGATTCAAATTGCCTTATGTTTTATCCCCTTTCTAGTGTTATCAAAGAAAAAAATAGATCACCTACAAAAGTGCAAAATTAGTCAAAATGTTAAAAAAATGTGAACATCTTTGAACCTAAGGGAACATAGTTCTACACTATTCACCAGTGTTCAGGGGTGTTCAAGACCATTCTAAGTCTGAAACGTTAAGTGACTGAGAAGACAAAAGAAATGAATGAACTAATTACAAAGATCAAAGGGAAGTCTATGAGAGGCATATTTTGACATAGAGACAATTCTGAGGACACACATTTGCTTAAGAAAAACCAAGGATCAAGACAGAAATTGGGACTAACATTGGCTCCGACTGGGGACTGCTTTTTGACTCAAAAGGTAGAGAACTCAACATCTCTAGTTTTGCAAAAATGAAAGGGGTAACCAACATGAAAATAGGGAAGGAAAGTAACCTAATATGTACAGACAGAAAAACTTGAGGACCTTACAATTTTACCAGCTTCATGTCCTGTCCATTATAGGAATATGGCAGGACGGAACCATCTAGATAAGTCAACCTGAAAGCATTAGATCCCAATTCTTCTCTAATTATAAAGGGCCCTTTCCAAAAGGATTCAAACTTGCCATGTGTTCCCTTTGGTTCTTTCCTTTTGTCCCACAGTAGCACCTCATCTCCTTTCATAAAATTTCTAGGCCATGCCTTCCTATCGAAGATATTTTTAATCCTGAGTTGATGTTCTATAATTCTGTCCACTAGAGCTTCCCTTTTAGTTTCAATCTTCTACAAGAACATTATCCTTTTTTCAAGAGAGTCTTTAAAAGTTTGATCTTCTATTGCAGCTTGGAGTTTGATCATTGACAATTCCAAAGGAAGGGAAACCTGTGTTCCTATACCATACACTAGCTCAAATGGTGCCATACTGATTGCCCTTTTGGGTGTGATCCTATCTGTCCAAAGGGCTTCAAATAGTTTCTTATGCCAATTTCTTCCATTAACATCCACTAGCTTTTTCATGATGGCAACCAAATTCTTGTTACTGGATTCAGCCTGCCCATTTCCTTGGGGAAAATAATCCGATGAATGAGCCAAGGAAATACTATGATCATAATAGAATAACATTAGTTCTTGAGATGAAAAATAAGTGGCATTATCCATTACAATCTTTTGTGGTACACCAAAACGGACCAAAATATTATTCTTCAAAAATTCACATACCACTTGGGAATTGGCTTTTTTAGTTGGGATAGCCTCCACCCACTTAGTGAAGTAATCAGTGGCTGTCAAAATATAAATATCTCCAGCACTAGAAGAAGGATTAAAAGGACCTATAAAATCCAGTCCCCATTGTTTAAAGGGCTCTTCAATCACAATTGGTTTTAGAGGCAATGCTGCTAATTGTGGTTTCCCAGTAAATAATTGGCATTTCTCATAGCTTCTAACAAAAGCATAGGCATCTTTAAACATACCCAGCCAATAAAAACAATTATGTAAAATTTTAAAAGCAGTGACTGAGGAAGAAAAATGACCTCCACATGCTTCTTCATGAAAAGCTTTAAGTAATTGTTTCTGTTGTTCCTCATCCACACACCTAAGGAAGGTTCCATCTACACCTCTCTTGAATAGCGCACCTTGCCAAATCACATATTTATCTGCTTGCAATCTGAGATTATGTCTCTCTTTTGGTGTCAAGTTGGTAGGAAATTCCCCATAGGTTAGGTAATAAGCTATGTTATTGAACCAAGGATCTGTTAGGCTTACCAACAATGCATGTGACTGCTCACATTCTAAATCTCTTTCATGATTGGAGTTTTCAGCTATGAATTTACACAATCCTCTTCCCCTAACCAATTTGATCAATTTTATTGTCAAGTCATACTCCTGAATATTGGTCACCCATGCTACTCTCTTATTCATTATAATCTCTTATTGTGTGAGCAAACTCTTCACAACAGTGTCCGGAACAAAAACCTCAGAATATGAATGCAAGATATAAAACTTGAATTGTTTAACAGCTTTAACAACCGCAAAAGCTTGTTTTTCAATGAGCGAGTACTTCAGTTCATGATTTTTCAAGGGGGTGCTCATGAATGCAATAGGTGCTTTAGTTCCTTCATCATTCTTTTGAGTGAGCATGGCAGAAAGTGAATGATCAGAGGCATAACAATAAATGACAAAATCTTTCTTGTAATCTAGATATACCAAAGAAGGAGCACTAGCCACAACATCTTTAATTTCTTTAAAAGATTTTTGTCCAGCCTCCGTCCATTTAAAAGGTTGTTCTTCACTCATCATCCATACAATATGTTGGGTAAGCTTAGAGAAGTCTGGCACAAAAGCCCGTAAGAAATTGATCTACCTGAAAAATGACTTTACACCAGTTCTTGTAGATGGAAGACTTAGCTACTGAATGGCTTTTACCCTTTCAGGGTCTATTCTTTTCCCTTCCTTAGAAATGATATAACCTAATAGTTTTCCTTCGGTAACACAAAAGATTGACTTCTTAGGGTTGAGTGAGATACCATGGTCACGACACCTTTGAAGTACTAATTTCAAATCTCTAAGGTGATGTTTATGCCTGTGGAAGTAGACTATTAAATCATCTAGATATATAACAATAATCTTATTCTTCATATTAGCAAAGGATGAGTCCATTGCCCTTTGGAACATTTCCCCAGCATTAATTAGGCCAAAGGGCATCTTGTTGTAAGCAAAAGTTTCCCAGGGTGTGGTGAAGGCTATTTTATGCTTATCATTCCCTGTCACATTGATCTGATTATATCCAGAGAATCCATCCAACATGGACATCATCTCTGAGCCAGCCACTATTTGCAACACGTGTTCCATCTTTGGGAGGGAATAGTTGTCTTTCAAATTCGCCTGATTCAGGTTATGGAAGTCAACACAAATTCTTATCTCACCATTTTTCTTTCTTACTAGAACAATGTTCGCAATCCAAGTTGAGTGATGGATTAGATATATTATCCTTGCTTTTAACATTTTATCTACTTCACGCATTATAGCCTCCAACACCTTAGGGTTATAACTATGTAGTTTCTGTCTAAAAGGTTTACATTTTGGTTTAAGAGGAATATTGTGGCTGAAATGCCCATCTCTAAAATCCTTCAAATCATCATAATTCCATGCAAAAACATCAGAAAAGGATGTCAACAAAGATTGAAGTCTCCCCTTTTCTTGAGAACAAAGAGATTTTCCTACGCTTATCCATTTGGACTGTGTTTCATCCCCAATGTCAATCTTATCATACTCCCTAAGCGCTTCAGGGTGAGGATTTTCTTTCTTGTGAATAAAATTGTCATCTTTTCTAGAAAATAAGTTTTCAAGTGTTACTAGGCCTTTAGGAATTTTGTTACCTTTTAATTGCATGATTCCATCTGACATTTGATTTTCAAAGACCAATTCTCCATGCATTTCACTTGTCCCTTCAAAATAGGTAGATGCGAAGACTTCTACACAAGTCATGAAATCATTAATACTAGAATCACTCTCAAAAACCTACAAATGTTCAACATTATTAGGAACTACTGGTCTGTAAATCATTTCTATCTTATAAGTGCTAGTTTTGAATTCTGGGTGAGGAAGCAATAAAGATGCTGAAATGGCTAAATAATCCACTTTCAAATTCAAACTCCTTGGAATAGCTTCTATAAAAAAAGTATCAAAAGCTTCAATTTCTTTCCAGATCAACTCTCTATAATGTTTTAACCTTTCATTTTTCACCATGAACAGCCCTCTAACTTTCTTAACAATTAATTCCGCATCACCTCTTGCAATGAGAGCTATGATTCCATGAGCTTTTTCTTCTTGAAGACCTAGAAGCAAAGCTTCATATTTAGCTGTATTGTTGGTATTCTTGAAATCCAACTTATAAGAAAAAGGCAAACACTCCCTGCTTAGACTTTTCAGAACAACCCTAGCTCTTGACCTTGCATTAGCACAACTTCCATCAAACTCCATCGACCATAACTATGTTGTCTCACTTAAGTCTCTTTCAACTAAGGAAACATGGTCTGACATGATCATATAATTTCCAAACTCACACTCCTAATATAAGATTTGAGCCTTTGGATTATCCGAAGGGAATACAGTATATTTATTGTTTTCTTTCGGCACCAACTTCACCTTCTTCTTCCCAATAGGAATGACTGCTTCTGACCAGTCCATCTTTATTTCGCCACCCATATCTTGACAAAAGGTCCTACTCAATAACATTTTGTAACTTGCTAGAATGTCTACCACTAAGATTGTTAGCTTCAGTATTTAATCTAGATAGATGGCTAGAATAGCTTGAGCATCTTTTACTTGCCCTACTAGGGGTACTTGGTTGTCGTCCATTGAATAGCATCTTCCAAAACTTTTTGTTAAGGTCAGACCAAGGGCTTTGGTAATAGAGGATGGCATGATATTATCAGATGCTCTAGAGTCAACAATACAATTACTCAACTTAAGACCATTGAGGAGCAAGGAGATATAGAAAGGTTTAGGCTTTCTAGGCTCAAGTATATCACACTCGGCTTCAAGAGTGGAAGTATTGGAGGAATTATTTTGATTACTTCTTGTTGGGGGAACTACCAATGGAGGTTAAACCAAATCTTCAGCTTGATTTGTCATGCATTGATTACCATGCAAGGTATTAGGGGTATCACCTTTAACATATTGAACTAGCTTGTCAAGTTCCTTAGGATTTAACTTTAGATATTCCGTAGGAGAAATTTGGATAGCAGAAGATTGACAAAATTCTACTATATCAAAAGAAGGAACCTTAGCACCCCTTTGCAATATTTTTTATTCTGGAAGTTTTACATTGGAGAAGGGAGGATTACTTACAAGTACATTACTCTTTCTAGCTGTAGCAGATGATGAAGGGTTGGAATTAGAAGACCTCTGATTATGGGTAAGCATAGCATAGATTGAATCTTCAAGAGTGGCCAAAATATCTTCTCTTTCTGAGTCTGATTCGTATTCTAGGTAAAATGAGCCAGAGTTGCTAGGTCACTCTTGAAATACTTCTTCAACCTTCATTTCTCCCAATACATCTGGAGTTACCTTCGTTTGCATATGTCTCATCATATCAGGGTAGGTATCACCGTCATGATCCATTGTTAAGTGAAAAGAACACATAACTCCATCTCTAGAAGATCCCTCAATAGCAAGTCTAGGCTGGGCTGAAGATAATTGAGGAGTTCTATTATGGTACTATCTTGGTGGTCTTCTGTTAGAGTCTTGTGACATAGGTGAGTAAGTCACCCCTTGTTTGGGTAATTGTCTCTTCAAGGATATAACATCATTCATCAACCTTTGAACCATCGGGTCCATTGAAGAAGTTGAAGCTTGAGAAGATTGAACTTGGAGATCTTTCTTCCACTTTCTAGCTAGAATAAGATCATCTTCCAACTTAGTAGCCTGAGCTTGGGCTGCGTCCAAGTCCGCTGGTCTGCTTCTTCTTAAATGAAAACCAATATCAGGGGGCATGGAATTGATGAAGAAACATTGTTGATTTTTAGGAGTAGGCCTTTTAGTTGTAGGAATTTTATGGACAACCTTATTATATCTTGCCACATAGTCTCTCATAGGCTCATGAATCTCCTTTTTCATCTGTGTCAACTGAGCTAGTAAAGAATGTTCATCGTCAGCACTTTTAAAACAACCTTCAAAGGCAAGTTTCATAGAGTCCCAATCAGTTATAGACCCAGCGGATAGATGTCCAAACCATTCAGCAGCCCTTTCTGTGAGAGTTTGGATGAAAAGCCTGACTACTACATCTTTAGTTTGAATCGCCAATATAGTAGTAGCAACATTAAAAGCATTAAAGTGTTCATCTACAGACACTATACCATCTCCCGTGAACTTTGGAAGTACATCTTTGGCACCCTTAGGAAGGGCATTATGCTGAGCCAAAGCTAAAGGTCCAAATGTGGCACCCCATGGCTATGCCATGATAACTGTCCAGAAAATAGTTTGGAGAGGTGGGGCTTGAGTTCTTGACAAGGTTAAAGCTTACCAATTATAGATCTTAGTAGAGGACCTAAAAGTCTCTCTTGGAGGAGGTCTGCTCTGGGCCTTTTTCTTGGGAGGATGAACCTTTGTGGTTTCAAGATTTCTCAATTCTTCAAAGACACTATTAAAGATTCCCACCTCTCTCTAAGATCTAGTATATGGTCTTGACCCCAGCTTGACAATTTTATGGCCTTGGTATGGCTCTTTCAACAACTGCAGCTTCACGGGCAACTGGAATACCTCTCAACCATTCGCCAATTTCTTCTTCCTCTTCTAAAACTAACTGAACTTGCTGATACTATTCATTACTTGTTCTTACTTTCCAGGCCAAGTTTTTTAAATATGCAATAATATCTTCTTGCGTGTCTTGAAAATCTAGACCGGCTTGCAAGACTGGGGGAAGTTCAACACGACCAGGTATTCTATCAGCAGGTAATACCATAGTTACACATATAAGCCAAACACAGACACTGGCTTACTAATTCACCTTCCTAGTAGAGTCGCCAAAAATCTATTAGTAAATAGATTTAGTCTTAATTTTATCTCTTGATAACTCTTCCCTATAGCCCTTTTTAAGACCAAATTTTTTTACTAACAATTGGGTAAGTGTTGGATGCTCTCCACTTCCCTATGAATTCTTTCTTAGGTATAACTCCCTAATTGAATTTGCAATTCAATTTTTTCTTTTCTAACAACTATTCTGGTTTTAGCTTTTGACCTGAAAGCTTATAAGGCTGCTCAAACATTCTTCAGATGTTTAGCATGTAAATGACTACTTGATGAGAAAGATTTGATCAAATAGAAAATCACAGTTTCCCGTTTCCAAAACATATAATTTACTAGAACTAAAATGTAATGATTTAATGACAGATTAACAAAAACCCCAAGAATGCTAGATAAGATTTTATATACCAGAAATGAACATATCAATCAAACATAGGACATATGTTCATCCAATTCAAATTGCAAAGATTCAAAGCAAGTATATATATATATATATATATAATCAGATTGTTTTTTCCATAACATAGATCAAAAGATGCAATAGAAAATAAATCCTTAAACAGCCAACTCAAAAAATTTGAGAGTACTATTTCAAAGAAAACTTCTTCCAAGAAAAAATACTAAGTCTACCTTTCAAAATTTTCCAACCCTTGCTTCTATGAAAACTAAGCTATTTAAAGTTTGAGCAAAGCCAAGAGGTCTCTCGAAAAACTTGACCTCTCGGTTAAACAGTTGAAACAGCTTAAAGAATTAAAAGGACACCTGGCCCCATGAGTTTTAAAAAATGAAACTGAAAAGATTAAATGTCAATCTCTACATCTTTATCGAAGGCACACTCCTCTTCTCCGGTGATATTTTCTCCTTCCGCTACAGTCTACTTTGTCATCTCTAGCTGCTTATGTGCCTGCAGTAGTTCCTTGGTGTGCGGCATGTGTGGTACCCTCAGGTTCATGATCCTAAACATTGCGGCTTCTTTGGTCCACTTTTCTTTCCTGACTTTCTCGACAGTTAAAGGGAATTGGTCCACACCAAGATAGAGCATTGATTCAACTCAGGCAACCTGAGTTAAATCTGAGGGTTTAGTGTTTATTTTATCCTTAAGTTTCTTCATGGTGTTTTCAAACATAGCAAGAACTATTTTCTATTCCTATTCTCCCATAAAAACTCTATATGTATGAGCAAAGTTTATCACCTTAAGTTCAGTGATCATAGCCTTTTGTAACTGCTTGATCTTATGCTCACTATCCTTGTTTTCAGAAATACTACTTCTGAGAGTGCTCAAATGCCAACTTATATTTTTCTTGAGAACAAAGAAGATAGATTCATCTTGTACTTTGACACCCTAATCTATGCAAAACTTTACATAGCCATACTTTTCAATTTCAAAAAACTTGGACATGGCGGTGAACCATTTTTCTTCATCCCTCTCCCATACCTGTGTTTGAGATTGTAGTTCTCCTATCAAAATTTTTGTATCATGCAGAACCTCATGCACATCTTTTAAATACTTAGAACCACTCTTAAGGATTTCACAAATCCACTCCTCCATAAAAACTGCTAGAGCACGTCCCTTTTGAACTTGGTTGAGAAAATTCTTGCTTTCGGCTGATTCTGGGTCAAAGACTTGGGGAGATTGAACTAAGGGAGTGGCATCAAAGCTACAGAAGGTGTTAATAAATTGTGATAGAGTCACTATAGTTTGTTTCAATTCCTTCTTTTCTTTTCCATCCTACCAAGAAGAGTTCAGCATTTGTTGTGCAGTCTCTTTGAATAAGTTATTTTTGCCAGCCCTGTCCATGTTTCACAACTCTACTTTGGTAATCTCAAAGTCTTCAGCTTTAACCTCCTATTCATCTTCCTTACCTTCCTTAGGTTTGTAAGTGGCAACTTCAGTAGTCCATTTTCTAGTTTTCTCATCAGTAAACATGCGAGCCGTGCTCTTAACCTTTTTTGTCTTTGGAGTCTTTTGAACATATTTACTTACAATATCTTTAACATGAATTGAAGCAGGAACTAAATTGCGCTTTTTACTTATAGTAGTTAATGGCCAAGGAAGTGAAACTCTAGAACTCAAGGACTGTTCAGGTGTCTTCATTGGCATGGATATCACTTCCAATGTAGCATCATCTAGGTTGAAGAGGTCCTTTCCTATTTGTTCATTTTTTGATATATGGAAACTGATATCTTCCATTTTATCATCACCCAGTTTTACCATCAGAGGTTCTATTTGAGCCATATCTTTCTTTGTCCTTGACTTGGTTCTAGATCTTGTTACCCTTTGTGGTAAAACAGTTGGGAGAGAATTAGTTACAATCTTCTTCTTTGAGTTCTTGACTCAAGATTTCTCGGAAGCCCGTGCAGTTTCAATATGTGGAGGAGAATTAGAAATAGAAACAGAAGGATCTAAAGTAGAAAATGCAACTTCTTCTTTTTCTACTCTAACTCCTTTGCTCTTCCTTCTTCTCTGTCGCCACTCATTGGTTAAGCGAATCACATGTGAAGTTCTCTCCTCAATGTCATCTTCTTCATTTTTAGACTAGTCAACAATCACTTCATTTTTCTCAATAGATTTTTTGTAATTAGGATCAAACATATCTGACCCATCATCAGTGACTCCCTCTACTTTTATCTATAACCTCATGGACTGAATTTGTGAAACACACAAATGACTATGTTCTCTTTCTTCTACCTGTGACTCATCTTTGCAATCCTCCCAAAAATCTTCTAGGTGAGGGATGGGAAACATATGTGCCCTAAGGCACAGGACTCCACTAGCATAATTCTTATTGTCAAACCCCACCCATTCTGCATAAAATTTGTAGCTAAAATGATGGATACCGCACCCAATGCTAAGAGCATCCGCCATGGTATTACATGATAGTCTTCCTAAAGAAATAGGAAAAAATTTTATCCATTCATCTTTAGGTAAAAATCTTTTCAAAACTATTGATAACTACCAGCAAATTTTAGCCAATACAAAACATTCAAGGGTGTACCTAGGAAGCCTTAATGGTTGATCTTCAAAACCCCCAACCCTGATATAGGTAAATTTTGGGAATTGAATGTAGTAGCTCCCATACTTGGTTATCAAATTCTGAGCTTCAGGACTGACTATTTTACCTGGTGTACTAACCAGTTCATAACATAGTTTACCCAAAAAGGTATCATGGACTTTTTTATAATTTTCAATAGCTTTATTTTTCTGCAAAAGGGGATATAATTCATACACACTCATATTTGCAACCAAGGGTTCATGAGGGAGACCAAGCCAGGATCTGCTACATGCAAGATAGTAAATGAGATACGAGGACATAAAGAAATCACTCCCTGTTAACTTGGATGCATTAAGCTATTCCCTTAGAGAGCTTGCGATTAACTTAGCCCAATCAAGAATTTGGGTCCCATCCAAGATAATCTTGACATAAAAGTACATCGAGTTGAAAAATAAAAAGGCAACCTGAGAACCACTGACCCCTTGTAACATGAATATGAGGTCACTAATGTATGGACAAACATGGGTCCTATTAAAATTCTTTGGGAGGTGGGAACCACCCCTCTGAGGATTCAGTAACTAGTTTCTAGCCATAGAGGTACAGTTTGCATCTCTATTTTCATTAAATTTTACAATAGATTGGGCTAGTGAGAAGGTGGAGAAATCCTTTTCTGGTATTTGTAGGGCTTGAGAAACTAACTCCCTCTTAGTGGGTCTCATAACAAATCCATCTTTCTTCTTTATAGATTTAGTCCTCGCATCATAACATTCAATACACTTAAAAATGAGCTCAGGACAGGTAATAGCGAGAGGAAATGTGGCTGCAGAACATAAATCACTATGTAGAATTTCTAGAGCTGGTGTGTCATCTAAAGAATTCAAGAGCTGGGAAGGCAGGTTTTCAATGTCATGCCCTTCTAAATCAGTGTTTGTAATTGTAGGACCATCACACACCATACTGGAAGAATTCCCAAACAAATGAAAAAATGACTTCATTTTCGCTGTAAATAACCCCCAACCCTTCACATCTGATCATAAATCTTTATAAAAAGAACAAGGACCATAGCCAACTCACCTCTAAATTTGAGACACCCCTGAGTACAAAGCTTTGCCAAGACTACCTCCGTGCACTAGCTCTTGAAGAAAAATCACGCTTTTGTAATAAGATGAACACAAAATTAAGCTTAAGTATACCTTTAGGGTACCTGAATTTATTACAAATCCTTGCCATTAATGCCACAGATTTGATTTGAAATTTAAATCAAGAGACCGTAATCATTATTCAAACAAGTCCCAAGGCCATCACTTCTAATTATAGTTGCACAAACCAAGGAGGTACTTCATTAAGTCTGTTACGTGCTAGCATTTAATTCCCTTTGTTATGGGTCCCAACACACCACTAGCTTTAGAAACTCATGCTCTAGCTAACATCACTGACTCTCTTGAACATACATGAACCAAGTTCTCTAGAGTTCTCAACCGTTCTTTGTTGTTCAAGACTTTTTACTATCGGCAAACTTTAGGCAAAATTCCATACTCGAAATCATTAAGTTGAAACTTCTTATGATTCAAATTGCCTCATGTTTTATCCTCTTTCTGGTGTTATCAAAGAAAATAACGATCACCTGCAAAAGTGCAAACTTAATCAAAATTTTAAAAAAATGTGAACATCTTTGAACCTAAGGGAACACAGTTCTACACTGTTCGCCAGTGTTCAGGGGTGTTCAAGACCATTCTAAGTCTGAAATGTTAAGTGACTAAGAAGACAAAAGCAATGAATGAACTAATTACAAAGATCAAAGGGAAGTCTGTGAGAGGCATATTTTGACACAGAGACAATTCTGAGGACATGCATTTGCTTAAGAAAAACCAAGGATCAAGACAGAAACTGAGACTAGCAGTATTAGAACCAAAAATAGAATTACTAATAGCCATTACCAAGCCATTCCATCTTTCTGGAAAAGAACACAAAATCAAGAGAGCCCTAACCTCTTCATCAAAAGTAATTTTAACTGAGGCTAACTAACTTGTAACTTTATTAAACTCATTCAAATGATTAGGGACTCATCCACCTTCTACCATTTTCATATTAAATAAATGCTTCATAAGAAATACCTTGTTTGAAGTTGAAGGCTTTTCATACAACTTCGCTAGGGTATCCATCAGATCTTTAGCTTTCATTGCTCTAATAATATTGAATGCCATCGATTGTGCTAGGCATAAATGAATACTCCCCAATGCCTTCCTATCCAAAATATCCCAATCTTCTTGAGACATTGTTGCCTCTTTCTTGGCTATTCCCTCTAATGGCCACCATAGATCCTTCTAATAGAGATAGTCCTCCATTTGCATCTTCCATAATTGGAAGTTCTACCCATTAAACTTATCAACCTTCAGCCTACCCTCGTCTACCATTTCTCCCACTTAATCAAGAGACTCTCCCACTGACTCATGAGACCTACTTCAAAGAATAGATGAAAGAATGAATGAAATAACCTCGCTCTGATACCACATAGAAGAGAACACAAGACACAAAGATTTAACATAGTTCAACCAATCCCTGGGCTACATCCACCAACAATGAGTCCAATATTTTATTATCCAGTGATTACAACCTGATTACAATTTGTAATCACTTATAGCTCAATTCTAGCGCAAGTACTAAAATCATACATAGTAAAATCCCTAACCCTAAGCCATATTATATAATATTTTTTTGCTTTAGGGTTAGAATGAGTTACAATCATGTCAGACCAAAAAATAGCTGAAAATATGTTAGCCTCAAAAAATTTGCCTCATCAGGAGGAAAAGTGTACAGGTCTTTCTTGATCAGTCACCACAAGATAACAATAAGCTATTCCTAAAAATAGATAGAACCTGTAAACAATCAATAGAGTTTATACATATGGTGATGCTACTTAGAATAATTGACAAGTGATAAAATGAAATGAGAAACTTTTCCCTTGGATGCTTAGATTATATCATTTTAGGCGTTAGAAGGGAATCAATTTTGAACACAAACTAAAGCTAGATAGACTTTACCCCTCTATAAAAACAACTACTAGATCATATTTAAGATATAATTTAAGAACAAGACTACAAAGAAAGGAGGAAATTACCCAACAAAATTAAATGAAAACTACATAAACAAAGAGATCAAGATGCCATTTAAAAGGAATATGAATGTAAATCTTGGTCTATATATATATATATATATATATATATATATGTATGTATGTATGTATGTATGTGTGTATATATATATATATATATATATGTATGTATGTATGTATACATATATGTATATATGTATATATATATATACATATATATATACATATACATATATGTATACATACATACATACATACATATATATATATATATATATATATACATATACATACATATATACATATATATATATGTATGTGTGTGTGTGTGTGTATGTATATATATGTACATACACACACACATATATATATATATATACATATATGTATACATATATATATATATATATATGTATGTATGTATATATATATATATATATATATATGTATGTATGTATATATATATATGTATATATATATATATATATGTATATACATATGTATATGTATATATATATATATATATATATATATATATATATATATATATATATATATATATATATGTATATATGTGTGTGTGTGTGTGTGTGTGTCTATATATATATATATATATATGTAGTTATATGTCTTTATAAGAATTTATCTGTACTAGTTAATAAATTACGGGTGAGAAGAAATTTCATTTGAGATGAGTGAAGGTCCAGAACTCTTTCAACAAAGGTGAAAAAGGCCTCTGACCGAATTTAGTTCATTTTGGTCCATACCACCATAAGGAGATAGATTTAATGCTAAACTTTCATGCTAATTACCTAAGTGAGGAATAGAGTTTGATTAGGGCTAAACCAAACAGTATTGTTCTTTAGCCTTTTTGAAGAAAATTAGAGAAAGGACCTGATCATGCCCAAAGGCCTCAATGATTGTATGCATAATTTGTTGAAGCAGACATAGTCATCTTACCAATACAATCCTTTTTCAAAGCTAGCCCGGATGCATGAAAAGCCAAACTTTTTCTATAATTAGTATACAAAGAGTGATAGACAAACCCATTCCGCCAAGCATGTGTAGGTTAACAAATATATGAATATATACATTGAAACATATATATATGTACATGTATATACATATACATATTTGAATATATATATATTTATAAATCCATCTATAAATAAAAGAATAACTTAGCATGCATATATGAGAAAATACATGGGAGAGTAAGAGTAATTCTTTGTGTGCAAGTATAGTAATGAAAGAAAATACCAAATAAGCAATAAATGAAACCATACATACATAGATACATACATTATATATATATATATATATATGTATGTATTTATGAAAATATATAAATGACCAGAGGGATGTATGAAACATATATATGACCTTGTGCATATATAAATCCAAATGAATGAAGAAATGGATATATATCCATATATATGTAAGAAATGAGAATGTAATTCAACATCTAAGAGAAAATCCCTCAAAGTTTCTAAGACTTAAGAAAATATATCTTAGTACTAGGAGAGATAATATGTCATCTTAAGAAAGTTTGAAGTTAAGAAATTACCTTCATTTGATGGCTGACAGGACAGACTAGTCAAAATAAAACTTCCCCAATTGCATATGGTTAATGTAGTGTGTTAATATTTAGATATTTAAAACCCACTCTTACTAAAAAAAATTCTTACAGTAAAAACATATTCGATGAACAGTCTTTGGATCTTAACATCATTCGTATTTAACCCTAAGATTTTCTACAAAATAGGTCCAAAAATAAGCTTACTATTCTACCCTTTTATTCATTCTACGAATCCTTCTTGAGCTTGTGAAAGCTCCAAGTTTCACCCTTTTTCCTTATGACAATGATGGTTTTGACTTCCAACTCAGTTGATTTGACATGGTGGGAGAACTTCTTGACATTAGGGGAGATGATGTGCAAATTCTCCTTCTCTATTTCATCCCAGGATTCTGGAATGTTGAAGCCCTCTGCCCTCCAATAATCTAGCTTCCACTTTGTCTCCATCTCCTCTTTTAGAAGCTCTTTGTAAAGGTAATCCAGGTTTCTTGACATTACTAGCCAATGCTCATCAAATTTCTCTTCATCGTTGAAGGTCATCATCAGAATCCTTTTAGATTTTGGAATTGCTTTCAAGTTGTCAATCTCCATGCTCATGGTTGTCTCAGGGTAGGGAATAGATAGATGGTGATCTATGCTATAGACCATTTTCTCCAATCCTCCTAGAAGACTCTCCTCAAAGAGAATTTTAGTAGCTTTGATGACTTCTTCCTACCTTCATCCAGCAAAGGTGGAAAGGGATATAAAGATCCCAATAATATTTCCATTGGTGTGGAAAGTAAATTAATTATTGAAGTGGTTATCACCCAGCCCCTTTTCCAAAGCCCTTCTTACTGATATAGAGATAGGGTTCATTAGCTGGTTCCACCTTTCCAGTTTGATAGCACCTCTAAATGCCATTTCTCTACTATCAGGGATAGCGAAGGTAATAAGCCTAGTTTCCATTCTTAAAAAAACTTCTCTGAATCATAATCCAATCTCTTTTTCAGAAGAGAGTTCTTGTTAAGTCATGTACCCACTAATCCTATTAATACCTGTAAACTAAGTAAGATTTTTGAGTCATGATTGTATTCTCAATTTCCATCTTTTCATCATTAAATCCCAAGCTTAATCCTAGCCTTTGAATCCATGTCATGTCACTAATGATTTAAATCTTTCTAAATCTAGTTATACTTGGGAAGGGAGGAGAAAAATCCTCCCTTTTTATTGGACCTTGTAAAAAGCCATTAGGATCTAGAAAGTTCACAGAGGATGAAATCTTGCTAAATGATGTTAGTACCTCTTGGGTAATGATGAAAGTTCAATACTATTAATTAGTGAGAGGGATCTAGGCCAAGTGACTTGTGAGTAGAGAATGAGAGTAAACGTGTTTAATCCCACTTGTGTGAGAGTACTTTAGGAGAGCAGTGTATAATAATTTTTGATCTTATCTATATTTTTATTTGATGATTCACTTAAAGGTGGATTACTTATGATTATGGTTATATGTTGTGAATAGAAATGAGTACCATTGCTTGTGTATGTTCATTATTAAATACCTAATGTTACTTGTCTTAATGAGTTTATAACCTGATTTCTATGATATAATTCTAGTGAGAGGGTGCAAAAATATGTTTGTATATATTGTCTGAATATAAATTATTTTTTTCTAACATAGTCTACCATGGGTATCAGATACTTAATTCTAAGCTTCAGAAACTAGGATAGGGCTCAAAAGTCCTGATATTGAGGGTTCTCTTATGAGAGTAGAACCCCATCTACACCTAAATTGGCTAGTTCGTCTGCTCTCTTATTGCCCTCCCTGTAGATGTGGTTAATAAAGATCATTTTAAAGGATTTACAATGGTTTAAGGCTTAGGAAAGGAGGTAATTTAATCTCTAGTTATGAATACAACACCCTATTCTAGCTATCCCCAGATTCCCTTCTTGGTTATGAATACAACACCCTATTCTAGCTATCCCCAGATTCCCTCTAGAAGCTCCGTCAAAGTTAAGTTTGAACCATCCTTCCATTGGAGGGCTGCATTTACAATCTTTTCTCTTGGATACCTTGTTTTGATTTCCTAAGCCAATAAAGGGGGGGATGGAGAGACCTATCTATTTTCCTCACATTTTTCCATCCAGTGACTCATATAAAGATCCATTTTTTAGATTTTAGAGATTCTGCAATTCATGTTCTCTATGATGGAAGACTCAATTTTGTTGCAGAGTTGTCTCTAGACTAGTTTTTCCTCTTTAAAGATTCTTCTATTTCATTCTTTCTAAATTTCTCAAACCAAAATTGAGGGGGAAGAGTCCATAGGATAGCATAAATGCTATCTTTTTTAATGACTGGCCATGCCTGTAGCATTGCAAGGAGAGAGTGGGGAAAAGCCGATGACCATACCAAGTTCCCTGCAAGCCACTTCCAAAATTGATTTGTAAAGGGGCAGTTTAAAAATAAATGGTCAACATCCTCTTCACAACTCTCATAGAGGGAGAATTTACTAGGACCTGAGAAGCCTAGCTTCTTGAATCTTTTCGCAGTTAAAAGACTATAATTTAGGCCTAGCCAAGTACAAAATCCTTCTTTAGGTAGACAACCTTTACTCCAACATAGGTTAATTGGTATTTCAATTTTGGGCCTTTTGTAACTTTGGGAAATGAGATTGTACCCATCTTTTGTGTTATATTCACCCATTTTAGATCCATCCCATACTAATGTATCTTTAGAATTATTTAATGAGATCTTCCTCTTATTTAAAATTTTTGTAACTACCTCCTCTTCTGCTAATGATATCCCTAATCTTGTCAGGAACCTCCATACCCATTCTTCTCTGTTAAAAATGATATAGTCCTTGAGGAGGTTTCCAATCTTACCCTTCAAGAAATTTATGAGGGGGGGGGGGGTAAGTAAACAATTGGATGCTGCTTCATAATGCCATCATGAATCATCCTAGAAAAGAATCTCACCAATACCTGGGCACCAAGTTAATTTCTTCATAATAATGTGTCTACATTCCAACATGAAATTCCATATTCTTGATCCTTTAGGAGGATTAGTTTCTCTAAAGATATTGATGGGGGACTCACCTTTGAAGTATTTGTGAATGAGAAGTTTTTCACATTTAGATTCTGGGTTCCTAAATAATCTCCATATTAAATTGGTACCAAGGGCACTCCCTTGATCCCCTAAGTTTTTTAGACCCACTCCCCCTTCTTTTGGTTTGCAAATATTTTCCCAAAAAATTAAGGGAATTTTCTTGTTTTCATTACTCCCTTGCCGAAAAAAATTTCTTAAGTGCTTGATGATTTCTGATTTTTTGTTAGAGGGGAGATCCATACTTGATAATTGGTAAGTTGGCATAGCTTCCAAGACTGACCTGACCATAGTTGCTCATCCCACAGAGGATAGCCATCTTCATTTCCATGAATTTATTTTGTTCTTAATTTTTCCAATTATGGGGTCCCATATATTTGTTGCTTTTTTGTTCTTAACTACGGGAAGGCCCAGGTATATACAAGGAAGCTTACCTTGCTTAAAATTAAGGATTCGACAAATATCTTTCTCAACCTCTTTGTCAGTATTAAAGAAAAATATTTTTGACTTTTTTGAGTTAATTTCTTGTCCCAAAGATTTTGTATATTTCCAGAATCTTCTTAAAGGATCTTGCCTCCTTTCTTTTACTAGCCCCATATAAAAAAGTGTCATCAACAAAATGCTGATGTGTTGTGGGATCTAACTGGTTGTTAATGGTTATTCCCTCAATAGTACCCCCTTTCATGTTCTTTTGAGATAGCCCTACCTAACGCTTCTGCCATAATGATGAATAAGAAGGGGGAGATAGGGTCTCCCTATCTTAACCCTCTAGAGATACCAAAAAAACCTTCTAGGGTTCCATTCACTAACACAAAGATCATAGGGGTGAAAATGCATTCAAAAATTAAATTAATCTAGCTCCTGGAGAGTCCAAAGGCTTCTAAGAACTTGCATAGGAATCTCCAATCTACTTTGTCATATGCTTTCTTTATGTCTAGTTTGATGAGCATACTAGGATTCTTATTTTTTTGGCTCGAGTGGATGGCCTCTTGTGAAATGATGATGCCATCAAAGATAGATCTTCCTGGAACAAACCTTGTTTGTTCCTCGCTTATGATTAGTTGGAGTTTTTGTAGTCTAAATGATAGTGTTTTAGTGAGAATTTTATATAAGGTATTGCATAGTGCAATTGGTCTAAAACCATTGAGGCTTGTTGGCTTATCTTTTATGGGAATAAGAGAAATAAAAGTGTTATTTACTTCCTTAAGTATTTTCCCTGAGTTTCTAACACCTTCTAGTGCTTCTGTTACTTCCTTTGCTATGAAGTGCCAACACTTCTGAAAGAAAATAGGTGAAAAGCCATCTAGCCTAGCAGGAGATTTATCCAAATTCATTTGCATTAGAGCATTTTTAATTTCTTGTATAGTGAATTTATTTGTTAATACTTTGTTATGTTGTTTAGTAATAACTTTAGGTATATTTTTAAGAAGTTCTATTTGACTATCTAAGTTAGAATATTCCAAATTGTTAAGAATGTTACTAAATAAATCCACTATTTCAGTGGCTCTTTCTTTTGAGTTGCTCATGGTATGACCCCTCTCATCTGTAATGTTGGATATCCTGTTGGTATTTTTTCTTTGTTTCATGCTATTATGAAAGAATTTAGTATTTCTGTCACCTGCTTTCAGCCAGGTTTCTCTTGACTTTTGTTTCCAAAATATTTCTTCTCTCACCAGTATCTCTTCATAATCCATGAGTAGATTTTTTTCCTTATAGTAGAGATCTTTATTCATTCCTACCAGAATGAATTGAGAATTAATATCATTCAAATCTTTCTCTATGGATAATTTTCTCTTGAAGATATTTCCAAACTTAGTCGAGTTCCATTCTAACAATTTTCTTTTAATCCATTTTAGTTTGTTGACTATAATGAACATCTTGGATCCTGATATGTTGGGTTATGACCACCAAGTCTCAATTAGATTTAGGATTTCTGATGAAGGTGCCTTTTTCTGGTTTCGTTTGTGTCAAAATGTTGAGAAGTATTGGGTAATGATCTGATCTAGATACCAACAAGATCTTGGCTACAAGGGAGAAATCATAATTGGTCAAGCTTCCTTTGAGGAAGAATCTATCTACCTTCTCTGCTATGTTGCAGAAACCTTGTCTCCTATTGTTCCATGTGAATTAATTGTCCTCTGTCAGAATTGCAAGAAGGGAATTTTTATCCCTCCAGAGGATAAAGTCTTTAGCTGCCAAGGAAAGTGTATTCGTGCCTCCTCTTTTTTCTAATAGCTTTGTTATCACATTATAGTCTCCTCCTAAGATACAAAGTGTGTCATTCCTTTGACTGAGGTAAGATTCTATTTCATACCAAACTGAAAGTTTCTCTCTATTTTGAATAGGACTGTGAACATTAATTATGTTAAAAGTTAGAGTATTTCTGAAGTTCCTAACCATTTGACTCATCCAAAATTGATTTCTTTCTATTATGTCTATTGAAATGCATCATGGGTCCCAAA
The DNA here is from genome assembly GCA_027943335.1 of Chamaecyparis obtusa. NCBI lineage: Eukaryota > Viridiplantae > Streptophyta > Pinopsida > Cupressales > Cupressaceae > Chamaecyparis > Chamaecyparis obtusa. Next base: position 95,879 of record BSBK01005630.1, read on the forward strand.
TGATGTTCAGGCCTCCAGAAGCACCTATTGCTGGCGATGCTTCAAGTTCTCTAAGTCCCAATTTCCTTTTAAAATTTTCCATTTCTATGTTATCTAGCTTAGTTTCTTGTATTAACATCATTTCTAGGTTATGGCTTTTAATGTAGCATTTAATTAATCACTTCTTGTTAGGGGAATTCATGCCCCTAACATTCCAAGAAAGGACATTCATGGCTCATTGGGAAGACTCTTCCCCTTCCCTACATTAAGAATTGATGTAATTTTAACTTGACCTATTGATTCTCCTGCCAATTCTCTTAATTCTGCATTTGGCTTCCTTCCTCTTTTTCTTACTTTTTTTGCACAGTTAGGAGAGTTCTTGCTATTTATTAGATTAGTAATGCCTAGATTTTTTGGGTCTTGTGATTCCTTATTTTTAAGATCAATTAAAATTTCTTCCATTGAACCTCCTCAAGTTGGAACATTCAAATTGATACATTCAATAAGTAGCTCTTTCTGAAGTTCTAATTCTTCTTTATCACAAATTTCATGCATGAATTGGTCCATTAGTTCTTCTATCAATGATTCCCCTATAAATTCTTCTATTGTGTTAAAATCTTCTTGAATTTGTCATTGTCAGAATTCATTTCCTTAGGTACAAGTTACATAATCAGGATCTGATCCATATAGTGATGAAGGGCACTCCCCTTAATAGCACAAACACATAACAGACATAGAGAAACAACAATAATATGCAAGAACAGAAAATTGGCTTCTTATTATCTCCACAAATGTGGAATTACAAATTTTTAGAATTACAACATGCAAAGCCACATGGGCATTCCCTTACAATATTCTGTAGGACAAAGCCTTGAACTATTACCCAGATCTACTACCCAGAACTATTCTAAACTGCCTAAGACAATAATACAGCCTTCCTTATATAGGCAATTTTTCCACCGCCTGGGAAGGTTCCAGAATTTTAGCCAATAAGGCCGACCAAACTTAGAATTATTTTATTTTACATTTTATTACATCACAGTCGGCTCAAGATAACCTTTGAAACTTGAACAGAAATTTTGAAGAAAATTATTTTCTGCCATTTCAGGTGGCCCAACTTCCGAAGACCATAAGTCATCACCAGTTGACCCGATTGGCTATTATAACCCCATTTTGGAAATGCCACGAAGCGCTCTACAGGCTCGACTCATGTAAACACTTGTCACCCAAATTTTTGACCTCATTCGGGGCTTCTAAAGCCTTCAAAACTAAGTTCAAAGTTTCTGTACCCTACTGCCAATATCGAAAATCTTTAATATCTTCCAATATACACTTGATCTGGCAATGAAACTTTACTGGCAGACTTATATGACCAAAATGAACCTCCAAGAAAGAAATCAGATCATTCTTAGCACATACAAAAATTACTAAAAATAGTAACTTTCCATAAATAGTAGCTCTGCACAAAATAGCCCTTATTGAATATAAAAATAGAAATATTTTTTTTGGGTGATGCAAGATTGCTCTTACACCCAGGATGCTCCTGCATCAGACACCCAGGGTAATTTGATAAGTGACCCTGTCACGACTCAGGTGTGCAGAGGAAAACCAAGATGGCTAACCTCCTCCTTTGTCAGCCATGATGAATCTTCAACAGGTCATCCTTTCCACTTGACCAGATATTCTTCATATGTCCTGTTCATTGTGCTTCTGCCAACACGACTATCCAGTATATCTTCGATCTCCTTAGTGTCTGAACTAGTTGCTAGAATACTCCACTATACTATTGTGATCTCATCTTCAACACCTCCTTCATGATACTCTATCAGATCTGAAATGTTAAACACTGACGAAATATTTAGCTCAGTAGGCAATTCTACCTCATATGCGTTTTCTGAATCATGTTTCTTTAGTATCTTACATGGTCCAAACTTCTTCATTTTTAGCTTGTTATATATACCAACTAGAAATTGCTCCTTCCGCAAATGAATCATGACTTCATCACCAACTTGAAATTCCTTATACCTCCTTTTCTCATCTGCCTTAGCCTTATACTGTGCGTTCATCTTGGTAATATGCTTCCTCACCTCCCCATGGATGTTCTTCAAGTGTTCTACAAAATTCTCAGCTTCAGTACTACTTATTTCTCCTTTATCTATCTTCCTCAATTCAGATGCATTTCTTGGACTACTTCCATATACAATTTGGAATGGTGATTTACCAGTGCTCCTGTTGACAGAATTATTGTATGCAAATTCTGCCTGTGGTAAAATCAAATCCCATCCTATTGGCTTATCTCCAACCAAACATCTCAGCAAATTTCCCAAACTCCTATTCACCACCTTTATCTGTCCATCAGTCTCTGGATGATGTGATGAACTGAACTTCAAATCCATCTTTAACTTCTTCCATAATGTACGCCATAAATATCCAACAAACTTAGTGTCCCGATCTGAAACTATGGTCTTTGGCAAACCATGAAGTCTCACTACTTCTCTGAAAAACAATTCTACTACATGAACATCATCATTAGTCTTCTTGCAGGGAATGAAATGTGCCATCTTCAAAAATCTGTCAACTACCACAAAAATTGAATCGTGTCCCCGCTGAGTCCTTGGTAAACCAAGAATAAAGTCCATACTGATATCCTCCCAAGGCTTCTCTGGTATAGGTAATGGCTGATACAACCCTATATTCTGCTACACTCCTTTCGCCATCTGACATACTCTGCAACTCTGTACAAACTTCTTCACATCTTGCTACAATTGTGGCCAATAATAATTCTCACCAACCAAAGCAAGGGTTTTATCACGACCAAAATGTCCAGCCAATCCTCCACTATGTTTCTCCTTGATGAGATTCTCCCTCATAGAACTTCATGGAATGCACAACTGACTCCCTCTGAATAGCATATCATCTTGGATGATAAAATCTAACCATTTCATCCTATCTAGAGTAATAGGTTCTGTACAAGCTTTCCAAGCTTCACCAAAATTAGGATCCTCTAGATATAAATTCTTGAGTTCCTTGAACCCAACCACTTCAATCTGCATTTCTGTCAGCAATAGTTGCCTTTTGCTAAGAGCATCTGCAACCCTATTAGACTTTCCACTCCTGTGTTTCAAAACAAATGTATAACTCTGCAAAAACTCAACCCATTTCAAATGCCTTTGATTCAATTTTCCTTGACTATTCAAATATTGCAAAGCTTGATGATCAGTATACAAAACAAACTCTTTAGGAAGCAGATAGTGCCTCCACTTTTTCAATGCCTGAACTATAGCATAAAATTCCTGATCATAAACAGAATATTTTCTCTTGGCATCATTTAATTTTTCATTGAAATAAATAACAGGTTTACCTTCTTGGCTCATAACAGCTCCTATTGCAGTACCACTAGCATCACAATCTACTTGAAACACCTTATTAAAATCTGGAAGTGCTAAAACTGGTTGTTCTGTAACTTTTTGTTTCAACAAATGAAAACTCTTTTTTGCCCCATTAGTCCACTTAAACTCTTTTCTATCCCCTCTCATTATTTCAGTCAAGGGTCCACAAATACTGCTAAAATTTCTGATAAACTTTCTGTAAAAGCTAGCCAAACCATGAAAAGATCTTACCTCAGTAGCACTCTTTGGAGTAGGCCATTTAAGGATAACTTGTACCTTCTCTGGGTTGATTTTTAGACCTTCTCTTGAAAATACAAACCTCAAATACACCAACTCTTTCTTCACAAAACTGCACTTCTTCAAATTAATCAACAATTTCTCTTCTCTCAACTTCTCAAATACCATTCGAATATGCATCATATGCTCATCCAATGTCTTACTAAAGATCAAAATATCATCTAGGTAAACAATGACAAACTTACCCAGAAATTCTTTCAGAACTTCGTTCATGAGCCGCATGAAAGTGCTCGGTGCATTGGTTAGCCCAAAAGGCATGACTAACCACTCATATAATCCTTCCTTTTTCTTGAAGGCAGTCTTCCATTCATCTCCTTCTCTGATCTGAATCTGATGATATCCACTCTTCAGATCTATCTTTGAGAAATACATAGCTCCACTCAAACAGTCCATAATATCATCCATTTGTGGCAATGGAAACCTGTACTTGATTGTGATCTTGTTTATTGCCCTAGAATCTGTACACATCCTCCATTCTCCATTCTTCTTTGGTGCTAATACCATTGGTACACCACAGGGACTTTGACTCTCATGGATCAATCCTTTCTGTAACAGTTCATGTACTTGTTTGTTCAACTCCTCACTTTCTGCAAGTGTCATTCTGTGTGCTACCTTATTTGGTAAACTCGCTCTTGGGATCAAGTCCATCTGATGACTGATCTTCCTAACTAGTGGTAATCCATCAGGCATGTTATCAGATACAATATCTTGAAACTCATTCAACAAATCTGCAACTTCTATAGGAACATTCTCTACTTCCTCTTTACCAGCTTTTGGAATTAAAGGAAAACATACATGCTCATGGCTCATACCATCTAGGAAATTTCTTCCATCAACAAAAGTTATCCTTGCATTACCACATACCTTTTCTTCAGTATCCTTCAATGGTTTTAGCTTATGTCGCACTCCATCTTTTGTCAGGGAATAGGTATTCGCACGACCATCATGTACAACACATTTGTCAAACTACCATGGTCTACCCAACAACATATGACATGCATCCATAGATATGATATCACATAATACCTCATCTTGGTATCCGCCAATCTTGAACTTCACCAGGCATTGTTCATTGACCATGACCTTGTGGTCATCCTGTACCCAGGCAATCCGATATGGATGTGGGTGTTTCTATCTCTTGAGCTTCAACTTTGTCACCATCTCTTCTAACACCAAATTGTCAGTGCTTCCACTATCAATAATCACATCACAATATTTACCTTCACACTTGCACCTGGTGTGAAACAAGCTCCCCCTTTGCTCAGGTTCATTCTCACCACTCAACAGGACTCTTCTGTTAATCAATGTTTCTCCTCTTTCAGCATCTTCAAAATTTGATGATCTGGCATCTTCATCTACATGTGCAACTCTGGCCTGGCCTTCATTTCTCCTATCTGTTCTGCCTTGGCATTGAAGATATTCAAATGCCCTATGACCTTCTTCTCCATAGTGAAAACATGTTCCACAGAAGCCACCTCTTCCAGATCCCCATCCTCTTCCTCTTCCTCTCTGATCTCTATTATTCTAATCTTGGAAGCGATTGGAATTATTTCCTCGCTGATTCTGACTGCTACTGGCCTCATCCTTCTTTTTTGGATCTTCATTTTGGCCACCATATGACCGTCCACCAGATCATCCACCACAACCTCTTCCATTTTGTCTGCTCTCAAACTTCTTGTTTAGCTTTTCCTCTACTTTTAGGGCAAACTGGTATGCCTCTTCAATACTGTAAATTCGAACTAGATTCAGCTCCTCTTGAATGCTTGGCCTTAACCCATTAAGGTATCGGGAAACTTTCTCCTTATCAGCTTCTGCATGGCCTATTCTGATGAGAAGTCGATAGAACTCTTCTATATACTCCTAAACAGATCTTCCTGCTTGCTTCAAACTCTACATTTTCTTCAGTAGGTTAAGCTCATAATCAATAGGAATGAATTTTCACTTCAATTTATCCACCATCCGATCCCATCTCATGATTTTCTCCTTTCCCCTTCTATTTCGCTCCAACTGAATCTCTTGCCACCATATCTTCGCATGAACTTTCAGTCTGGCCTTCGCAAATTTGACCCTATCAGGATCCTCAACATCTTCATACTCAAAATATTCTTCACATTCATTGATCTAGTCGATCAATTCTTCTGGGTTAAGATTTCTAGAAAATGTAGGAACCTCAATCTTAGGTCTTTTCCCAATCTTAGAAATGGCCTGAAAAAGTCTTTCTTCCTCTTGGTTCACAATTTTGACTTCTCTTTCTTGATATTCTTCTTCAGCTTCATCCTCACTTTCATCTCTGACATTAAGATTCATTCCTCTATGAATCTCTTCTTGCAATGCTCGTACTTGTCTCTGCAGTGCCCTAACCTCAGGTGTTACAACAGTAGCTCTTCTGCCACGTTCCCTTGGTGGAGGCATTTTCGCAATGTGCATTGAAACCCTAACCATGGTCCTGGTGCAAACTGCCTCACAGTCAGCGATCTGTTTACACACTTAGGAACTCCTGCTCTGATACCACTTGATGAAGGGCGCTCCCCTTAATACCACAAACACATAACAGACATAGAGAAACAACAATAATATGCAAGAACAGAAAATTGGCTTCTTATTATCTCCACAAATGTGGAATTACAAATTTTCAGAATTAAAACATTCAAAGCCACATGGGCATTCCCTTACAATATTCTGTAGGACAAAGCCTCAAACTATTACCCAGATCTACTACCCAGAACTATTCTGAACTACATCAGACAATAATACAACCTTCCTTATATAGACAATTTTTCCACCGCCTAGGAAAGTTCCAGAATTTTAGCCAATAAGGCCGACCAAACTTAGAATTATTTTATTTTACATTTTATTACATCACAGTCGGCTCAAGATAACCTTTGAAACCTGAACAGAAATTTTGAAAAAAATAATTTTCTGCCATTTCAGGTGGCCCAACTTTCGAAGACCATAAGTCATCACCAGTTGACCCGATTGGCTATTATAACCCCATTTCAGAAATGCCACGAAGTGCTCTACAGGCTTGACCCATGCAAGTGCCCGTCACCTAAATTTTTGACCTCATCTGGGGCCTCTAAAGCCTTCAAAACTAAGTTCAAAGTTTCTGTACCCTACTACCAATGCCAAAAATCTTCAATATCTTCCAATATACACTTGATCTGGCAATGAAACTTTACTGGTAGACTTATATGACCAAAATGAACCTCCAAGAAAGAAATCAGATCATTCTGAGCACATACAAAAATTACCAAAAATAGTAACTTTCCATAAATAGCAGCTCTACACAAAATAGCCCTTATTGACTATAAAAATAGAAATATTTTTTTTTGGGTGATGCAAGATTGCTCTTACAACCAGGATGCTCCTGCATCATATAGCTATCTATTGTTTCCTTCAAGGGGCTGATTTCAACTTTTTTAGTCAGATTATCCTTATCCTTTCCCATCTTTGTTAGGTTGTCTTCATTCTTCCCCTTATCCTTCTCATGACTTTGCAAATTTAACTTATATGAGACTTCGAGAGCTAATGATATGTCTTCAGCCAAACCATCTATGGCTTTGTTGATTATATGCCTATCTTCCATTTGAGAACTCACCATTGGTTGGGATACAATTTCTTTATCGATCCTGGCTTCTTTTTTAATGATTGCATCTGACTTAACGGGGGATGGCCTAATTGGAGTTAACTTTTTCCCACTCTTTGCGTTTGAGGGGATTCTTGAAAAAACTAGGCTCTTTTGCCTTTCCATTGTTGTTGAAGGGGATCTATCTGAGAAATTAATCGAAAAGCCTCCTACTACATCATTGAGATAGATGGCCACTCCTTTCGAAGGGACTACTCCTATCTGAATAGGACTATTGTTACCTGAATCCTTCTTGAAATCTATTATCACTTCCTTCATAATAATAGGGTTTATATTATACATATTTGAACAACTCTGAATTAGAATAGGAGGACAAGATTTAATGAAGATTTCCATCTCAACTATGATCAAATTTTCTGATTGAGGGTACTTTATTTTCACAGATCTAACAAATTTTTGTAATTTAATTTAATTGTTTTTACAAATTTTTTTGTTAAAAAATTCTATGGGCATGTTGGTTAATTTAATTTCTCTAGTTACTACTATGTCCTACAAATTATAAGGGTTGAAGAATGGAATCAAGTCCAATACTGTGAAATCATACCCAAGAAATTTAGGGCATCTATTGTCTAAGAATTTTTCCTTAGATTCAATGTTAAAACAAAAAATAAACAAAAATTCATCTGGAAGAAGTGATATACTTACTTGGTTGTTGAGAGTTTGCGAGAGCCAATCTACTATCATGGTTGCTAGAACTCCATACCCATTCCATCTAAAGAAAACTCCCTTACAATGCATGATTTCTTCAGATTGTTCTATGAAGTCATCCTCAATTTTAATTAATAGGGGTGAATGCAGAATGCTTCTATAGTGGGGAGGAGAGTAAGGTGGGATTTTAGGGTTTTAGGATGTATGTCGATATGGTTTAAGATGACAGAGTGCATTTCAATTATGCATAGGAGTCTATGTTTTGATCGGGGACTAAGTAGGTTTGTGGGTCAAATTTCTATGGTGTTTGTCAGGGACTTGAAAATGAGAGGGGGGTTCCTTTTGGTTTTGATGAAGGGTACTCCCCTTAATACCACAAACACATAACAGAAATAGAGAAACAACAACAATAATATGCAAGAACAAAAAATTGGCTTCTTATTATCTCCACAAATGTGGAATTACAAACTTTCAAAATTACAATATGCAAGCCATATGGGCATTCCCTTACAATATTGATGGAAGAGCATCTTGGGTGTAAGAGCAATCTTGCATCACCCAAAAATATTTTTATTTTTGTATTCAATAAGGGCTATCTTATGCAAAGTTGCTATTTATGGAAACTTGCTATTTTTAGTAAGTTGGTCTTACGATCTCAAAATATTCTAATTTTTCATGTGGAGGTTCATCTCAGTCATATCAACCTACCAGCAAAGTTTTATGGCTAGATCAAGTCTAGTTTTGAAGATATTGAAGATTTTCGGTATTGGCAGCAGGGTACAGAAACTTTGAACTCAGTTTTGAAAGCTTTAGAGGCCCTAGGTGAGGTTGAAAATTTGGGTAACGAGTGCCTTGCATAGGTCATGCTTGTAGAGCGCTTCGTAGAATTTTTGAAATGGGGTTATAATAGCCAATCAGGTCAACGGGTGATGACTTATGGTCTTCAGAAGTTGGGTCACCTAAAATGGCAGAAAATAATTTTTCTTCAAAATTTCTGTTTGGGTTTCAAAAGTTATTTTGAGTCGAATTTGATGTAATAAATTGTAAAACAAAATAATTCTAAGTTTGGTCGGCCCTAAGGGCTAAATTTCTAGAACCTTCTCGGGCGGTGGAAATTGCCTATATAAAGAAGGTCCATAGTGTTGTCTAGGGCAGTTCTGGGTAGTAGATCTGGGTATTGATTCGAGACTTTGTCCTACAGAATATTGTAAGGGAATGCCCATGTGGCTTTGCATATTGTAATTTTGAAAGTTTGTAATTCCACATTTGTGGAGATAATAATAAGCTAATTTTTTATTCTTGGATATTATTGTTGTTGTTTCTCTATTTCTATTATGTGTTTATGGTATTAAGGGGAGCACCCTTCATCAAGTGGTATCAGAGTAGGAGTTCCTGAGTGTGTAAATAGATCACTGACTGTGAGATAGTTTGCACCAGGACTATGGTTAGGGTTTCAATGTGCATCATGAAAATACCTCCACGAAGAGAACGTGGCGGAAGAGCTGGTACTGTGACACCTGAGGTTAGAGAGTTGTAGAGACAAGTGTGAGTACTGCAAGAAGAGATTCACAGAGGAATGAATCTTAATGTCAGAGACAAAATAGAGGATGAAGCTGAAGAAAAATATCAAGAAGGAGAAGCTGAAGTTGTGAATCAGGAGGAAGAAAGACTTTTTCGGGCAATTTTCAAGATTGGGAAAAGACCTAAGATTGAGGTTCCTACATTTTTTGGAAATCTTAACCCAGAGGAATTGATCGACTGGATCAATGAATGTGAGGAATATTTTGAGTATGAAGATGTTGAGGATCCTGATAGGTCAAATTTGTGAAGGCTAGACTAAAAGGTCATGTGAAGATTTGGTGGCAAGAGATTAAATTAGAGCAAAATAGAAGAGGGAAAGATAAAATCACAAGATGGGATCAGATGGTGGATAAATTGAAGTGACAGTTCATTCCTGTTGATTATGAGCTTGACCTACTAAAGAAAATGCAAAGTTTGAAGCAAGTAGGAAGATCTGTTTAGGAGTATACAGAGGAGTTCTATCCACTCCTCATCAGAATAGGCCATGTAGAAGCTGATAAGAAGAAAGTTGTCTGATACCTTAATGGGTTAAGGCCAAGCATTCAGAAGGAGTTGAATCTAGTTTGAATAAACAATATTGAGAAGGTATACCAGTTTGCCCTAAAAGTAGAGGAAAAGCTGAACAAGAAGTTTGAGAGCAGACAAAATCAAAGAGGTCATGGTGGAAGATCTAGTGGATAGTCATATGGTGGCCAAAATGAAGATCCGAAAAAGAAGGATGAGGCTAGTAGTAGCCAGAATTAGAGAGGAAACAATTCCAATCATTTTCAAGATCAAAATAATAGAGATCAGGGAGGAAGAAGAAGAGGACAAGGTTCAGGAAGGGGAGGCTTTTGTGGAACATGTTTTCACTGTGGAGATGAAGGTCATAGGGCATTTGAACGTCCTCAGCACCAAGGCAGAACAGACAGGAGAAATGAAGGCTAGGCCAAAGTTGCACATGTAGATGAAGATGCTAGATCATCAAATTCTAAAGATGCTAAAAGAGGAGAAACACTAATTAATAGAAGAGTCCTGCTGAGTGGTGAGAATGAACTTAAACAAAGGAGGAGCCTATTTTGCACTAGATGCAAGTGTGAGGGTAAATACTGTGATGTGATTATCGATAGTGGAAGCACTGACAATTTGGTGTCAGAAGAGATGGTGACAAAGTTGAAGATGAAGAGATAGAAACACCCACATCCATATCGGATTGCCTGGGTGCAGGATGACCACAAGGTCATGGTCAGTGAACAGTGCCTAGTAAAGTTCAAGATCGGCAGGTACCAAGATGAGGTACTATGTGATATCATCTCTATGGATGCATGTCATATGTTGTTGGGTAGACCATGACAATTTGACAGATGTGTTGTACACGATGGACATGAGAATACCTATTCCCTAACAAAGGATGAAGTGTGACATAAGCTAAAGCCATTGAAGGAGACTGAAGAAAAGGTATGTGGTAATGTAAGAATAACTTTTGTTGATGGAAGAAAATTCCTAGATGGTATGAGGCATGAGCATGTGTGTTTTGCTTTAATTCCAAAAGCTAGTAAAGAAGAAGTAGAGGATGTACCTGTAGAGGTTGTCGATTTGTTGAATGAGTTTCAGGATATTGTATCCAATAATGTACCTGATGGATTACCACCCATAAGGAAGATCAGTCATTAGATGGATTTGATTCTAAGAGCCAGTTTGCCAAACAAGACAGCACACAGAATGACACCAGCAAAAAGTGAAGAGTTGAATAGACAAGTACATGATTTGTTACAGAAGGGATTAATTCAGGAGAGCTTGAGTCCATGTGCTGTACCAGTAGTATTAGCACCAAAGAAGAATGGAGAATGGAGGATGTGTACAGATTCTAGAGTAATAAACAAGATCACAATCAAGTATAGTTTTCTATTGTCAGGAATGGATGATATTATGGACTGTTTGAGTGGAGTTATGTATTTCTCAAAGATAGATCTGAAGAGTGGATATCACTAGATTCAAATCAGAGAAGGAGATGAATGGAAGACTGCCTTCAAGACAAAGGAAGGACTGTATGAGTGGTTAGTCATGCCTTTTGGGCTAACCAATGCACCGAGCACTTTCATGCGGCTCATGAATGAGGTTCTGAAAGAATTTCTGGGTAAGTTTGTTATTGTTTACCTAGATGATATTTTGATCTTTAGCAAGACATTGGAGGAACATATGATGCATATTCATATGGTATTTGAGAAGCTAAGAGATGAGAAATTATTGATTAATTTGAAGAAGTGCAATTTTGTGAAGAAAGAGTTAATGTATTTGGGATTTGTAGTTTCAGTAGAAGGTCTAAAAATAGACTCAGAGAAGGTACAGGCTATCCTTGAATAGCCTACTCCAAGGAGTGCTACTGAGGTAAGATCTTTTCATGGTTTGGCTAGCTTTTACAGAAAGTTTATCAAAAATTTTAGCAGTATTTGTGGACCCTTGACTGAGACAATGAGAGGGGATAGAAAAGAGTTTAAGTGGACTAATGGGGCAGAAAAGAGTTTTCAATTGTTGAAACAAAAATTTACAGAACAATCTATTTTAGCACTTCCAGATTTTAATAAAGTGTTTCAAGTAGATTGTGATGCTAGTGGTACTGCAATAGGAGCTGTTATGAGCCAAGAAGGTAAACTTGTTGCTTCTTTCAGTGAGAAGTTAAATGATGCCAAGAGAAAATATTCTATCTATGATCAGGAATTTTATGCTATAGTTCAAGCATTAAAGAAGTGGAGACATTATCTGCTTCCTAAAGAGTTTGTTTTATATACTGATCATCAAGCGTTGTAATATTTGAATAGTCAAGGAAAGTTGAATCAGAGGCATTTGAAATGGGTTGAGTTTTTGCAGAGTTATACATTTGTTTTGAAACACAGGAGTGGAATGTCTAATAGGGTTGCGGATACTCTTAGTAGAAGGCAACTATTGCTGATAGAGATGCAAATTGAAGTCATTGGGTTCAAGGAACTCAAGAATTTATATCCAGAGGATCCTGATTTTGGTGGAGCTTGGAAAGCTTGTAAAGAGCCTGTTACTCTAGATAGGATGAAATGGATGGATTTTATCATCCAAGATGATATGCTATTCAGAGGGAGTCAGTTGTGCATTCCAAGAAGTTCTATGAGGGAGAATCTCATCAAAAAGAAGCATAGTGGAGGATTGGCTGGACATTTTGGTCCTGATAAAAACCTTGCTTTGGTTGTCGAGAATTATTATTGGCCACAATTGCAGCAAGATGTGAAAAAGTTTGTACAGAGTTGCAGAGTATGTCAGATGGCGAAAGGAGTGAAGCAAAATACAGTGTTGTATCAGCCATTATCTATACTAGAAAAGCCTTGGGAAGATATCAGTATGGACTTTGTTCTTGGTTTACCGAGGACACAGCAGGGACATGATTCAATTTTGGTAGTAGTTGACAGATTTTTGAAGATGGCACATTTTATTTCCTGCAAGAAGATTAATAATGTTGTTCATGTAGTAGAATTGTTTTTCAGAGAAGTGGTGAGACTACATGGTTTGCCAAAGACCATAGTTTCAGATCGAGATACTAAGTTTGTTGGATATTTTTGGTGGACATTGTGGAAAAAGTTGAAAATAGATTTGAAGTTCAGTTCATCACATCATCCACAGACTAATGGGCAAACAGAGGTGGTGAATAGGAGTTTGAAAAATTTGCTAAGATGTTTGGTTGGAGATAAGCCAATAGGATGGGATTTGATTTTACCACAAGCAGAATATGCATACAATAATTATGTCAACAGGAGCACTGGTAAATCACCATTCTAGATTGTATATGGAAGTAGTCCAAGAAATGCATCTGAATTGAGAAAGATAGAGAAAGGAGAAATAAGTAGTGCTAAAGCTGAAGATTTTGCAGAACACTTGAAGAACATCCATGAGGAGGTGAGGAAGCATATTACGAAGATGAATGCACAGTATAAGGCTAAGGTAGATGAGAAAAGGAGGCATAAGGAATTTCAAGTTGGGGATGAAGTCATGGTTCATTTACGGAAGGAGCGGTTTTTAATTGGTACATATAACAAGCTGAAAATGAAGAAGTTTGGACCATGTAAGATACTGAAGAAGCATGATTCAAGAAATGCATATGAGGTAGGATTACCTACTGAGCTGAATATTTTACCAATGTTTAACATTTCAGATTTGACAAAGTATCATGAAGGAGGTGGTGAAGATGAGGTTGCAGCAGCACAGTGGAGTAATCCAGCAACTAGTTCAAATATCAAGGAGATTGAAGACATACTAGACAGTCATGTTGGCAGAAGCATAAGGAACAAGACATATGAAGAGTATTCGGTCAAATAGAAAGGATGACCTGTTGAAGATTCATCATGGCTAACAAAAGAGGAGGTTAATCATCTTGGTTTTCCTCTGCACACCCGAGTCATGACAGGGTCACTTCTCAAATTGCCCCAGGTGTTTGATGCAAGAGCATCTTGGGTGTAAGAGAAATCTTGCCTCATCCAAAAATATTTCTATTTTTGTATTCAATAAGGGCTATCTTGTGCAGAGTTTCTATTTATGGAAACTTGCTATTTTTAGTAAGTTGGTCTTACAATCTCAGAATGTTCTAATTTTACATGTGGAGGTTCATCTCAGTCATATCAACCTGCCAGCAAAGATTTATGGCTAGATCAAGTCTAGTTTTGAAGATATTGAAGATTTTCAGTATTGGCAGTAGGGTACAGAAACTTTGAACTCAGTTTTGAAGGCTTTAGAGGCCTCAGATGAGTTTGAAAATTTGGGTGACGGGTGCTTTGCATGGGATCAATCCTATAGAGCACTTCGTGGCATTTCTGAAATGGGGTTATAATAGCCAATCGGGTCAACGGGTGATGACTTATGGTCTTCAGAAGTTGGGTCACCTGAAATGACATAAAATAATTTTTCTTCAAAATTTCTATTTGGGTTTCAAAAGTTATTTTGAGCTGACTTTGATGTAATAAATTGTAAAATAAAATAATTCTAAGTTTGGTCGGCCCTCAGGGCTAAATTTTTAGAACCTTCTCGGGCGGTGGAAATTGCCTATATAAAGAAGGCCCGTAGTTTTATCTAGGGCAGTTCTAGGTAGTAGATCTGGGTATTGATTCAAGGCTTTGTCCTACAGAATATTGTAAGGGAATGCCCATGTGGCTTTGCATATTGTAATTCTGAAAGTTTGTAATTCCACATTTGTGGAGATAATAAGAAGCCAATTTTCTATTCTTGCATATTATTGTTGTTGTTTCTCTATTTCTATTATGTGTTTGTGGTATTAAGGGGAGCACCCTTCATCAAATATTTTGTAGGACAAAGCCTCGAATCAATACCCAGATCTACTACCCAGAACTGCTCTAGACAACACTACAGGCCTTCTTTATATAAGCAATTTCTACCGCCCGAGAAGGTTCTAGAAATTTAGCCCTTAGGGCCGACCAAACTTAGAATTATTTTATTTTACAATTTATTACATCAAAGTCAGCTCAAAATAACTTTTGAAACCCAAACATAAATTTTGAATAAAAATTATTTTCCACCATTTCAGGTGACCCAACTTCCAAAGACCATAAGTCATCACTAGTTGACCTGATTGGCTATTATAACCACATTTTGGAAATGTCACGAAGTGCTCTACAGGCTTGACCCATGCAAAGTGCCTGTCACCCAAATTTTTAACCTCATTCAAGGCCTCTAAAGCCTTCAAAACTAAGTTTGAAGTTTCTGTACCCTGTTGCCAATACTGAAAATCTTCAATATCTTCAAAACTACACCTGATCTAGCCATGAAACTTTGCTGGGAGGCTGATATGACTGAGATGAACCTCCATATGTAAAATCATACATTCCAAGATTGTAAAACCAACTTACTAAAAATAGCAAGTTTCCATAACTAGCAACTCTGCACAAGATAACCCTTATTGAATACAAAAATAGAAATATTTTTGGGTGATGCAAGATTGCTCTTACACCCAGGATGCTCCTGCATCAGACATCCGGGGTAATTTGAGAAGTGACCCTATCATGACTCAGGTGTGCAAAGGAAAACCAAGATGGTTAACCTCCTCCTTTGTTAGCCATGATGAATCTTCAACAGGTCATCCTTTCCATTGGACCAGATACTCTTCATATATCTTGTTCCTTATGCTTTTGCCAACATGACTGTCTAGTATGTCTTCAATTTCTTTGATATCTGAACTGGTTGCTAGAATACTCCACTGTGCCACTGCGATCTCATCTTCAACACTTCATGATACTCTGTCAAATTTGAAATGTTAAACACTGGTGAAATATTCAGCTTAGTAGGAAATTCTACCTCATATGCATTTCTTGAATCATGCTTCTTCAGTATCTTATATGGTCCAAACTTTTTCATTTTCAACTTGTTATATGTACCAACCAGAAATTGCTCCTTCCATAAATGAACCATGACTTCATCTCCAACCTAAAATTCCTTATGCCTCCTTTTCTCATCTTCCTTAGCCTTATACTGCGCATTCATCTTGGTAATATGCTTCCTCACCTCCTCATGGATGTTCTTCAAGTGTTCTACAAAATTCTCAGCTTCAGCACTACTTATTTCTCCTTTATCTATCTTTCTCAATTCAGATATATTTCTTGGACTACTTCCATATACAATCTGGAATGGTGATTTACCAGTGCTTCTGTTGACAGAATTATTGTATGCAAATTCTGCCTGTGGTAAAATCAAATTTCATCCTGTTGGCTTATCTCCAACCAAACATCTCAGCAAATTTTCCAAACTCCTATTCACCACCTCTGTCTATCCATCAGTCTGTGGATGATGTGATGAACTGAACTTCAAATCTATCTTCAACTTTTTCCACAATGTATACCAGAAATATCCAACAAACTTAGTGTCTCTATTTAAAACTATGGTCTTTGGCAAACCATGTAGTCTCACTACTTCTCTGAAAAACAATTCTGCTACCTGAACAGCATCATTAGTCTTCTTGCAGGGAATGAAATGTGTCATCTTTGAAAATCTGTCAACTACTACAAAAATTGAATCATGTCCCCACTGTGTCTTCGGTAAACCAAGAACAAAGTCCATATTGATATCCTCCCAAGGCTTCTTTGGTATAGGTAATGGCTGATACAACCCTGTATTCTACTTCACTCCTTTCACCATCTGACATACTCTACAACTCTATACAAACTTCTTCACATCTTGCTACAATTGTGCCCAATAATAATTTTCACCAACCAAAGCAAGGGTTTTATCACAACCAAAATGTCCAGCCAATCCTCCACTATGCTTCTCTTTGATGAGATTTTCCCTCATAGAACTTCGTGCAATGCACAACTGACTCCCTCTAAATAACATATCATCTTGGATGATAAAATCTAGCCATTTTGTCCTATCTAGAGTAACAGGCTCTTTACAAGCTTTCCAAGCTCCACCAAAATCAAGGTCCTCTAGATACAAATTCTTGAGTTTCTTGAACCCAACCACCTCAATCTACATCTCTATCAGTAATAGTTGCCTTCTGCTAAGAGCATCCGCAACCCTATTAGACTTTCCACTTCTGTGTTTCAAAACAAATGTATAACTCTGTAAAAACTCAACCCATTTCAAATGCCTCTGATTCAACTTTCCTTGACTATTCAAATATTGCAAAGCTTGATGATTAGTATACAAAACAAACTCCTTAGGAAGTAGATAATGTCTCCACTTTTTAAATGCTTGAACTATAGCATAAAATTTTTGATCGTAGATAGAATATTTTCTCTTGGCATCATTTAACTTCTCACTGAAATACGCAATAGGTTTACCTTCTTGGCTCATAATAGCTCCTATTGTAGTACCACTAGCATCACAATCTACTTGAAACACCTTATGAAAATCTGGAAGTGCTAAAATAGATTGTTCTGTAACTTTTTATTTCAACAATTGAAAACTCTTTTCTACCCCATTAGTCCACTTAAACTCTTTTCTATCCCATCTCATTATTTTAGTCAAGGGACCACAAATAGTGCTAAAATTTTTGATAAATTTTTTTTAAAAACTATCCAAACCATGAAAAGATCTTACCTCAGTAGCACTCCTTGGAGTAGGCCATTCAAGGATAGCCGGTACCTTCTTCGGGTCTATTTTTAGACCTTCTGCTGAAACTACAAATCCCAAATACATTAACTCTTTCTTCACAAAACTGCACTTCTTCAAATTAATCAATAATTTCGCATCTCTTAGCTTCTCAAACACCATATGAATATGCATCATATGTTCCTCCAATGTCTTGCTAAAGATCAAAATATCATCTAGGTAAACAATGACTAACTTACCCAGAAATTCTTTTAGAACCTCGTTCATGAGCCGCATGAAAGTGCTCGGTGCATTGGTTAGCCCAAAAGGCATGACTAACCACTCATACAGTCCTTCTTTTGTCTTGAAGGCAATCTTCTATTCATCTCTTTCTCTGATCCAAATCTGGTGATATCCACTCTTTAGATCTATCTTTGAGAAATACATAGCTCCACTCAAACAGTCCATAATATCATCCATTCATGGTAATGGAAACCTATACTTGATTGTGATCTTGTTTATTGCTCTAGAATCTATACACATCCTCCATTCTCTATTCTTCTTTGGTGCTAATACTGCTCTCCCGAATCAATCCCTTTTGTAACAACTCATGTACTTGTCTGTTCAACTCTTCACTTTTTGTTGGTGTCATTCTGTGTGCTACATTGTTTGGCAAACTGGCTCCTGGAATCAAATCCATTTGATGACTGATCTTCCTTACTAGTGGTAATCCATCAGGTACATAATCAAATACAATATCCTGAAACTCATTCAACAAATCTGCAACCTCTACAGTTACATCCTCTACTTCTTCTTTACTAGCTTTTGGAATTAAAGCAAAACACACATGCTCATGCCTCATACCATCTAGGAATTTTCTTTATCAACAAATGTTATTCTTGCATTACCACATACCTTTTCTTCAGTCTCCTTCAATGGCTTTAGCCTATGTCGCACTCCATCCTTTGTCAGGGAATAGGTATTCACACGACCATCGTGTACAACACATCTATCAAACTACCACGGTCTACCCAACAACATATGACATGCATCCATAGAGATGATATCACATAGTACCTCATCTTGGTACCCACCAATCTTGAACTTTACCAGGCACTGTTCACTAACCATGACCTTGTGGTCATCCTGCACCCAGGCAATCTGATAAGGATGTGGGTGTTTCTGTCTCTTGAGATTCAACTTTGTCACCATCTCTTCTAACACCAAATTGTCAGTGCTTCCACTATCGATAATCACATCACATCATTTACCCTCACACTTGCACTTGGTGTGAAATAGGCTCCTCCTTTGTTCATGTTCATTCTCACCACTCAGCAAGACTCTTCTATTAATTAGCATTTCTCCTCTTTCAGCATCTTCAAAATTTGACAATCTAGCATCTTCATCTACATGTGCAACTCTGGCTTGGCCTTCATTTCCCCTATTTGTTCTTCCTTGGCGCTGAGGACATTCAAATTCCCTATGACCTTCTTCTCCATAGTGAAAACATGTTCCACAGAAGCCTCCTCTTCCAGATCCTTGTCCTCTTCCTCTTCCTCTCTGATCTCTATTATTCTGATCTTGGAAATGACTGGAATTATTTTCTCTTTGATTCTTGCTACTACTGGCCTCATCCTTCTTTTTCAGATCTTCATTTCGGCCACCATATGACCGTCCACCAGATCTTCCACCATGACCTCTTCCATTTTGTCTACTCTCAAACTTCTTATTTAGCTTTTCCTCTACTTTTAGGGTAAACTGGTATGCCTCATCAATACTATTCATTTGAACTAGATTCAGCTCCTCCTGAATGCTTGACCTCAACCCATTAAGGTATTAGCCAAATTTCTCCTTATTAGCTTTTGCATGGCCTATTCTAATGAGGAGTCGATAGAACTCCTCTGTATACTCCTGAATAGATCTTCCTGCTTGCTTCAAACTTTGCTTTTTCTTTAGTAGGTCAAGCTCATAATCAACAAGAATGAACTGTCACTTCAATTTATCCACCATCCAATCTCATCTTGTGATTTTATCTTTCCCTCTTCTATTTCACTCCAATTGAATTTCTTGCCACCAGATCTTCGCATGACCTTTCAGTCTGGCCTTAGCAAATTTGACCCTATCAGGATCCTCAACATCTTGATACTCAAAATATTCCTCACATTCATTGATCCAGTCGATCAATTCCTCTGGGTTAAGATTTTCAAAAAATGTAGGAACCTCAATCTTAGGTCTTTTCCCAATCTTGAAAATGGCCCAAAAAAGTCTTTCTTCCTCCTGGTTCACAATTTTGGCTTCTCCTTCTTGATATTCTTCTTCAGCTTCATCCTCGCTTTCATCTCTGACATTAAGATTCATTCCTCTACAAATCTCTTCTTGCAATGCTCACACTTGTCTCTGTAGCTCTCTAACCTCAGGTGTCATAGCACTAGCTCTTCTGCCACGTTCTCTTCGTGGAGGCATTTTCATGATGCGCACTAAAACCCTAACCATGGTCCTGGTGCAAGCTACCTCACAGTCATCGATCTGTTTACACATTCAGGAACTCCCACTCTGATACCACTTGATGAAGGGTACTCCCCTTAATACCACAAACACATAATAGAAATAGAGAAACAACAACAATAATATGCAAGAATAGAAAATTGGCTTCTTATTATCTCCACAAATGTGAAATTACAAACTTTCAGAATTACAATATGCAAAGCCACATGGGCATTCCCTTACAATATTCTATAGGAAAAAGTCTCGAATCAATACCCAGAATTGCTCTAGACAACACTATGGGCCTTCTTTATATAGGCAATTTCCACTGCCTGAGAAGGTTCTAGAAATTTAGCCCTTAGGGCTGACCAAACTTAGAATTATTTTATTTTACAATTTATTACATCAAAGTCGGCTCAAAATGAGTTTTGGAACCCAAACACAAATTTTTTTAAAAAATTATTTTCTACCATTTCAGGTGACCCAACTTTTGAAGACCATAAGTCATCGCCCGTTGACCCGATTGGCTATTATAACCCCATTCTGGAAATGCCACGAAGTGCTCTATAGGCTTGACCCATATAAAGTGCCCATCACCCAAATCTTCAACCTCATCCGGGGCCTCTAAAGCCTTCAAAACTGAATTCAAAGTTTCTGTACTGTGCTGCCAATACCGAAAATATTCAATATCTTAAAAACTACACTTGATCTAGCCATGAAACTTTGCTGGCAGACTGATATGACTAAGATGAACCTCCATATGTAAAATCAGACATTCTGAGATCGTAAGACCAACTTACTAAAAATAGAAAGTTTCCATAAATAGCAACTCTGCACAAGATAACCCTTATTGAATACAAAAATAGAAATATTTTTGGGTGATGCAAGATTGCTCTTACACCCAGGATGCTCCTGCATCAGGTTTCTGAGAGAGTCAAAGCTATTATTTAGATGTAAGGGTTTGGTAGTAAACATAGGGGTAGAACATCCTCTCCTATTTTTAGAATTATCCACCTTTATCGAACCATCATCTTTTATTTCCTCCCCCAAGGGCTCACAAGGGCTTGTTTGTTCTCCAAACAATCTGCCTCTACTCGTAGCAGAGCATTTTTCTTCGGTTATAGATGAAATTCTAGATTGTGGAGCCCATCATGCCCCTGATGCTAGTGGATTGATATTCCTTTTGAAGCCTTGAGTATTGTGTGGGAGAGGATGCATGGGTGCTAGGGCATATCGAGTTTTCGCATACACCATAAGCTGGCGCTCTAGAGATTTGATGCTGCAAATGGGAAGTTTTCTGTGAAAAGGCAGGGGCAGAGCCATTGCGCTAATATACTTTTAGTTTTTATAATAATAAAATTTAATTTATTCAACTTTTCTTATTATTATTATTATTTATTTAATATTATATTTATTCTAAATAATAATACCATTAAATATTATTATTTATTAAATCTCTTATGTATATATCAACCATTAATTTAATTTTATCAACATAATTATAATTATATTTATTTATTTTTTTAATCTTATATTTTAAATTATTATCATTAAATTTGATCTTGGAGAAGGGGACATTACAGTCCCTCCTTCCCAAAATTGCTTGTCCTCAAGCAATGAGAAACTTCAATTTAAGTGATGTCTTACTATGTAACTTTGATGTCCAATCTAATGACCTTGAAATGAAAATTTCAACTTGGGGTTAGAACTATGATATTTTTACAAATTAAAACTTATAATATCTAAAGATAAAATTCAATTTGAAATACTAAAACAATTCAATTTTGGTACTTATCTTGATTCCCTGTAGTGTTTCCATTTTAAGTAGTCTTGTTCCGTGATGAGTTTTGAATAATCCTTTAATCTTTAGGGGAGACTTTATCTCTTCCCAAACATTAAGGATACCCTTTTGGACATATCAATAATCCTTAGGGAAGACTTTATCTCACCCTAGGCCTCTATGGATATCCCTTTAGGACTATTCACCTCTATAATCCTTAGGAGAGAATTTATCTTGTCCCATGCCTCTATGGATATCTCTTTAAGACTATCCATCTTTATAATCCTTAGGAGAGACTTTATCTCATCCTAGGCCTCTATGGATATCCCTTTAAGACTATCCATCTTTATAATCCTTAGGAGAGACTTTATCTCATCCCATGCCTCTATGGATATCTATTTAAGATTGTCCATCTTTATAATCCTTAGGAGAGACTTTATCTTGTCTTAGGCCTCTATAGATATCTCTTAATATTATCCATCTTTATAATCCTTAGGAGAGACTTTATCTCATCCTAGGACTCTATGGATATCCCTTTAGGACTATCCATCTTTATAATTCTTGGTAGAGACTTTTATCTCTTTCTAGGCCTTAGGGTGTAAGATCTTTCCTTAATTCCACAAAAAGAATTGAGATTATTCTAAGTACAAATGAATATTTGCATTAATATTTTTGTGGTTCCCTATTTCATTACAAACTCCTATTCCTTGATTTGATAGTCAACTCTTTATTCTCTTTTAGCCTTGATCACAAAATTGATATTACTAATTTTTCAATAAATGAGTTTATGATCTCTAGTTCTTATTACTACCTCTCTTCTCTAGTTTTATTTTCTAGTTAACTTCCCATTTGTGTATTACTATCATAGTTATGGTTGAATTTCCTCAAAGCTCCATTGATTCTCCCCTTCATTCAGTGATTGGGTGCTATTGAGATCCCTTGTATCATGACTTTCTCTCTTATGTGGTGCTTCTTTTGTTTCTTCTATTCTATGGATTTGATTCCTTTTCCCACACTTATGTCCTGATGCCCATTGTTCTCTACACCTGAAGCATAAACCTTTCTTCATTATGTCCTCTTTTTGCCTGAGGGCATCCTTTCCTTGGCATAGGTACCCAATAATCCATTATTCTTTGCAAAAATAGCATGCTCTTCCTTTATCAAACTTCCTTGACTCTTCATACTCCTGGTGTGCCTTGGTCAGGGTATTCTTAGGTGTTACCTTCACTATATTAGACTCAACTTTCTTTTCCCATTTTATGGATTCCTCCAAGTTTTAGGGTTCAAATGGTTTCACCAAGTTTTTGGTGGAGTCTTTAAGTCCTTCCATAAACATATAAATGAGCCTCTTTTGGGAAAGGTCCAAAACCATAACTAATAACTCTTGGAATTTGTGGGAAAATCCTTCCAGAGTTCTAGTCTATTTGAGGTGGGTTGGCTCTTGGAAATACCATTCAGGGTCCCTTTCATCAAATCTACTGATAAGCTTTTGGGAAAAATCTCCATAGGAAGTTATATTTTGGTGGCCTAGGGAAATAAGCCCATTATGCCACCAATCATGTGCTACCGCTTCCAAATGGAGTATTGCAAACTAGAGGGCATCTTCTTCCATCATGGGGCTCAAAGTAAAGTAAGTATTTAATTTCTACAACCATGTGTGACTGTGATTTTCTCTAATCCATCAAAATTTGGAAGTGTTACCTTGCTCACTTTGTTTTTGAGTTCTTTATTTATATTCCTCCTAGATGTCTCTCTTCATTTATCTTCACAAAATTCTCTAAATGATACCACTTCTCTAAGATGAGGATCCAATTTTGCATAGGTCTTTTCTATGTCTTTGGTTCAGGTCATGGGTTGTTCTATTCCTTCCTCTTCTCTTGGGGATCCTTCTCTAGGAAAGAATGGATGTTGAGGTACCCCATTGTTAGAGAGTATATTATTGTTCTCTGAGTGATTTGAAATAGTCTCTCTCCCCTAGTGGGAATGACCTTTTAAATTATTGATTGAATTCCCCATGTTTTGTAGGGCTTGAAGGAGGGCCTGATTTGATTTTTCCATTTGACTTATTAATGTTTGATTTGTTTTCTCCATATAAGATCTCATCTAATTGGCCAAGTCATCTTTTATATTTCTCCTCATTCTTCTTTCATAGGTTTTCATAAGCCTGACTCACAGGATGTCAGGATTATGCTCTGATACCACTATAATGTCCCCACTTGTAGTCTCCTAGCTTATGGGACTATAATTACAATTGCAAGAGACTTCTTCCAAAATTATCTTCGATAATACTTAGAATGTTAATGATTGAAGTTAATTGCAAGGATATTAATTCATGATACCCTTTTATAAAAGATTGTTCTTCTATTATACAAATGATATTATATATGATGTTATAAGATATATGAGAATAAATATCATTGCAATCTCTAATATAGAGATTTGGTGTATGGAAGGATGATCTTTGATCAAGTATCCAATCAACAACTTTGCTAAATAGTATGGACTATTCAGTTGGAGTTGTGTAATCTAAATAATTCAACCAATGTGATTGATAGCCATCTCTGATTGAACAATGAAAATTATGCTGCAATATATTTCTATTGCTTGTAGCAATGAGATGATTTACTGCTCCATATATATTTTACATATGTGAAAATATGTATGATCTTGATTGTAGTGATATAGTGTTGTTTGACTTTAGAACTTGTGACAATGCTATTGTCCCTTATTTCTTCCTTTAGATATATGCAACCAATTCTATAATATTACTTGGTACTAATTTCTTAAGGGACTCCTATCAATTCGATCACATTATTCCAACCTTACATTGAGTCACTGTCTATTATGATGTTAAATCCTATCTATTGTGCTCCTCCCCTCATGTCTCTTCCTTCTACATTACTTGTATATGCTGTGAGGAGGTGTCTACGGGTTGCTAACTAAGGTCACGACCTTCGGTCATGGCCTTTGGTCAAGTTTAAATACGTTTAATTATATCCTTTGTCTCGATCATTTGTTATAAAGATATAAATATTTATTTATTATTAATATAATTTGTTTATTATTATTAAATATAATTGTAAATTAATATGATTTGTTATTATATTATATTTATCATATTAATAATATGTAATATTATATATCTATATAATTTAATTTCATATATAATCAAAATTATTTCTATTTTATTATAATCTCAATTATAATTATATTTTATTACTTTTATTATTATTATTATTATTTATTTAATATTATATTTATTCTAAATAATAATACTATTAAATATTTTTATTTATTAAATCTCTTATATATATATATATATAAACCATTAATTTAATTGTATCAACATAATTATAATTATATTTATTTATTTCTTTAATCTTATATTTTAAAATTATTATCATTAAACTTGATTTCGAAGAAGGGGACATTACACACTTCTTTATTTCATCTTCTATCTTTACCAACCATTTCTTTACTCAACATCACATATTTCAGATTGATTTGGCAACTTGCATAAATTAGTAAGTCAATAGGCTTGACATCAATGACAACATTACAATAGATCTAATACTTCTACACACCTTTCATTTCTCAGTTACTAAACTTGTTCATTATTAGCATTAGTTTGGCTATCAATATAAGTTGGGGTAACTTGTATCCCCTATAACATTACAACAAATCAAAATCATAATTTAAGCACCAAGATCCAAGATCCACACTTAATCATCCAAGAACATGCTACATATTTCTGGTTGGCTTCCAATTAGGTCTTCGCTAAATCACACAACAAAGTTGATGTCATTCATCCCTCTAGGAATCTACAATCACACAATAAGCTCACCATCCTATCTTCAATATGATCACATGCTCCCAAAACATAAATCATTCATCCATGGAAGCTATACTGAAAGTTCAAAGACCAACTCTGCAAGTCTCCCTGTCACTAGCCTATTTACCAGTCTTCACTAATTCACTCATAATTTCAACAAATGAACTCATAAACATCTATGATCACACATTATAGTACTACAAATTATCTACTATTCTCAAATTTGTTTGCATGTGCCACTTCGTCATACAGTGCCCATACAATTCTCTGCAACTTGTCTTTCCAGTCTGCAATCACTCTCTAGATAACATCTTTGTAACATATGTTGTCATCAATGAAAAATGCTAAATGCAACCACCTTGGAATGCAACAATTCAAACACTATTCTCAATAATATCCCCCTTTTGCATTGGTGGAAACATATGAGAAAAACCATCAATCCAAAAGTCATCTACTTAACTCTAGAGTAACATTGTTTGAACAATGTGCTTCTTTCTCTCTTATATGACCTTCTCAATATCCTCTTCAAATCTATCTTGAATTGGTGAGGGTTTTTTTCATATCTCTCCCCCATTTCTCAATCACTCTTCCCTTAGCTTCTCTCCTCTTTTCTACGACTCATCTTCTTTCCTCTATTGTGCTCCTTTCACTGATTCTCTCTCCCTTTAGATAATAGTGGGGTTTTTCTCAGCTACTCTCCCCCTTTGACATCAATGGAAAAGGGTGCCAAAATACTTTCCCATACAATGCAGGGTGTAATATTTTTAAATATTCATTTCCTTAGGTGCACAATCACCTTGATCTCTTCTACTAACTCAAAAACTTACCCCCCTAAGGAGTAAACCTCTGCATCAAGTAAAAAATGATAAAGCTTTGATCACAAGTGGACTGATGCACTTCAACATCTCCTTAGTTGCTGTCAGGTGGGGCTCTAACCCCAAGTTTTCCTCTGAGATACTCAAAGGTATCTTTTCTCAGAGGTTTGGTGAAGATGTCAACAATCTGCTCCTTTGTACTGACATACTCAAGCTTCACCTCTTTCTCTACCACTTTATGCCTCAAAAAGTGATACTTGATTGAAATATTTGTGTTCTTAGAATGCATCACAAGGTTCTTAGACATATTCACAGTACTTGTGTTATCACAATGTATGATAATAGGCTCTCCAAGATTTTCACCAATATCTTTCAACATTTGTTTCATCTATAAAATCTATGTGCAATTGATTACAAATGTGACATACTCTAACTCTGTTGTAGACTGAGCTATGCAATCCTACTTCTTGCTAAGCCAAGAAACTAACCTCTTTCCAAGGAAAAAATCTCCACCACTAGTGTTTTTTCTATCATCAATATTTCCCTCCCAATTCACATTAGTATAGGCATGAAATGAGATGTCCTTAGACCTATCATACCAAAGCCAAAACTCAAATGTTCCTTTCAGATATCTACATATCCTTTTTATAGCCATAAAGTGTATTTGCTTAGGATCTTCTTGGAATCTTGTAACAATTCCAACAACACTTGCAATGTCAAGTCTTGTATCTGTCAAATAATGAAGACCTCCAATCATCAATCTGTACTTGGTCTATGGTACATTCTTTGTCTCATCTACAATAGACAACTTATCACCTATCACCATAGGAGTTCCAATTGGTTTACTATCATCCATGACAAATTTATTTAGAAATTCCTTAAGATACTTAGTTTGAGATATGAAAATACCTTACTTGCTCTGAGTAATCTACAGTCCTAGGAAGAATTTCATCTCCCCAATCATTGACATCTCAATTTCACTTTTTATTTATTCTGTAAACTTGTTACTCATAGCATCATTACCACCAAAAATGATATCGTCAAAAAATATTCTACAATTAAGATGCCTTCATCATTAATTCTAAAGTAAAAATTGCTATCTGCACTTCCTTTCTTGAAACACAAATGAATTAGATACATATCTAACCCTTCATACCAATCTCTAGGTGTTTGTTTTAGAGCATATAATGCTTTTTTTGATATACAAACCATATCTTCTTTATCTAACAAGGGAAAACCATCAAGTTTCTCAATGTAGACTTCTTCATCCAAATCATCATTAAGAAATGTTGACTTGACATCCATCTGATATACATTGTATGAAGCATAAGCTAGAAGTAGCCTAAATACATTTAACCTCACAATAGGTGCAAAGGTCTCCTCAAAGTCAATTTCTTCTTGCTATGAATATCCCTTACATACTAGTCTTGTTTTTTTCCTGATTACAATGCCATCTTCATTCATCTTGTTTTTTAAAATCCATTTAGTACCTATGAAATTCTTATCTTTAGGTCTTGGAACCAGTTCTCAAGTATTTTTCTTCTAAATTTGATCTAGTTCTTCCTTCATGTCTTTGATCCATGACTGATCTCTGATTTGTGACCTTGTCCTAGTGCCTTGACTGCTGTCTCCAATGATTTGATCTTGTGGATGATACCTTTGAACATACTTTGGTGTAGTTTGTTCTTTTAGATCCAAAATTATACTATTATCTATCAACTAAATATCCTGTGGAGGCTCTTGATCTTTCTCATCTTCATCTCCTATGTTTTTCCCTTGTGCCTGATTTTGACTTTGATTTTAATTATGGTTCTCATTCTGAATACACTTAATAAGGCCTGAGTCATAAGGAGTTAATGTGCAAGTTCTTTCCTGCACTTGAAATATTTCATCAACTATAACATTTTCACTCTCAATCATCTTCTTGGTTCTCAAATTATAACATCTACATGCCTTTCTTTTTGTAGAATATCCAAGAAATATTCCTTGATCACTTATAGAATCAAACTTTCCTATGCAATCATCTCTCTTAATGTAACACTTGCTTCCATAAATTATGAAATATTTGATAGAAGGTGTTCATCTATACCATAATTCAAATGGAGTCTTACCAGTACCTTCTCTTCTTTGAGCTCTGATCATGGTTTATAATGTAGTGTTGACTGCTTCTGTCCAATGCATGTGTGCTACATTTCCTTCACTTAGCATGGTTCTTGTTGCATCAAGAACTGATCTATTCCTCCTCTCTACTACACATTCTTGTTGTGGTGTCCTAGGTGGATAATTCTATCTTGACAGTCCATTTTCCTCATAGAAGGTATTGAACTCACTTGATGTGAACTCTCCACCTCTATTTGATCTTAGACTCTTAATCTTCAATCCTGATTCATTCTCAACTTTTTCTTTATAAAACTTGAAGGTTTCAAAAGCTTTTGATTCTGTCTAAGAAAACTAACCCACATCATCTTAGAATAATCATCAGTAAACATAATAAATTACTTGTCTCCAAAGTAAGACCTAGTCTGAGTAGGTCCACAAAGATCTGTATGAATGATATCCAACTTGTTCATAGAAAAACCTTTGATCCCAAAGGTGCTCCTTATTTTCTTTTCCATAACACATTGTCTGCATGTTGTGTTAGCTAGCTTCACAATCTTAGGTAGATACATTATAGCATTATTATTGTAGGCATTTACCATGTTATCAAATTTTATATTACAAAATCTCCTATTCCATAACCAACTATCGTCTATCTTTGCAACAAAGCAACTTACCTCAGAAGAGTCTACCTGAAAGAAATTACCTCTTGTCTTTATACTAGATATGATCAGATCTCCATTAGCACCTATTATTATGTAGTGACCATCCTTGAATTCTAGATGATAGCCCTTATCAAATAGCTAACCAGAAATTATCAAGTTATGTTTTAATCCATACAAAAAAAATACATCATCTATGTTATTTTTCCATATAATGTAATAGATCCTCTTCCAACAATCATCCTAGGAGTATTGTCACCAAACCTGACAACACCACTATCATACTTCTTAAGTTCAATGAATCTATCTTTCTCATCAGTCATATGATGTGAACATCCACTATCTATAATCCAATCAAACCTCTTGTCAAGATGAGAAACTAATGCCTTTTCTTCATGAATAGGTTCTTCATATTTGATAGCCACAAATCCCAATACATAATTTAGATCATCCTCATCATATGATGCACCATCACTAGCATAATATAATTCCTTATCTTTCTTGAAATTTCAAAACTTAGGATTATGTTTAGGAATCCTAGTTGGACATCTAAAAGCAAAATGATGAACTTTATTATAGTTAAAGAATTTCAAAGGTAAGTTTACTTCAAAATTAAATTTTCCTTTTCTTTCTCTGCTTGCGATCAGGGCCATAATCATGTCATCAACATTTTTTTCAAGCCTTTCAATCTCCTCCCATTCTTCAACATGCGCTCCAAGTTCTTCATTGTACTTTCTTGTCCTGCTAGATCTTGCAAAGCTAGGTATAGACTTCTTTTCATTGTGAACATTCACCTTAAAAGTTGTCTCAATCTTTGGTGGAGCATCCTTAAGCTCTGTGGTCTCAAAGATAGTTAGCTTTTCTACCAAAATTTCTTTGGTGAAATCCTTGTTGAATGGAATGGTCTCTTCTATGACATGTGCCTTTGTTCTATACATAGGTGTTAAAGATATTAAAATATTTTCTATAACCTTATCTTTAGTATATGTAGCTCCATTTCTCTTGATTCTAGTTACACATTTAGTAACCTTATGAACAAACATTCTTACTATCTCATCTTCCATCATCTGAAGTGTTTCTATTTTCTCTCTCCAATTCTACAATTTGGCTCTTTTAGTGTATAGATCTCCTTCATATAATGCAATCAATCTATTCTGTTAGAGTAATCATACTTTATGCTTATTAATTAAATCACTTTGGTTTAATTAATTAAGTCATTTATTACTCTATTTACTTAAGCTATCTTTTAGGTGCATTATAATTAATATATTTATTAATTATAATGTGCAACCTAGCTTTATTTTTTGCTTTATAGCTTTAGGGTTTTATTGTTCACCTATATGGTTGAACCCTTTGTACATTCTTTTTAGATAATCTTAGAATACAATTTCTCTTTGCATATCCATAAGATGTCTCTGGCTTTTTGGCCTCCATGACTTTCTTGCTTTCTGTTCTTTGCTTCTTCCATGTGACAGGTTTATGCATGCAGGTGTTCTTGGGAGATTAGTTTTTCACCTAATCTAACATGGTATCAGAGCCATCTTGCTGCTTGCTGTTCATGTTTTGTTGAAGTGATTCAGATGCAGGAGGGTTTCAGAAAAATTTCAGTTCTGGTACTCTCTGCAGGACGTTATTTTTTGTTTCTTTTTTGCCTGCAAAAAAAGAAAAAATTTTTGGAGGTATTTTGAGTAAAAATGGATGCCACCATTGCATTCAGAAGGCTTGGGAGAGTCAAAAACCATATAAAATTTGTTATTTTTGGCATTTGGGACTTCTAGGTGAATTTTTCACCCTCCTAAGGCCGTACGACATGAAATTCGAGGTGAAATTTTTTTTAAAAAACAATTTTTTATTGTTTTTTGCGTTAAAACTAACGCATCCAATGTAAAACATTTGGCACCGCCGCCGCTCCACCGGCGCTCCACCGCCGCCAGCCAGCACAACGGCCCCGCGCCGCCCTTTGGCGGCAACCACCGGCAGCTCCCTCCGTGTGCTCCACCCTGTGCCACCCTCCGCGCACTCTGCTCCTCTTCAGCGCCACCGGCGGCTCCGCTCAGACGTCCGCCGCACCGCTCCGCCGGCCGCGCCGCCGCCTGGGCCACCCGGTGGGTTTTTAAGCCCCGCGGGCCTTTGCGGCAGTCACATGGGTGACCAAGGGCTCCGAGTTTAGCCCCCTGTGCATGCCATGCGCCCAGGGGCTCTGTTTTTCCAGCCCCAGGGGCTTAAAACTCTTTTTTGGTGCTTTTTAAGGGTACCTGGGCCTTTTTTGCTCTATCTGGAGCATACGGGGGTCTTTTTTGGACTTCTTTATATCATCGGAAAGCTCTTTCTGAGCTCTTTCTGATTATGGAGGTTAGAATTTTTGGATCTACTGTTTTGATAGTGTTTTTTTATGTCAAAGGTGATGTTAATTTTTTCCTTCCGGGAGCCATATCTCGCTCATCTGGACTCATTTTTGGGCTCACCATATATCATTGGAAAGCTGGTTCTATGAGTTATTCAGTTGCAGGGGTCTTTTATCCAGATTTTGCTCCAGGTTTTCTCTCCTCAGAGTTTTTCACTTTCGCACTCTAGTGGATTACTTGGGTTCTACAGGTCCTGGGATCTCTTCTTCTGTTCTTCTGGCTCACTCTTCTTTCTGACTTCTGAGCATTGTATGCTTCTCTTCTGTTGCATTCTTTTTTCTGTAAACGCACTGAGATAAAGTGCCTACTTTTGTATATCTGGGATCTTGTACTCCTTGTGTTTGTTTGCACTCGCACTCATTTATAAAGTGCCATGGGGGGTTATGATGTTTTTCCTTTTGTGCTCATCCACCTTTGTCAAGTGAGTGTACCTTCCATGACATTAGCCCATGCTGTGTGTCCAGAAGATCTATTCTTCTTCTTCGACACCGCCCTTTATCCTGTGCGTGTACTTCTATTGCACTGTTGGTGTTCCTGATTCTTCTTCTTGCAGATGTTTCTGGCATTGCATTTCAGTGTTCCTGTCATCCCTCTCTCTGTTCAGCATTATGGGGGGGTTCACCTGTTGGCTCTATTGCTTCCTTGGTTCGGTTGAGTGATCTACGTATTCAGTTTTTGTTCCTATGTACTAGGCGGATGCAGTGGCTAGGCACCTATGCATTTCGGTGAGATGGTTCATCTACTATATAGACACTCATTCATTCCTATTTTGGAGGTCACCTCTTCGATTGATTAGCTCTTCAGACTTTGTCTTCTCTACCTGGTCATGCACTATTTCAGTGGGGGTTCCAGCGGTTACTTCTGACAGTGTTTGCAGCTTTATGTTTCAGAGATGCTTCATGCTCTTTCTTGTTCCTTTCTCTAGGACATTCCCTAGATTGGAGGCTTTGTTTCCTTCATCTAGTTTATTTCTTGTACTGGGTACCTGATCAGGCCTTGTTGCCGGGACCCATTTTTCTGCTTTCATAGCTGTGCTAGGTTAGCTTCCCTCTTGAGCTACGCTTAAGGGGGGGTGTTAGAGTAATCATACTTTATGCTTATTAATTAAATCACTTTGGTTTAATTAATTAAGTCATTTATTACTCTATTTACTTAAGCTATCTTTTAGGTGCATTATAATTAATATATTTATTAATTATAATGTGCAACCTAGCTTTATTTTTTGCTTTATAGCTTTAGGGTTTTATTGTTCACCTATATGGTTGAACCCTTTGTACATTCTTTTTAGATAATCTTGGAATACAATTTCTCTTTGCATGTCCATAAGATGTCTCTGGCTTTTTGGCCTCCATGACTTTCTTGCTTTCTGTTCTTTGCTTCTTCCATGTGACAGGTTTATGCATGCAGGTGTTCTTGGGAGATTAGTTTTTCACCTAATCTAACATATTCAATATCTCATTTTACTTAGTTAGATCTTTGTTCTGTAAGAATTCTCCTTCTGATGGTGCGATGATTATTGCCTCTCTTGACATGTTGAACTAAAGAAACTCATTTTCCTCATTAGTGGTAGTAGCATCATCCAACTTATCTTCAGCCTTTAATGTGATATCTTTGCTAGTTACTATCCAATATTTTATCCCCATGCTAAATAGGTGATTCTTCATTTTTTCCTTCCATGCTCCAAAGTTGTTTACACCAAATTTGAGACTATCTTTCCTGAAGTAAGATATCTTGATCTTTTCCTCAAAAGGTCAAGCTTTCTCTCTAATGACTAGTAGCTTGGATACCATTTGTTAGAATAACAATGTCCCAATCAACTAAGAGGGGGGGTGAATCAGTTGATTTGAAACATATTAGATAAAAAATTAAGTGTAAACTTCAATGCTTAACCAAATAACTGAAAATTAAAGAAAAAGAAACAATAACACATGTACACACTTGAACACCAAATTTATTCTCATGGAAACCATGTTAAGGGAAAAACCCTGGTGGGGATGGTACCCACAAATATCTACACTATGAGAATAATGACCTTGTTAGGAGTCCTGACCCTATTAGGAGATGAGTAATACAATAGGCAGGTCTTGGTTAAAGGAAAAACCCTATTAGGAGTCTTTACAACTAATCCCTATTAAAAGATTGACCTCATTAGGATTCACAAACCTATTAGGAGATTACAAATAGATCATTTGATCAAAGTTTTGAAGGTTAAATCCACCCTTAGGATCCTCAATCCTCACTTCTGATATGAATATAAATTCTCTTCCTAAAACTGCTTCCATCACTCAACCACTGCCAAGTGATTTCCACCTTGTGATCTAGATGCATAATCTCTACTCTTCAAATAGCATCCTATGCAACCTCAAGATCACATAACTTTTCATAGTTCACACATACAACCACACACTACAAATGCAAGGAATTCCTTTCTTATATACAAGTTTTATACACTAAATTTGGGTCAGATAATACATGATAAATCCTATTTACAATATACATATAGACCCATGCTAAGATACACATGGTATCCCCTAAAACATTACAACAATTCAAGTTCATAAGTTATGCACCAAGGTCTGGGATCCACACTTAATCATCCAAGAACATGCTACATATTCTTGGCCAACTTCTAGTTAGGTCTTCACTAAATCACATGCCACAATTGATGTCATTCATCCCTCTAGGACTTTGAAATCATGCAATAAGCTCAGAATCCTATCTTCAATATGATCACATGCTTGTAAAACATAAATCACTCATCCATGGAAGCTATACTAAAAGTTGAGAAACCAACTCTACAAGTCTCCCTGTCACTGGCCTATTTACCAGTCTTTAGTAATTCAGCCATAACTTCAAAAAATGAACTCATAAACTTCTGCAATCACACACTATAATAGTAAAAATGATTTACTACTCTCAACTTTTTTTTCATGTGCCAATTTTATGTATAGTGTCTATATAATTCTCTGCAACCTGTATTGCAGTCTGCAAGCAATCTCTAGATAACATATCTATATCATATGTTGATATCAATGACAAACACTGAATGCCAACACCTTGGAATGAAAAAATTCCAAAAATATTCTAAAAAATTAGATTTAATGAAAACACTATAAAACTTATATGACAATAATCTTGACTCTGAGATCTACAAAAGGGTATTTTTATTTTTTAAATAAAGTTGAGTTTTGATGGAGAAATCAGCTGCAAAAGTGAGAAATTCTACAATTTTTTATTATTTTTCTACCACATTGGATGTCACATCAGTAGTTTCGATAGGACCTTGTTCAGTCAAACCCCCTACATATATATGCACCAATTCTTCATTGATCTAATATATTTTGTTTATATTTACTCAATTTTCTTGTTTGACCAGACCTTTTTTGGTCGAAACTTGTCTGCCATGTTGACGCCACATGGTGTTGTGTATGTTCCATGCATGTTCATTTTTACATTGTCCGACCGAACCATGTCCAACTGAAAGTACCTTCAACCAAAACTCATCAGTTTTCCTCTACTGTGATACAACTTTGTACTTTTACCCTCTACCTATATCGTGAAACTCTTATTCCTCACTAAAGGCATAGTAACTAAGACTTTCTCCTCTTCCCTTTCTTTATCTTCCTCATTATCCTCACTATCTTCATCACCATTATCCTCCTTTATAACTTCCTCTTTTTTCTCTCTTTCTTCCTCAAACTCAAAATAACCACCTCAAGGTCTTTCTCAAAGAGTCTTGTAATTTATTATCCTCATTGTGGGAATAGATATTTGAACCCTATCATAAGTTTAAGGAAAAGTTCCTCATCTTCTAAGTGTTCATCCTACTCTTCTATCACAACATCCTTTCCCTTGTATCATTATTTTTATCCATGGAAGAAACATTCACTAATCTAGCTTATCTTCTTCTCCATGTTTGTTTAGAACGACTATTACCCAACTCTTCATTCCCTTTCATATCAGTTTTTGTATCTAATATGCCAATTGTCTCTTCCATACAAATAGGTATGAAGGGAGAATTATTTCCCAATTTCTTCTTCTTATTTTTTTCACATGGGTATAGGAAGTATGGGTTATTCTTATTTCTAGGGTAATAGTTAGTAGATCTTTTGAGAGGGATTGGGTGCATGAAATACTACTACCAATTATTGGGGTACCTTTTTTAGACTTGTTTCCTTTCTTCCCCATAGTAGTGGCCTTACCTTTAGAACTAGGGTTTCCTTAAATAATTGGAAGGGGTTTATTAGGATACTTAATTTCAATAAGCTTAATCTTAACACTGCTAATCTTAGTAACAAGATTAGTATTAGTATAAATGGTAAGATTGAATGTGTAAATAACCATAATAATACCTTAATGTAAAGGAGGAAAAGCTCTATCTTCAAAGCACTTCTAAATGGAGGAAAATAAGTAGAAAGAAATATTTATCTTGGTACCATGCCTAATGTAATTCAAAATTGGAAAATGATAACCATGTATACAATATTAAAACTGTAGACACCTTAATTTGATTAATGATTTTAATTAAATTTAGTCACCTTCTTCACATTATTAATTAAGTAATTACGTATTATTTAATTGAATAATGTTAGTCTTCTAACCTTATTAATTTAATTAATTATCTATAGTCCAATTAATTAAATGTTGACCCATGACCCTGTAATTAATTAATCCCCCTTCTATTAATGCAAATAAATATTATTTATTTTAATTAATTCATAATTTTCTCATTTCCTCCACTTGGAATTAAATAATGGTATTTAATCATATTTGACCATATGACTCCTAAATTTAATCCTTATTTAACCAAACTCCAACTAAATAACCCATGCTTCCAACTTACCTATCTCACTTGTCTATTAATTAATCCTAATCCCACACCTAATCCTTCTCCTAATCATTTACATATTCCTAATCAAAGGGATTAACCTCTAAATTCAACCCATGCCTATATCATTCTTAAATTCTCTAGCTAAGTGTTTAAGGATCCACATGGGTCTCTTACACACTTATCCCATCAAAAGGAATCCCAATCCCCAAAATATTCTCACATTCCCCAACATGTCCTTTGGAATGTGAGACAAGAAATTCCTTTGAGGAAAATCTACCTTGACTCCCAAGTCCTTTCAAGCCCTCTCATGTTGACACTTATCTCCATGCTATGAGTTTGAGAAAACACAATCAATGTGCTTTGTTATGAGTGCATCCCAACCCTTCATAATCCTTTAATCTCAATTGTTTGTTTCCCTATCTTTGAATCTATAAAATGAGGAATCCTTTCTCATTTCTCCATCCACCATCAAGGGAAAATTTACTATGGCAATCTGAATCCAAACCAATTTTCAACATAACCTTATAATGTCAAAATCATTCCCCTCAATTGAAGCTTGAGCAACATTGAGCATACATATCAACTAGCATTGGAAAAATCTCTACAACATGGTAGATTTTGGGTTTCTTGAAGGTTTGGACAATCTTTATTCATCTTTTCTCTCTTAAGTCTTATCTTGATGTTGCTTTGATTTAGTATTTTGAATGTTTTAATCTCATTATTGCATTCCTTTTGTGCCAAATAACTCCTTGCACACAAAAATGACCTTCAAGAGTGAAATTTTATTACATGGAGACTTTCCAAACCCTAAGGAAAAATATGATTTTCTCATTTGAACTTATTTTGGAATCTCCCGGACTTCTTACAATCTTAAAAAAATATTCTATATTTTTTTGGTATTTCTCTTGTTCCTCTTTGGAACTTTTGGACCTCCACACTTAAGACTCATTGTGTTAGGATTAACATGACATAAATAACAGTTACATGCAAATATAACCAATATCAAAAAATAAAAAACCACACAGAAAGAGAACACAAGACACAAAGATTTAATGTGGTTCACCCAATCCCTGGGCTACATCCACCAACAATGAGTCCAATGTTATTATTATCTAGTGATTACAACTTTATTACAATCCACAATCCCTTACAACTCAATACCACCCCAAGAAGCTGCTAAAACATAAATAATTATGAAATCCCTAACCCTAAGCTATTTGATACAAGTGAGGATGGGGGGAAAAGTGTACATCACTTCCCTGATCAATCACCACAAGATAACAAAGTATTCAATTATGCCTAGCATAATCAGTGACGTTTAATATTACAAAAGATAAGACAATTGAATAATTGATGGAAACCCTAGAAAAGTTGTATGAAAAGCCCTCTGCTTGAAACAAGGTATTTCTCATTACGCATCTATTTAATATGAAGATGGAAGAAGGTGGACCTATTACTAATCATTTGAATGAGTTTAATATGGTTACCAGTCAATTATCTTATGTAAATGTTACTTTTGATGAAGAAATTAGGGCTCTCTTGATTTTGTGTTCTTTTCCTGAAAGCTGGAATGGATTGGTAATGGTTGTTAGTAACTTTGTTTCTAGATCTAATACCCTAAAATTTGATGATGTTATCGGTGTGATTCTGAGTGAGGAAACTCATAGGAAAATATTAGGTGGATCAACATTTGGAAGTGTCTTGAATGCACAAAGTAGAGGCAGAATGAATGAGAGAGGAAACAAATCTGGAAATCATGGAAAATCAAGAGGAAAATCAAAGGGAAAGAGGCCTAAATCCAAAGGACCAAATGATTGTTGGTATTGTGGAAAACCAGGTCATAAGAAGAAAGATTGCTGGTCTCAGAAGAATAAAGAAGGAGACAAACAAGAAGGTAACAAGGAGGAAAATGTGGTAAGTAATAAATATGAAGATGATGAAGGGTGCTCCCCTTAATACCATAAACACATAACAGAAATAGAGAAAACAACAACAATATGCAAGAACAGAAAATTGGCTTCTTATTATGTCCACAAATGTGGAATTACAAACTTTCATAATTACAATATGCAAAGCCACATGGGCATTCCCTTACAATATTATGTAGAACAAAGCCTCGAATCAATACCTAGAACTGCCCTAGACAACACTACAGGCCTTCTTTATATAGGCATTTTCCACCACCCAAGAAGGTTCCAAAAATTTATCCCTTAGGACCGACCAAACTTAGAATTATTTTATTTTTTAATTTATTGCATTAAAGTTGGCTCAAAATTACTTTTGAAACCCGAATAAAAATTTTGAAGGAAAATTATTTTCTTCCATTTTAGGTGCCCGACTTCTGGAGACCATAAGTCATCACCAGCTAACATGATTGAGTATTATAACCTCATTTCAGAAAGGCCACAAAGTGCTCTATAGGCTTGACTTACGCAAGCGTTTGTCACCCAAATTCTTGAACTCATCCGGGGCCTCTAAAGCCTTCAAAACTAAGTTCAAAGTTTTTGTACCTTGCTGGCAATATCAAAAATATTCAATTTCTTTAAAACTAGACTTGATCTAGCCATGAAACCTTACTGGTAGGCTGATATGACTGAGATGAACCTCCACATGTAAAATCAAAACATTCTG
Source organism: Chamaecyparis obtusa (assembly GCA_027943335.1). Classification (NCBI taxonomy): domain Eukaryota; kingdom Viridiplantae; phylum Streptophyta; class Pinopsida; order Cupressales; family Cupressaceae; genus Chamaecyparis; species Chamaecyparis obtusa. The sequence goes on from BSBK01005630.1 coordinate 134,993, forward strand.
AGATTGTATGACTGACCTACTAAAAATAGCAAGTTTCCATAAGTAGCATCTCTGCACAAGATAGCCCTTATTGAATACAAAAATAGAAATATTTTTGGGTGATGCAAGATTGCTCTTACACCCTGGATGCTCCTACATTAGACACCCAAGGTAATTTGAGAAGTGACCCCGTCATGTCTCAGGTGTGTAGAGGAAAAACAAGATTTTTAACCTCCTCCTTTGTCATCCATGATGAATCTTCAATAGGTCATCCTTTCCACTTGACCAGATATCCTTCATATGTCCTATTCCTTGTTCTTCTACCAACATGACTATCCAGTATATCCTCAATCTCTTTGGTATCTGAACTAGTTGCTGAAATACTCCATTGTGCTATTGTGATCTCATCTTCAATACCTCCCTCATGATACTCTGTCAGATCTAAAATGTTAAACACTAGTGAAATATTCAGCTCAGTAGGCAATTCTAATTCATATGTATTTCCTGAATCATGCTTCTTCAATATTTTACATGGCCCAAACTTCATCATTTTCAATTTGTTATATGTACCAACTGGAAATCGCTCCTTCTGAAAATGAACCATGACTTCATCTCCAACCTAAAATTTCTTATGCCTCCTTTTCACATCTACCTTAGCCTTATACTGCGCATTCATCTTGGTAATATGCTTCCTCACCTCCTCATGGATGTTCTTCAACTGCTTCACAAAATCCTCAGCTTCAGCACTACTTATTTCTCCTTTATCTATCTTTCTTAACTCAGATGCATTTCTTGGAATACTCCCATATACAATCTAGAATGGTGATTTACCAATGGTCCTATTGACAGAATTATTATATGCAAATTTTTCATGTGGTAAAATTAAATCCCATCCTTTTGGCTTATCTCCAACCAAACATCTTAGCAAATTTTCCAAACTCCTATTCACCACCTCTGTCTATCCATCAGTCTATGGATGATGTGATGAACTAAACTTCAAATATGTCTTCAACTTCTTCCACAATGTATGCTAGAAATATCCAATGAATTGAGTGTCCCTATTTGAAACTATACTCTTTGGCAAACCATGTAGTCTCACCACTACTCTGAAAAATAATTCTGCTACATGAACAACATCATTAGTCTTCTTGCAGGGAATAAAATGTGCCATCTTTGCAAATCTATCAACTACCACAAAAATTGAATCATGTCCCCGCTGTGTCCTTGGTAAACCAAGAACAAAGTCCATACTGATATCCTCCCAAGGCTTCTCCGGTATAGGTAATGGCTGATACAGCCCTGTATTCTACTTCACTCCTTTCACCATCTGACATACTCTGCAACTCTGTACAAATGTCTTGACATCTTGCTGTAACTATGGCCAATAATAATTCTCACTAACCAAAGCAAGGGTTTTATCATGACCAAAATGTCCAGCCAATCCTCCACTATGCTTCTCCTTGATGAGATTCTCCCTCGTAGAACTTCTTGGAATGCACAACTGACTCCCTGTGAATAGCATATCATCTTGAATGATGAAATCCAGCCACTTCATCCTGTCTAGAGTAACAGGTTCTTTACAAGCTTTCCCAGCTTCACCAAAATCAGGATCCTTTGGATACAAATTCTTGAGTTCCTTGAACCTAACCACCTTAATCTACATCTCTATCAGAAATAGTTGCCTTCTGCTAAGAGCATCTACAACCCTATTAGACTTTCCACTCCTGTGTTTCAAAATGAATGTATAGCTCTGCAAAAACTCAACCCATTTCAAATGCCTTTGATTCAACTTTTCTTAACTATTCAAATATTGAAAATATTGAGGATTAGTATACAAAATAAACTCCTTAGGAAGCAGATAGTGTCTCCACTTTTTCAATGCCTGAACTATAGCATAAAATTCCTGATCATAAATAGAATATTTTCTTTTGGCATCATTTAACTTCTCACTAAAATAAGCAATAGGTTTACCTTCTTGGTTCATAATAGCTCCTATTGCATTACCACTAGCATCACAATCTACTTGAAACACCTTATTAAAATCAAGAAGTGCTAAAATAGGTTGTTCTATAACCTTTTATTTCAATAGTTTAAAATTCTTATCTACCCCATTAGTCCACTTGAACTCTTTTCTATCCCCTCTTATTGTTTTAGTCAAGTGTCCATAAATACTGCTAAAATTCTTGATAAACTTTTTGTAAAAGCTAGCCAAACCATGAAAATATCTTACATCAGTAGCACTCCTTGAAGTAGGCCATTCAAGGATAGCTTGTACCTTCTCTGGGTCCATTTTTAGATTGCTACTAAAACTATAAATCCCAAATACACTAACTCTTTCTTCACAAAAATGCACTTCTTCAAATTAATCAACAATTTCTCATCTCTCAACTTCTCAAACACGATACGAATATGCATCATATGGTCTTCCAATTTCTTACTAAATATCAAAATATCATCTAGGTACACAATGACAAACTTACCTAGAAATTCTTTCAGAACCTCATTCATGAGCCGCATGAAAGTGCTCGGTGCATTGGTTAGCCCAAAAAGCATGACTACTCACTCATATAGTCCTTTCTTTGTCTTGAAGGTAGTCTTCCATTCATCTCCTTCTCTGATCTGAATCTGGTGATATCCAGTCTTCAAATCTATCTTTGAAAAGTACACAACTCCACTCAAACAATCCATAATATCATCCATTCATGGCAATGGAAACCTATACTTGATTGTGATCTTATTTATTGCTCTGGAATCTATACACATCCTTCATTCTCCATTCTTCTTTGGTGCTAATACTACTGGTACAACACATGGACTTAGGCTCTCTTAAATCAATCCCTTCTGTAACAACTTGTGTACTTGTCTGTTCAACTCTTCACTTTTTGTTGGTGTCATTCTGTGTGCTGCCTTGTTTGGCAAACTGGCTCCCAGAATCAAATCCATCTAATGACTAATCTTCCTTACCGGTGGTAATCCATAAGGTACATTATCAAATACAATATCCTAAAACTCATTTAACAAATCTGCAACATCTACAGGTACATCCTCTACTTTCTCTTTACCAGCTTTTAGAATTAAAGCAAAACACATATGCTCATGCCTCATACCATCTAGAAATTTTCTTCCATCAACAAAATTTATTCTCCCATTACCATAGACCTTTTCTTCAGTCTTCTTCAATGGCTTTAGCTTATGTCGCACTCCATCCTTTGTCAGGGAATAGGTATTTGCACGACCATCATGTACAACACATCTGTCAAACTACCACAGCCTACCCAACAACATGTGACATGCATCCATAGGTATGATATCACATAGTACCTCATCATGGTACCTACCAATCTTGAACTTTACTAGGCACTGTTCACTAACCATGACCTTGTGGTCATCCTGCACCCAGGCAATCTAATATGGATGTGGGTGTTTCTATCTCTTAAGCTTCAACTTTGTCACCATCTCTTCTAACACTAAATTTTCAATGCTTCCACTATCAATATTCACATCACAGCATTTACCCTCACACTTGTATCTAGTGCGAAATAGACTCCTCCTTTGTTCAGGTTCATTTTCACCACTCAGCAGGACTCTTCTGTTAATCAATGTTTCTCCTCTTTCAACATCTTTAGAATTTGAGGATCTAGCATCTTCATCTACATGTGCCACTCTGGCCTGGCCTTCATTCCTCCTATCTGTCCTTCCTTGGCATTGAAGACATTCAAATGCCCTATGACCTTCTTCTCCATAGTGAAAACATGTTCCACAGAGGCCTCCTCTTCCTGAACCTTGTCCTCTTCCTCTTCCTCTTCCTCTCTAATCTATATTATTTTGATCTTGGAAACAATTGGAATTTTTTTCTCTCTGATTTTGACTGCTACTAGCCTCATCCTTCTTTTTCAGATCTTCATTTTGACCTCTATATGACCATCCACTAGATCATCCACTGTGACCTCTTCCATTTTATCTACTCTCAAAATTCTTGTTTAGCTTTTCCTCTACTTTTAGGGTAAACTGGTATGCCTCTTCAATACTGTTCATTCAAACTAGATTCAGCTCCTCCTGAATGCTCGACCTTAACCCATTAAGGTAACGGGCAACTTTCTCCTTGTCAACTTCTACATGACTTGTTCTGATGAGGATTTCATAGAACTCCTCTATATACTCCTGAACAGATCTTCCTACCTGCTTCAAACTTTGCATCTTCTTCAGTAGGTCAAGCTCATAATCAACAGGAATGAACTACCACTTCAATTTATCCACCATTTGATCCCATCTTGTGATTTTATCTTTCACTCTTCTATTTCGCTCGAATTGAATCTCTTGCCGCCAGATCTTCTCATGACCTTTCAGTCTGGCCTTCACGAATTTGACCCTATCAGGATCCTCAATATCTTCATACTCAAAATATTCTTCACATTCATTGATCCAGTCGATCAACTCCTCTGGGTTAAGATTTCCTAAAAATGTAGGAACCTATATCTTAGGTCTTTTTTTGGTCTTGAAAATGGCCTGAAAAATTCTTTCTTCCTCTTAGTTCACAACTTTGACTTCTCCTTCTTGATCTTTTTCTTTGGCTTCATTGTCACTTTCATCTCTGACATTAAGATTCATTCCTCTGTGAATCTTCTCTTGCAATGCTTGCACTTGTCTCTAGAGCGCTCTAACCTCAGGTGTTCCAACACAAGCTCTTCTGCCACATTCCCTTCATGGAGGCATTTTCATGATGCATGCTGAAACCCTAACCATGGTCCTAGTGCAAACTACCTCATAGATGATGATCTATTTACACACTCGAGAACTCCTGCTCTGATACCACTTGATGAAGGGTGCTCCCCTTAATACCAAAAACACATAACATAAACAGAGAAAACAACAACAATATGCAAGAACATAAAATTGGCTTCTTATTATCTCCACAAATGTGGAATTACAAACTTTCAGAATTACAATATGCAAAGCCACATGGGCATTCCCTTACAATATTCTGTAGGACAAAGCTTTGAATCAATACCTAGGTCTCTATCAAACTACCACGGCCTACCCAACAACATGTGACATGCATCCATAGGTATGATATAACATAGTATGTCATCATGGTACCTACCAATCTTGAACTTTACTAGGCACTATTCACTTACCATGACCTTGTGATCATCCTGTAGCTAGGTAATCTTATATGGATGTGGGTGTTTCTATCTTTTGAGCTTCAACTTTGTCACCATCTCTTCATTTCAACCTCCATATGACCATCCACCAGATCATCCACCGTGACCTCTTCCATTTTGTCTGCTCTCAAACTTCTTGTTCAGCTTTTCCTCTACTTTTAGGGAAAACTGGTATGCCTCTTCAATACTGTTCATTCAAACCTGATTCAACTCCTCATAAATGCTTGGCCTTAACCCATTAAGGTAATAGGTAACTTTCTCCTTGTCAGCTTTTGCATGGCCTGTTCTGATGAGGATTCGATAAAACTCCTTTGTATACTCCTGAACAGATCTTCCTGCCTACTTCAAACTTTGCATCTTCTTCAGTAGGTCAAGTTCATAATCAACAGGAATGAACTACCACTTCAATTTATCCACCATTTGATCCCATCTTGTGATTTTATCTTTCCCTCTTCTATTTCATTCTAATTGAATCTCTTGCCACCAGATCTTCAGTTGACCTTTCAGTCTGGCCTTTGCGAATTTGACCCTATCAGGATCTTCAATATCTTCATACTCAAAATATTCTTCACATTCATTGATCTAATCGATCAACTCCTCTGGGTTAAGATTTCCTAAAAATGCAGGAACCTCAATCTTAGGTCTTTTTCCGATCTTGGAAATGGCCCAAAAAAGCCTTTCTTCCTCTTGGTTCATAACTTTGACTTCTCCTTCTTGATCTTCTTCTTCAGCTTCATCCTTTCTTTCATCTCTGACATTAAGATTCATTCCTCTACGAATCTCCTCTTGCAATGCTCACACTTATCTCTAGAGCACTGTAACCTTAGTTGTTACAACACCAGCTCTTCTGCCACGTTCCCTTTATGGAGGTATTTTTGTGATGTGCACTAAAACCCTAACCAAGGTCCTGGTGCAAACTGCCTCATAGTTGGAGATCTATTTAGACACTTAGTAATTCTTTCTCTGATACCACTTGATGAAGGGTGCTCCCCTTAATACCACAAACACATAACAAAAATAAAGAAAACAACAACAATATGCAAGAAAAGAAAATTGGCTTCTTATTATCTCCACAAATGTGGAATTACAAAGTTTTAGAATTATAATATGTAAAGCCACATGGGCATTGCCTTACAATATTCTATAGGAGAAAGCCTCGAATCAATACCCAAATCTCTACCCAGAACTACCCTAGACAACACTACAGACCTTCTTTAGATAGGCATTTTCCACCACCCGAGAAGGTTCCAGAAATTTAGCCCTCAGGGCCAACCAAACTTAGAATTATTTTATTTTTTAATTTATTGCATCAAATTTAACTCAAAATAACTTTTGAAACCTGAACAAAAATTTTGAAGGATAATTATTTTTTGCCATTTCAAGTGCCTAACTTTCGGAGACCATAAGTCATCACTAGTTGACCTGATTGACTATTATAACCCCATTTTGGAAAGACCACAAAGTGCTCTACAAGCTTGACTTGTGCAAGTGTCTGTCACCCAAATTCTTGACCTCATTTGGGGCCTCTAAAGCATTCAAAATTGAGTTCAAAGTTTCTGTACCTTGCTACCAATACTGAAAATCTTCAATATCTTCAAAACTAGACTTGATCTAGCCATGAAACCTTACTAGAAGGCTGATCTGACTAAGATGAACCTCCACATGTAAAATCAGAACATTTTGAGATCGTATGACCAACTTACTAAAAATAGCAAGTTTCCATAAATAGCAACTTTGCACAAGATAGCCCTTATTCAATACAAAAAAAAAATGTTTTTGGGTGATGCAAGATTTCTCTTACACCCTAGATGCTCCTACATTAGAAGAGGATGCTTTTCTTCTTTATTTAGAAAGTGTTGATGATTTATGGGTTTTAGATCCTGGGGCTCCATTTCATGCTTCGCGCCATAGATGTTATTTTCTTGATTATGTTAAAGGAGATTTTGGGCTAGTTTATTTGGGAGATAATGAACCCTGTCAGATTGTTAGAAAGGGGAAAATTAAGATTAAGTTGTAGAATGAGAATCATTGGATACTACAAGAGGTACAACATGTTCCAAGGTTGAGTAGGAATTTAATTTCTATAGGCAAACTCGGTGATGAGGGTTGCACAGTTACTTTTAATGATAGAAATTGGAAGGTTTCAAAAGGTTCCTTAGTAGTAGAAAAAGGTGTGAAAGTAGGGACCTTATATCTTTGTATAGGTCATACTGTTCTTTCTACTTTAATTATTTCAGAGAAAAATGAATGTTCAGGAACATTTGCTGCAATTGAGTATGAAGAACATCAAATAGTTGCTGTAGATTTTGACACAACACTTTGGCACAATAGACATGGGCACATGAGTGAAAAAGGTATGAAATTACTTCATTCAAAGAAAATCTTATCTGGTTTGAAATGTGTCAATATGGATTTCTATGAAATTTGTATGTATGGAAAACAAAATAGAGTTAGTTTTGTGAAGAGTGGGAAGGAAAAGAAAAATGAGAAATTAAAGCTTGTGCATACATATGTATGGGGAAAAACTCAGGTATCTTCCCTTGGTGGCTCTCTATATTATGTCACATTTATAGATGATACCAAGAAAAGTATGGATTTATTTCCTTATAAAAAAATATGATGTATTTTAAAATTTTAAGAAATGAAAATGCTTGGTTGAGATTGAGAATGGTAAAATGCTAAAATGTCTCAGATTTGATAATGGTGGTGAGTATTATAGTACAAAATTTGAATATTATTGTTCCTCTAATGTTATTCGTAGGCAGAAATTTTTACTAAGAACTCCATAAGAAAATGGGGTGGTTGAATGCATGAATAAGACAATAATGGAGCGTGCAAGGAGTATGAGGTTTCATGTTGGGCTTCCCTCAAACATGTGGGTGGAGGTTGTTAATAAAGCTGTATATTTAATCAATAGAGGTCCCTCTAATCCTTTGGGCTATGGTATTCTAAAGGAAGCATGGACTGGTACAAAGGTGAGTTATTCTTTTCTCAAAACCTCTGGTTGTGAAGCATTTGCACATATAGATTTTGAAAATAGAACCAAGTCGGAAGCTAAGTTAAAGAAATGTGTATTTTTTGGATATGGCATTGATGAATTTGGTTATAGGCTTTGGGATTTTGAAAATCATAAAACTGTAAGAAGAAGTGATGTCATATCCAATGAAAAAGTATTTTACAATATTAAATAGATTAGTAACAAATCCACCTTCTTCCATCTTCATATTAAATAGATGCTTCATGAGAAATACCTTATTTGAAGAGGAGGGCTTTTCTTACAACTTTTCTTGGGTTTCCATCAATTCGTCAATTGTCTTTGCTTTCGTAATATTAAACACCACTGATTGTGCTAGACACAATCGAATACTTTTTTATTTTGTGGTATTTGATCAGGAAAGTACTGTACACTTTCCCCCCCATCCTCACTTGTATAAAATAGCTTAGGGTTAGGGATTTCATAATGATCTATGTTTTAGTAGCTTCTTGCAATGGTATTGAGCTATAGGGGATTGCAGATTGTAATCAGGTTGTAATCACTAGATAATAATAATATTGGACTCATTGTTGGTGGACGTAGCCCAGGGTTTGGGTGAATCACATTAAATATTTGTTTCTTGTGTTCTCTTTCTGTGTGGTTTATTATTTTCTGATATTGGTTATATTTGCATGTAACTATTATTTCTATCTTGTTTAGCAGGTAACAAGTGGTATCAGAGAAAGGTTTCTTTCAGTTATCATCTACAAGGTCTCATGGTTTAGTGGGAGTCTCATGCCTGAGTGGGAGCAATGATAGATGAGGGTAAGATGAATTTTGATAATTTGAATGGGAAGAACTTTCAGTTATGGAAAATACAAATGGAGGACTATCTCTATTAGAAGGCTCTATGGCAGCCATTGGAAGGAAAATCTAAGAAACCATCAACAATGACTGATGAGGATGGGGGGCAAAGTGTACAGTACTTTCATGATCAATCACCACAAGATAACAATCTCCCAATTGGGGATTGATCAAGCTCCACACAAAGAAACACATCGCCTAGGCAATCATGTAAGGAGTAACAATAAAATGTACCCATCCAATAGTAACTTCCATTTTCTCCCACAAATTAACAAAGTTAGATGTTAAATGATCATTAAAACCCTTTATTTCCATGAGGGAAGGAGTAAATCCATATTTATCAAAAATCTCCAACCTCTCCAGATTTTGTCACAATATTTTGTAGGAAATTAGAGATTTTTCTCAGTCCTCCAATCTTCACATTATTTTTGTTAATCTCCCCAAGAGTACTACAAAAATCATTTTAGTTCATAAATCCTACAAGACACTGTAACACAATGATAAAAACCAATCTCTTTCCCTATTTCCAAATTAATTGTTCATTTTCCTCCATTTTAGTATTATGTTGTAGTAGTTTAATATATTGGATTGCATAACTTTCTCCATTAAGCCCAAAACTATTCCAGTATAACCAAGCTTCTATACAATTGAAAAATATTTACCACTTTAAGAGCTAATTAAAAATAAGATAGAGCATATAATCAAATTTAGAACCAAAATTGTATCCATGCATAAGATTGCCCTAATGTATAGGAACATCCTAGTAAAGAAAGTAGGTGGGAAAATATATATAGTAGGATTCATATAAAAGGAGGAATAATATATTCTTTATCAATAATTTTTATATTCCTTAGATGTGAAATTGTAATATTGGAAGAACCCTTATCCTCCTCAAGATCAATTTGAGGTGTAGATAAAAGTGAAGATAGTCTTGGTGGTGATGTAGGTGTAACAACTGATTAACATATGAGTTGAAATAATATATTTATAAAGAAATTGAGAATATTGATAAGTTGATAAGAGTGGTTGGACTCAAAATAGGTACCTTTTTTGCATTGATTTTCATCACACTCAATGATCCATCATTAAAATGGGGGTGAAATGAGAGTAGGATTACAAATTTTGGATTCATAAATAGGTTGCAATGCTAGGTAAGAAAATAAAAAATATTCTACCATTAATTATTATTTATATCAAGCAATATTGATAGGAAAACATATTTAGTTTCCCTTTTTTCTCCAATCCCTTCTTTTTCATAAACCTCTTCTTTGAGCCTTATCTTCACTTAACTACCACTGCAACCTATTTATAAATCTAATTTTTCAATTCAACTCTTGTTTTATTTACCTTCATAATGATAGACCATTGAGAGTGATTTGGAATACCAATTGAAAAAACTACACAATTCTAAGGAGTTGATCTCACCATTTTTCTCAAAAGGCACTCTTGGTCAAGTAAATGTTACCATCTAAACAAGGATCTCATAGGAGTCTATTAAACCATGTCATTAGTCTTGAGGGGATATGTTGGAAATGTCCCTACAATCTCCCTCTCAACAATATCCCTTTCAACAATACTTGATAGGATTCAAACTTGCAAGCCTACTCTAATACCAATAATTTAGAGTTCAGGTAGTCATTTTCCTCAAATGACACACCTATTTAAGAAACCACTACCATCCTAGTTAAATGTCTCATAGGAGGATGTTAAACCATGTCATGAATCCTAAGTGGATATGTTGGATACCTCCCAACACTTTTCTCTTCTAGGGTAGATTTTTCAATCTCCTAAACAATACTCTCATGGAGTTCCTTAAGCTTATCAGTGTGAATTCTATATTAGATGCATTGTTTTGTATTATGCAAATCTTGATATACAAAACACACACTCAAGATTTTATTTTATGATTGTCAATTCATGTTTCATACACGTGAGCTTTTATTAACATCTCATCTCCACTTCTCTAGTTTATTTTTACTATTGGATAGGTCTTTTCCAATCCTATCCATCTTAGGGATAACCTCCCAACCTTGTAAAAATATTCCTATCATCCCCTTCTAATGACTAATTTTGAGCCTTCATTATCTTCTGCAAGACTTATAGGCTAATAGTAATTCTATAAATTTACACATAAATCCATTTAAATTTTGAATGATGATGTGTTGCGAATACAATACCTCCATAATTGTATCAATAACCATAGAGAACTTCTCTCTAGAAGAAACATTAGCAATAAGCATAAGAAATTACCTAGGTATTTTAGGGGTTATATTTGAAATCCTTGGGAAAGGGACTCTAACTCTAGGTTTCACAGTAGTCGATTTACATTTTTGGTGTCTCTTTCATCAAAATCACTATCTTTTGCCACAAATTTTTCCATGTCATCCTCAATATCTTTCTTTGTACTCTCTTTAGAAAGATTCTCATTCCTAGTCTCAGAGTCTAACCAAATAATTTTTTCCCCTTCCACTTCTTATCTAAGCTAGGCCCATGGCTATCCTCCATGGGATTTCTCTTCCTCTTTAGGGTTAAATTCTCCTTAGAGACTTTAAAATTAAGCTCTAATTATAAATATAGAGTTGCATGATCACATCCACCTAAAAAATCACTAGACATCATTCCTTTCTTACTAACATCTTAAGAATTATGGTATGGTATCAAAGAATCAATATAAGAGGTACCAATATAATCCACAACCTAGATTTACTCTCCTTAAGAAAGGCTTTACCACAAAGTGTTTTTTGACTTGGATTTTGGACAACATATAATTCATAAGTCCCTAGTTAATAAGAGTGATTTTGGGAATATTTCTACTTTCATCTATCTTGTTTTATAGAGATGACACAAAAAAGAAAGAGAGATATACTAAAAATCTATTTATAAAATGGGTAAACAAGATGAAATGGTAACTATAGATATATTCTCCCCTTGCCCCCCACCTTAAGTGAAATATACCTCATAAGTAATTCTTCCACTAAAAATCAAACTAGTTCAAGCAACATTCTCTCATAGCCTAATTATAACTTCACCAATTTATTCCTTTCACAACCTTTGAAAAAAGTTTCGATAAACTCTTGACCAACTTGGACTATATTTAAAATCTTCCTTTCTTCAGTTGATAACCTTTTAATGTGGGTCAATAAATCCTTAGTGAGAGATAATTCCCAATCACAAACAATAATTTTCTATTTTTTCATCCTCTAGAAAAGGTGTCCATTATAGAAAGACCATGATCATTAACCTTTCCATGTAAGGAGTTAATCATCCCTCTAAAATATTCTAGACCTTGGGTGTCCTATGAACCTTATCAAAATTGGAGGGATCCATTCTATTATGTTTTTTTTGTTTGCCCCCCTTCTTGCACTAACAAGATAACTCTTAATACCAAACTATGTGACCCTATTCACAAAGAACACATAATATACTTCTTAGAGTTGTACCACAAAAACTAGAGAAAATCATTAGTCACAACTTCTCATAGTTATAAGAGATTCTAAAGAAATCATTAAATAGTTATATGTATTCCTCTCTCTTGGCCATTATTACACATCAACTGTCTTTCATTTCCAAGGATATAATTGATACTAAGGATTACCTTATCATGTACATAGATGGAATTAAAATAATTCCAAATCCTACTACCATCACTTGTGACATTGTAATTAGAAAACACATCCACTACTTTTTTCTCTTCTTGTAACACATGCCTAAAATACATTACCTTAAATGTATTGCCAAGAATAAGGGTATTGTTTGACTTCCCAATTAGATTAATAACTAGGCTACAAAACTCAACTCATGGATTGGATAAATAGACTAAGAATATATCTCTCTCATGGTGAAGGATCATTTACTTTTCAACCCAGGGAACGTGTACTTGAAATGGGCCATTATTGTATGTGCACTAAATCCCTATCAAAGCCATGATATCCTACAACTTAAAGGAAAATAACGTTGAAAGTTAAATGCATAGAAATGAAGGAATTTAAATGCTTCTTAAGACTCGATGGTAAAGATAAACTCATGCAATTAACTACAAAAAAGTTTAGGATATTTAGACAAGACTACTCTGTTCACTTTGGCTACAAGAAATTGTCTCCAGTGGCTGCAAGAAAATTCAAACTATATAATACTTACTATAACTAAAAGGAAAATAATACTAAAATGAAAAGGAATTAATCACCAAGTGGTCCCCCTTGAATGAGTATATCTCGAACTCAATTACACACTATAAACTTAGAACTTCATCACTCTTTTCATTCATCCAAAAAGTTTTGTTACATATCATAGCTAAAAACTAACTAAAACTATATTTGAACTAGATTGGTACATTACATTGAAATATATTCTATTTGGATAACCTTTGAAGAAGTTTCAAATCCTTATTTATAACAAAAACTACTAACTAACTAACCACTAACAAATCAATGCAAAAAGGAATAGGAAGATAATAATTATTTTAGAACTAGGAAGAAGGAAGAATATCCATCAAATTAGGAACAACTAATTGTCCACTTACATAAGGAGTAAATATATATATCCACTACTTCCTATATTTGATCCACATTAAGAATGACCATTAAAGCCCTTAACTTTCTCCAAATGATTTGTAACTAATTCATCATTTGACTACTTCAAATGATGATCTTTGTTGAGCGGTATTGACTTGGTCCCCAAAGAATGATACCTCTTGAGCACCAATTCTAATTTTTCTGGTCCATTAATCATCCTACACCATGACATTAATGTTCACAAATGATATATAATATATTTATCCATTCATTTTTAGAGTAAGCATTCATTAAACCATAATTAGGATTAGCATATATAAATTGCATGTATATAACTATATAAGAGTATTTTTCATCCATAGAGGTTATTAATGTATAAATTTAATTTTCATAATGTCAAGTTCATAAAACTAACCAAAGAAACCTAGAAACCAAGTCTAAGTCACTGACTTGTGAAAAAACCTATGAACAAAATAGGGAGAATACAAAAAGAATTGATAAACATTAAACCATTATTTGGGCTCATTGTTGCCCCAAAACCAATCTCTTTTCAGTCCTCCAAAAAAGGGAAAGTTTCTTATGCAAGCATGTAATTTGAAGTCACCAATGCTACTCTACTTTGTTCCTCCTGACTTGAGGCTCTAGTAGGATCCTTTCATTTTCTCTAGCCTTTCCCATTCAGAGGTCTCTTCTTTCTCATCATAGGAACCCTCATTGTTCCTGCAAATTAGTAATGTCCACAAGAGTATATGTGGTTGGAAAATTAGAGGCAACTAATCATTCTTCCTTTTTCTACCTAGATTTATATATTTATGTGCCCTTTGGATTGTTGTACTATAATTTAGTAGTGAATGGGGTTCTTCTTGCTTGAGTTCATCAAATAGACTATTCCACCTCTGCACTAAGTTTTTGATCATAGTTTTTCCCTCAACTCTATCCATCCACTCATACTCTTTGTAGGCTTCTTCTCTCAAAGGAAAATTCCTTCTCTTGTGACTATCATCTAGTAGGGGATATAATAATTTTTCCAATCATAATACAATACCCTATGTTTCCAAGCTTTATGCCTCAATGGAAATGGAATACTGAGTTCTCTTTCCCTATATTCTCTAGACTATTCACCCATACTAATTTCATTGTTTATCCAGGACATAAGATCCCTAAGGTGTATATCCCCAATGTAAAGTAGAGGATTCCATTTAGTGTCGAATGGGACATCATAATTATGCAGGTATAACTCACAAATAAAATTTCATATGGTTGTAGGAGATGACTAGTAGACCTAATAAAATTCTTGAGGTGTATCCAAAGAGGAACTCAAGTCTCTAATAACTCTCATTTATTGAAATAAAAGATAATTTTTATTTAAACACAAAACATAAACTCCATGTGGATCTCTACATTATATTAAGTGTGGAATCATGATAACTATATTGTCCACCTTATGTTTCAGATGATCAATATCCTTCTTCTGATCATCAATTATTTTATGTATTTTAGCTCTCTCAAGATCCTATTCAGTTTGTCTATATAATATATCCTTATAAAAATTCAAAGTCACAACATGACAAGTGGGAGAAGAAGGTAGATTATGATTAGATATCCTCTTCCTCTAACCTAAGTTACTTGTACCTAGCTCTAATTCCTTCAACTGTAATGGTAGTTCCCCCAATTATTCCACAACAACAACAAATTCATCAAGTCCCTATAATCCTTGACCTTTTGTTGGTTGTTCTTCTTCTATGAACACATCCTACTGATATTGAGGGGTTTCCTCTCATATTTCTTCCTCATACAATTCATCCCCTCTTTCAAGTATATTAGGATTCTCAATGGGTACTTATAGGAAACACTATTCTTCTAACTTTTCATCTTTCATTCACTTCCTTCCATAGGATCATCTATCTACACAATAGATGTTTACAATGACTCATTCTCCTCAAGACATGTGACAATATGATTTTCCTATTCAGGGGTATCATGAAAAGACTCAAATGATTCAATATTAATACTATAACTTGTTTTCTTTTTATGTCTTTCTCTACTAGACCTTCCTCTAAGCCTAGTACTTCTTCATTGAGGTGTTTCCTTAGTGTCCTTGGGTGTTTTGTAATTGCTTGTTTTTCCAGTGGGTTTAGATATAGAGGTAGAAGATGTAGGAGGTTGTGTCTCTTCCTTTTTCATTTTCTCATCCAATTGAGGGTAATTGGTTTAGTTCTTAGTTCCTACATGCCCTCTTTGCTACCCTTATCTACCCTTTCCTTTACCTTGTCATTCCTTACAACAAACCTAGTCCTCATAGGGTTTTTCTCAGAGGTACTAAATCCATAATTTGTTAAAGAGATTACTTCAATATTAGTGAATGAGGGATCAAGTGGGTCTTTCTCAGTTGGTTGTTTGACTGTAGGAAGTTCAGCGACAAATGATTCCCTAGAGGAGGAGGCTCCCAAAGTTATTTTGGCAACCCCTCTTAGGATATTAACCTTGTGTATCACTAAATGATCTATTGGCCCTTCATTTTCAAGTTGAAATATTCTACTTTCAACAAATTCCTCCCAAGACATTTTGGAGACCTCACTTAATGACCTTTCAACTAATAGTTTGATAAGACAATGGTGAGTTACAAAGTGTGACTTACCTCTCTTATTTTTAGCCACACTAATGGATAGAAAATTGTAGAGGATGTTAGGTACATTAATTTGTAATCTTCCATGTTCCATAAAATTTAAATGAATGGAGTGTAGGCATGTCTGTCTTCCCTCAAAAGTCAAATAATTAATAATGTAGACTGCTACTTCTACCTTGATAGGTGGTAGAGAAAACCTTCTAGTTCCCTAGTTGTCAACAATAGGAGGGATATCCCAAGGATGAGTGAACTGGGACCTAGAAGTCCTTGCATATTTGGTCTTTGGAAAACTCTCTCACACAATCAAAAGCCTTGTAACCTCTTATATATGTTTTTCTATTGTAAAAAATATTAAACCTTTAACCTAAGCTTCCCCATTAGATAATGTGCAATAAAATTCCATTGCAATATCATCATGATATCTATTCAATATTGTACAATAATTTAACCACCCATAATTTTTGAATTGCTGCTCACATACTAGGTCTTGAAGAAACATGTCGTGAACCATGGGTTCATGCCATATATGCACTCCTCCCAAGGCTTATACTAGCATTTTTCTTAAGAATTCTGTTGAAAAAAAAATTAACTATCCCCACAATCTCTCTAGAACTAATGCCTCAAAATCTTTGCAACTACTTAATTTGAGCTCCGAAGAATGTTGATACCTTCCTACAACTATACCTTATGTGACTTCAAGTTTCTCAACAAAACCTTATGTTATTTCAAAATTAGGAATTACTAGTATACACAATCATAAAAGATAGTCATTTCAATAAATTTGATGACATCAACAAGAGTTAATAAGGGAGTAAATATGAAACATATGAAATAGATTTCATATGCCTTAAATTGTCACATCAATCCTTTCAAAATTAAAAAGAGGTGATTTTAAAATAATGATTTGATATTGTTTCATATGGACATGGGTTGACATGGCCTAAGACTTGATGTGGATATGACATTAATATAGACTCAATTTCCCTATTTGTTATTTTAGCCTGCCCATTGGCTTGTGGGTGATAAGGAATTGATTTTTTGTCCCTGATGTTGTGTTCATTCACTAATGATGTGATCAAGTTGGAGGTGAATTGTGCTCCCTGATCTATCACAATCTCCCTTGGTACTCCATACTAGGTAAAGATTTCCTCATAAAGGAATTCTACAACCTTGTTATCTCTCGCATGCTTAATGGATTTGATCTTAACCCACTTTGTGACATAGTCAGTGCACACCAAAATATATGACTTAGCATTTGCAAGGGGATCAATGGTTACAACAAAGTTCAATCCCCATTTATCAAATCCTGTAACAATAACTTGAGGGTATAGCAACATTTTATTTGGTTTAGTAGGTCTACCCATTCTTTGGCATCTGCCACACTACCTAGTGTACTTTGTTGCATCCTTGTGTAAATTAGGCCAATAGTAACATGTGTTCAAGATTTTCATTGTTGTCATCTTAGCTACAAAATGAATTCCACAAGGTTCATCATGAAATGCATGGAGAATTTCATATGTCTAATCTTCCCTAACACACCTTCACATAAATTGATCTAACCCTGTATAGAGTAAGTAATCAGTTATCCAAGAAAAGTTTAAGCTCTTCACAAAAAGTAGCTTTATTTATTTTTTTGAGAAGTGAGAAGGGATTTTGTTAACACCTAAGTAACTAGCTATATTTGCATACCGAGGTATATGAGCTGTAATAGAAAAAAAGTTTTCATCTAGAAAAGAATCATTAATAATTATAAAGTCTTCCTATATTTTTAGTCTAGATAGAAAATATGTCACTGCATTGGCTTTACTTGGCTTGTCAATTATAGTGATGTAAAATTCCTACATCAAAAGAAACCATCTAGCCAATCTACCAGTTATTGTAGGCTTGTTCATAAGGTACTTAATTGTTGCATGATCTGTATGTACAAAAATATGATAACGAGTGATAAAGACTAAATTTGTTAAGATCATAAATTATTGCTAACAATTATTTTTCTCTGGTAGTGTAGTTTAACTCTTGGCCTTTCAAATTTTTTCTTGTGAAATAGATTGCATTCTCAACTATACCATCTTTTTGACCTAAAACTACTCCAATGGGGTAATCTGATGCATCTATGTGGATGAGGAAATGTAGTGACTAGTTAGGTCCTATAAGGAACAGTGCTTGGGTAAGAATTGACTTTATCTATAGGAAAAATTCTTCACATGATGATGTCCATTCATAGTCTGCATCCTTTGTCAACACAATACACATAGGTCCTACAATTTTACTAAAATCCTTGATAAATCTCCTATAATATCTTGCATGACCTAAGAAACTCCTTACATCATTTTTTTTGGTAGGGATATGATGGTTGAGAATGACCTTAATTTTGGGTAGATCAACTTGAGAAATATAGTGGCCTAGTACTACCCCTTCTCGCATCATCATAAATCACTTCTCACTATTCAAAGATAGACTGTGATATTCACATATCTATAGAACCTTCCATAAATTTCTCAGTGCTTCCTCAAATGTAATTCCATATGTTATAAATTCATCCATGTATATCTCCATACAGTCATGCAAAATGTCAGAGAATATGCTGATGACTTCTCTCTAGAAGGTGGCTAGAGCATTGCACAAACCAAATGAAAAAATAGAAGAGGCATAATTTACCCATGGGAAGGTAAAATCAGTCTTCTCCTGATCTTTTGGTATGATTCTAATTTAGTTATAACTACTATACCCATCCATAATTGAGAAATACTTCTTCCCTACCAAAGAGTTCAAGACTTGATCTATGAAGGGAAGGGGAAAATGATCCTTTTTTGTTGTAATATTAAACTCCCTATAGTCTACACAAAATCTCCACTTCCCTTTTTCTTAGGAACTATGACAAGTGGTGACACCCATTGGCTATTAGAGATAGGATAAATAAATGCAACATCTAACAATTTTTGCAATTCTCCCTTTACCATCTCTCTTAGTGTTGGGTTAATTATTCTTTGGGGTTTTCTAATTGGCATACTATCTTCCTTGATATAATTTCTATGAGTGCATAACTTAGGATCTAAAATTTTCATGTCACCATAATCCCAATCAAAATCCTTCTTTTGAGATTGAAGTAAGGTTATTAGAGAATTTTGCTACTCTTGGGAAAGTTTTCCATTTATATTAAGAAATTGACATGGTGAAATCTATACTTGTTTAGTAAAATCAATCATGGATGCCTTAATGAGGGGTAAAATTTGAATTTTATGTGGCAATAATGTCTTTGGCTATAGGAAAAGCTGGTGAGCTAGGAGCAGGGAGGATGGTATGTAATGAACATGGTTGATGTGATGAACAACCAAAAGGTTGTTTACTTTCTCCATAATGAATAATGTTGAGTATCTCATCCTCTTCCTAAATCTGTAGGAAATAATATCTTTAAATCATCATGGACTACACAATTGAATTAACTTCCTTTTCTTCTTCCCCTAGGTCTAGCCATATTGGTTGTACTAAATCAGGTTAAGGTCATGCTATAAAAATCAAGCTTCTTTATGGAAAGACCATCTGAGATAGTCATATCTCCTAACCAAAATCCTATGTATGCATTAACTATAGATAACCAAGGCCTTCCTAGAATGATATGATATCCCCCTAGTGTTTCTTTAGGAGATAGTGTCATGAAATTAGTTGGGAACTCCCAAGAATCCAAGGTAACTACTAAATCTTCTACCATCCCATCAAGCTTGATAGTAGAACTATCAGGTAATTATAAGACAATAGATGTAGATTTGAGGTTGGTAATCTGAAGATTATGCATGGTGTCTTTTATCATTACATTAATGGTTTCTCCCAAATCTATTAAGGCCTTTTTAATTTGAACACCATTAATAATGACTCCAACTATAAGGCTACCAGGTTTAGAGTATTTGGGAACTACCACTTTACTAAGCATAGTGGACATGGTAACAGACTGATGTCATGC
This sequence comes from Chamaecyparis obtusa, assembly GCA_027943335.1. NCBI lineage: Eukaryota > Viridiplantae > Streptophyta > Pinopsida > Cupressales > Cupressaceae > Chamaecyparis > Chamaecyparis obtusa. The sequence continues at coordinate 155,067 of BSBK01005630.1, forward strand.
ATTGTTTGTGGATCTTTCTTCTTTCTACCTGGTTGCTTCAGATTGTCTTCCTTAATATTTTTTCCATAGATAGGGACATATTTTATAGTTTAGAAGAGAGGTATCTTAACACATATATGTTTGAGCTGATCTATAATATCAAAGGTATATTCCCCTATTTGATTGGTTACTTCAACTTTCAACCTTTGTGGGAATGGAGGAATTGTATCAGACTGCTTTAGAATTTCAATCTCTTGCATCAAGTTTGGTTGGACAGGTGCAACATGTAAAATCTCTTGTTGTAATACCTCAGTAGGAATATCAGTTATAACTAGAGGGGCTAGTGATGGTAAAGTTGTTCTAGACCTCAGATGTATATAAATTATATTAAATCATAAACAAGGTACTAGTTTGGGTCTGCATAATAAACAAACTATTGTTGCTTATTGTTAGGATTAGGAACAGGTTATGTAGGTAGCTAACTAGGATTAGCATAATTCATATTGGCTATAAGAGGTGGCATTAATTTTGGCTTCAAAGGTTGCTAATGTGATTGAAGATAATCAATTGGTTGATTTAGACATTGTTGACCTCCTCTCCATTGGGGGTTTTTCTTACAATTACCCTAAGGTGGCTTCCATGACCCCTGAGGTTGTCGCCAAGATCATTGAGGTTGCTACAAGTTCCCTTGAGGAGGTTTCCATTAAGGTGGAGGGATTTTATAATTTGGCTAGGAATTTTGATGATTATTCCAAGGCTAAGGTGGGTAACCTCCTAAATTTCATTGTAAGGAGGTTGCCATTGATTATTATAAGTATTTTAATAAGGACTACTAAAAGTTAAAGGGTCTTTTGGCATACCTTTTCTTGGAGCCCATAGCCTTCTTTGAGAAATGAATAAAATATGGTCATTATCTCCTTATATTGTCTTGAATTTAGTAGGAATTTTCTTTCTCTCTATGTTAGGTACCATCTTGCATCTATAGTCCTTCTTCTTCTGTCTGTAGTAAGAGAAATATTTTACTAGCATTCCCTCTGCCTCCTTGTGATTCTTCTTGGATTGCATGGTATCCAATAGAGTGACCATATTTTTTCTGATATCATGATTGAATTATGAAATTAGGTGAGTGATTTATGTCCTTAAGACTCCATTACTAGATGAGTTATCCTTAGTGGAGTGGTAACCTCTTCCCTTCTCGCCCGATGCTCTAGAGTAGTTATGAAATATATTTTTAATGTCCTCCCAAGTTTATTAGGTAACATATCCTCCTCCCATCAAATCCAAAGCTTTAGTATAACTCTCATTGATTCCCCTTTGAAAGAAAAATTTATGAGATTCTTCATTGAGTTGATGGTGTGTGGAATTTTTCAGGCTAAATAGGAACCTTGAAATATAGTCCTCTAAACTATCATCTTATTTTTTATGCATTTTAAAGATTTCATCTCCTCTCATATCATTTCCCCTTCAATATTCTTTGTACTTTTCTATGAATATTAGCTTCATCTCTTCCCAAGTATTCACAAAATCTTTCCCTAGAACCATAAACCATATTAGTGTTGATTCCTTTAGAGTAGAAGGAAATAGTTTAAACCTATGAAAATAAATGGTGTAATCATAGCTTCTATAGAGGATATCAAATCAAAAAATAAATGTATCAGGATCCTTTGTCACTAGGCCATAGAACTTAGGAAGAGATGAAGTAGGAATGTTCTTAAGCTTTTTGTTATTATTTTGATTAGTGATAGGAAATGAAAAGGTAGGAGGTGGATGTCTAGCCATCCTTGGGTGATTCACTTGTTCATTCCTTGTTTGATAGACTACCAAATAAATTTGATCACCAACTTGGTCTTGAATAAATAGATCCATAGGTGGAGGAAGATATAGATTGACAAATATGTCAGCAAGGGGATTTGGATCAACTAGTTCTTCTTCAAAAGAAGTGGAAGAAGAGGCTATATTTGGAACAAAAAAAAATATATGGTTTTTGTTCTTCTTCTTCATGGTGAACACAAATATCACCTAACTAGCTCCAAAGATAAGGGTCTTTAGGAAGGAATCTTCCTAAGGAATCTCTTCTTCTTAATTTTCTATGCATGTATATTAAGATGGATTAAGATTGACTTGAGATAAAATATAATATACCATTAATTCAATCTAAGGAAAACTAAAGACAACATTAAAGAGACTAAAATAATTAATAGTAATGGCTACAATAGTTCCTTAGTTTGACACCATCCCTAACAACTATGCCAAAAATGTTTGACTTCTCAATTATATCAATAACTAGGCTGCAAAACTCAACTCATGGATTGGACATCAAGACTTAGAAGCTATCTCTCTCATGGTGAATGATCATTTACTTGTCAACCCAGGGAACATGCACTTGAAATGGGTCAGCACTGTATGTGCACTAAGTCCCTACCAAAGCCATGCTATCCTACAACTTAAAAGAAAATAATGTTGAAAGGTAAATGTGTGGAAATTAAGTAATTCAAATTCTCCTTAAGAATTAATGCTAAAGCTAAACTAATGCAAGTAACTACTATTTGGATCAAAAGTGACCACACTTCTATGAATCATTACATGCAAGGTTGCTCAAAAATGAGGCCTCACAAAGCGACTCATAGCTCTCTATGCATGGAGTTGCAAGGGACTATGATAAACTTGCTCTCAGCTAGAGTTATAAACTAGTGACCTTGCTAGTCAACCATACAATGAGAGATTCATAATGAAGACAAGGGCAACAATGCCAATATCCCCAAATGGAATTAAGGTATGAAAATCCAATGCAAAATAATATGAATATGCAAGATTAATCTATCAAAATGAAAGTACAATGCAACTATGAAAGGAAATAGCAATGGATTACAAATCCCCTAATTAAACTATGTGAGTTATTCTAAAGCTTGAAAGTGAAATCTAAACTATGAAAGCATAAACATGAACTACTATGAAAGAATGGAAACTAAATTTTGAAGCAAATGAGGAACTCTAAGATGTAATGCAACAATGATCTCCAAAAAGCTCCAAAGTCTTCAAGAATTCCTGTAGCATAGAGTTAGCATAAAACAAGTGTCCTAGAATGAGGGAGAGAGCTCTCCTTTTATAAGAAATGAAAAGGAATGGACCATGGAGATTAAGAGGAAAAAGTCTCAATCAACGGTGGAGCTTGAAAGAGGAGCAATCCATGTGCACAAGTATCCTCCAATAGGAAAATAGGAGTTGACTTTATGTCCATATGAGACAAAAAGTGCTTTTTCCCTTTTTTATAAAATAAGAATAGTGCTTTATTTGTGCAACTTAGGATAAGAAGAAAAGGTCGGGCTTTTTATTTAATAAAAGGAGAGGAAATATTCCTTTTAAGTAAATAAAGACCTTAGGATAAAATGGTTAATCCAAGGATAAAAATCTAATATATGATCAAAACTAAGATTTGATCAAGAAATTGATAATGTTGAAAATATTGATTATTGATAAAACTGATTCAGGATTGATAAATCAAATAAATGGGGCCCAAAGTCTAGGTGACCATTTTTGGGTGCATACATTTGCCCCTCTTTGACTAATGTGTGATCAATTTGGGAACACATGTAGTCAAAGAATGAAGTTGAAATGTGAGATCGATCTGGGATCACAAAACAAGTTAGATGTGAGGTTGATTCGGGATCACACCTGGACAAACATAAACAAAGGCCTTTAAACATGAGGTCGATTCAGGATCACATTCAAAGTAAGAGATAAGAATCTCAAATTTGAGCAAAAGCTCACAAAAGATGTCTGAATCAAGAAAATCAAGAGAATTAGGGATGAGAATCCCATAGGTACTGCCTCCTTGGAATCGAAATCAAAATCAGGTAGAGGAGAGATAGCAAATTGATAAAGATTTGATCAAATCAAAATGAAATTATAATCGAATGTATAGGTCAATAGGGTAACCATTAGGCAATGAAACATGCCCCAGTGAGGAAGTAGAAGAATAGAAATAGAAGACTAGGAATAGAGCGAATGAGAGACTAGAAAATTTGAGAGACATGGAAGGAAGAAAGTCCACTGAAAATTGGATTATACCTCAAAAAGTCAGTCAACTACTCAGAAGAAGGGGAAAATTTGAAACGTGATTTTGACAGGCAAGATGACCTCAGATTTCAATTTTGAGTCTAAAAATGGATAGAAAATGATGTGATATGAAAGACTAGAAATGAAAGATATGATCAAGAAGAATCAGAAGATGAACAGAGTTGACCGACTAGTCCGTAAATGATGAAAAGGAGCACTCTCTCCATATGCAAAATGCAAGACTAGACTAACATGAACCTAAAAATGCAAACTACTCTGAAAGTGGTTGACTTGCAAGGTCACAACACTAATAGACATCTAATTATCATCATTGAGCATTATTGGTAGCATCATAAAATCATACAACGCACACTAGCATAACTATGTGGATATGAATATGATCTTTATCAGATAGAAATGTGGAAATCCCACCTAGGCATCAAAGACATGTAGGTCTAGATGACTAATGCAATGAGATCACCTAAGTTTGATATGGGGAGATTATGCTTGTATCAAGACACATGAAATTCAAGATAACTAGAAGCATGCACTCGCATAAAACAGTCAAGGATAATACCTTGTCAATCCATAGTGTCAAGTAGGACCAGCATAAATGCTCATGATAGTTAGGATCAACAAACTATACCCATAAGTAGATAAAGAAAGAAAACATGTTCTCATACCCTCAGTCTTCTAGCTATGCATCATCAAAAACTTCTCAAGGAGAGACCACTCATCAAAGAAATCCTCATAGACAACATGCAAAGAAAAATAAAGTCAACATATCTCAACAAGTTAATTGTTTAAGTGCATGTGTGTTGGTCATAGAGTCAGACTTTGATCATCACATTTGCTAATGAGAAATATCGCATCAAACTTAGACTATTGGGTAAGATATCTGATAAGTGTTAAGAAACACTCGACACAAGGGTAGTGTTGAAAACCACTGTTTGGGGTGGTGTTGAAAAACACCTATTGTGAAATGCCCCAAGAGACACACACACCTAAAAGACCAATGCGAATAGGTATGCCCCCTAGACAAAGACAAAGACCAATTCTAGACCAAGTCAAATAAGGTCAAGACATGATGGAGAAATGCTAAGTGTCGAGGACGCATGCTAAAAGACAAGGGTGCAAAGGCCTCAAGTAGCGCTCGTTTCTAGGTTTTCACCACTTGGAATCTATTTTTATTTTTTTATTTTTTTATTTTTTTGTATTTTTTGCTACCAAGGCACCTGTTTCCAGGTTTTCACCAAGGCACTTTTTCTTTTTTTTTTGAATTTTTTGCATTTTTTGCATTTTTTGATTTTTTTGTATTTTTTCAGGACTGTATATGCTTTTTAGGATTTTTTTTAGCATCATATATCAATTTTTTTGGTATTTTTTTCAGGATCAATAAAATATGTACAAAGGATGCCCCCATACAGAAATGGGCATCAAGGATAGAACTTCTTTAGGTGCAAAATGTTGATGGGCTCAGTGAGCTTTTCTCCATCTTCATTCGACAGTAAATATGCACCTGTACCAAAAGATGTTATAATAATGTATGGTCCAAGCCAATTAGGTTCGAACTTGCCCTTTTGTTCTCTGTTCTATTGATTCTTAAGGTTCTCTCTCAAAACAAAATCACCTATTTGAAATTCCCTAGGGTGAACCTTCTTGTTGAATGCTTTGGACATACGCTTCTGATATACTTTCATGTGATCAAAGGAAGCCTTACACTTCTCATCTAGAAGTTCTAGTTCTTGTAACCTCATGGCGTGGTAATCCTCATCTGTAATCAAACCTTTGAGAGAGATTCTAAGTGAAGGTATCTCTACTTCTAAAGGAAACACTACTTCAGTGCCATAGGTAAGAGCAAAAGGAGTAGCTCCTGTAGGTGTACGAATGCTAGTTCTATAGGCCCATAGTGCTGGATTGATTTGTAAGTGCCAATCCCTTCCATTCTTGTGTACGGTTCTATGAAGGATTTTAAGAATGGTTTTATTAGAGGCTTCTGCCTGTCTGTTTCCCTGTGGAAAATAGATAGAGGACCAATGCTATTTGATTTTAAACTTCTTGCATAAATGTTTTAGGTCCTTGTTCTTTAAATGACCTCCATTATCAGTAATAATCTTAGAAGGCACTCCAAATTGGCAAATGATATGATTCAGAATGAATAGGGAAACTATTTTGCTTGAGGCAATAGAAAGAGGGACTACCTCTACCCATTTCATGAAATAATCAATAGTTGTGATGATAAACTTATGTCCACCTGATGAGTTGGGGTGAATTTTCCCAACAAGGTCAAAGGCCCAGCGCTAAAATGGCCAATGAGAAATGGAAGGAATTAGCTCCCTACCTAGAGCATGAATCAGGTTTCCATGTTTTTGACATTTCTCACAAGACTTAGAGAAAGCTATTGCATCTGTCTGCATTATGGGCCAGTAATACCCCACCCTAAGCAACCTTCAGGCCATGGCAAGACCATTAGAGTGTCCACCACAAATGCCCTCGTGGATGTCTGCTAACGCTTGGTTGGATTCCTCCTTTTCCAAGCACCTAAGAAGTGTCCCATCTAAACCCCTCCTATACAAATCACCAGAGATAAGGGTGTGGTGAGAAGAATTACAGATGAGGTTTCGACATTCAGAATGGTTGAAAGTGTCAGGGATGATGCCATCATGTAGATATGAATAGATAGCACCATAGCAGGAAGACTCATGTGTGACAAGGGTACAAATGACATTGCTTTTAGATGAGTCAAATATGGGATGGTGTAGCTCTTCCACCAAGAATTCAAATCTTGATTCATGTTGTTCCAATTGAAGGAGTGAAGCTAATGTGGCCATAGCATCTGCAGCTTTGTTCTCTACCCTAGGGATCTGTTGGAATGTCACAAATGTAAAGTAACATCTCAATGATTCAACCATCTTTTTGTAAGGTACCAATTTATCATCCTTGGTTTGATACTCCTCATTGACTTGGTTGATAATTAACTATGAATCACAAAAGACATGTAATTCTGTTATGTTCCATTCTATAGCCATTTTCAATCCATTGGTCAAAGCTTCATATTCGGCAATATTATTTGTACATGGGAATAAAAGTTTGTAAGACTTTGGAATGTTGTACCCATGTGGAGAGACAAATAATACTCCAACACCTGATCCATTTTGCATGTGGGAACCATCAAAGAACATCTTCCAAGTGTGGGTAGTCATATACAATATGTGTTCATCTGGGAATTCTACCTGAATAGGCATACTATCCTTAACTGGGAAGTCAGCTAATTGGTCAGCAATAGCTTTCCCATTTATGGCCTTTCTTTTAATGTACTCTATATCAAATTTAGATAAAACCATCATCCACTTGGCAAGACTACTCGTGAGGGAAGCCTTACTAAGAAAGTACTTAAGAGGATCAATTTTTGCAACCAAATGTATAGTATGAGCAAGCATATAGTGTCACAACTTTTGGGAAGCAAACACTACTGCCAGACAAGACTTTTCAATGCTATTATAATTGATCTCATAAGATACTAGAGTATGACTAATGTAGTAAATGGCCCTTTCTTTCCCAGTATCATCTAATTGAGCCAACAATGCCCCCAAGGAAGACTCTATTGCTGAAATGTATAAAATCAATGGTTTCCTAGGAATAGGTGGCATCAAAATTAGAGGATTAGCCAAATACTGTTTTATTTGATCAAGGCTCTTTTGGCAATCCTCATTCCAAGTACATGTGGCTCCCTTATGCAATGTTTTATTAAATGGCTGTGCTCTATCTATAAGCTATGAAATAAACCTCCTTATGGATTGGAGTCATCCCTAAAGACTTCTCATCTGATTAACATTTCTTGGAGGTGGCATATCTAATATAGCTTGGACCTTTTCAAGATCAACCTCTATTCCTTTTGCTAAAATTATGAATCCTAGGAGTTTACCTGAGGCAACTCCAAATCCACACTTTTTTGGATTCAATCTAAGCTGAAACTAAGCCATGCAATCTAGAATTACTTCCAGATTCTCGAGGTGTGTGTCCCATTTTCTAGATTTAGCCAAGGTATCATCCACATAATCTTCCATGTTCTTATGCATCATATCATGAAAAATTGTGGTCATAGCTCATTGGTATGTTGCTCGTGCATTCTTTAGGCCAAATAACATGATGTTCCAACAATAGGCTCCCCATGCACATGTGAAGGTTGTTTTCTCTTGATCTTCAGGAGCTATTTTTATTTGGTTATATCTGGAAAAGCCATCCATTAAAGAGTATATCTCATAGCCCATGGTCATATCCACTATCATGTCTATGTTAGGGAGTGGAAAGTCATCCTTTGGGCACACTTTGTTAAGATCTCTAAAGTATATGCATACATGAATGGATCCATCATGCTTTGAAACTGGAATGATGTTTGAGATCCACTCAGCATAATCGATAGCTCTAATAAATCTTGCACTGAGGAGTTTTTCTAATTCAGCCTTAACAAGGAGAGCTATGTGAGGATGCATTTTCCTCAAATTTTGTTTAACCAGTTTTATTCTTGGAGCTATAGATAGATGATTCATAATAAGATTAGTGTCAAGTCCTAGCATATTTGAATACGTCCAAGAAAAGTTGATTTTCTTCTTTTGCAAAAACTTTGTATATGCTTCTTTTTCTTCAGCTGGTAGAGACTGAGCTAGGTGCACTATTTGGGGAGCCTCTTTTGTATTCACATTCACTGGTTGCATAGGCTCAATGAGAACTGATGACCTATCTTGGAAGTAACTTGGAAATTTATTAATTACCCCATCCTTAGGCACCTCAAAAAGGTTTTCACCCTCGGATACGTCTTTTCTTTTTACTATTTTTGGTTCTGACACCGCCACAAAGTGGTTTTCGCCATCAGACCTATTTTTCTTTTTTTCTTTTTCTTTTATTTTTAGACTGAGGTACTTAATATAAGGCTCTATCATACTTTTTGTTAGTTCACTGGTGGAAGAAACTATAGGTTCAAGAGCATTTAGATAGCAGGCAATTTCATAGTCATTCTAAAAAGTGAGGAGTTCAGGAACTTGATGTTGCTGAGACTAGTCAATTAGGTTGTAGTGAACAAGGGGTAAGTCAATGACTGATTCAAAATTGTTTATATGGAAGGTGTTATCTCTGGTGACCATACAATTTGGATTCATCAAGTCCCCTCCTAAGATACCGGAGTTAGGATTTTTCCTACCAACCGAAGCATCGTCCACTAAGGCAATTCGAGGAGTACAATCCTCTAGTCCTACACTAAGCTCGTCAGTCACATCGGGTTGAGTACTATAAGTATGGACAACATCCATGTCCAAATCAACTATTGCATTTGAAAGTAAGTCCCATTTGAACTCATGTGAGTCTATCTCTAAATCATTATTTGGGCCTTGTGATGTACTAGCATTGTTACTATCCATCGCAGCTAGGATAACAACACTTACCATTATCAATCTAGCATTCATATAGTCACTATCTGTCGCAGCTAGTATAGGAGTACTGTCAGTTGTCAAATCTTTTGAATCTCCCCAAAGGAGATTTGTTGAAGGCACCCAATCATCAAACATGTCTTGTTGATTGCAAAGATTAGGTTTGTAGTCCGAGTCATTGTCACTATCTATCGCAGCTGAGACAGGGACACTTTTTTGTTTCTAGTTTTTAAAACCTAAGCCAACTATTGACTTATTCCTTCATCCAAAAAGGGCATGGTTAAGAGGTTTAGCCTTAGGATCCAACCTATGACTAAGGGGACCATGTCTTGGATAACCCATATTCTTGACCAATGTATACCCTCTCCCATAAGCTCTAGGGGAAGGTGCAAAATTCTCATTATGTAGGTATTTCTCTTCTTGGTAAATCCAGTCCCTAATAACAACCTCTTCTTTTTCTTCTTGAATCAGAACTGAGGATTCCACAAACTTATCGAACAATGTCATGGCCGAAGATGAGGGCTTCATTTCTTGAGAAGGTTGGCCATAAGATCTAGGGGAAATTGGCAATTTTGTGAATGAATCCAATCTGTAATCCCCCATACCAAGATCTATGGTCTTGAATTTATTCTTTCATTGTTCAAATGTAGTATCAAAAGTGCTAGCCTCCCTATTCAAAGGAATGTGAGACCCTGCTGAAATTGTGTTGACTGACAGTGTGCTATCCCCAAGTATGCAAACTTCTATTCCATTGTAAGGGAACTTTACACAGTAATGATAAGTAGATGAGACCACTTGCATCTCATGTATCCATGGTCTACCTAACAAAATATTGTAAGCCAAAGGACCGGCATCAACAATCTGAAACAAAATATCTTTCTCTATAGGACCAATTTGGATAGGAAGAACAACCAATCCTTTAGAACTACGTTTTGCTTCATCATAAGCCTTGATAGTTATCTTCTTCCTTGTATCAATGACTTCTAAATAACCCAAGGCCTTCAATAAGCTCAAAGAAAAAATATTAAGCCCAACACCCCCATCTATCAACACGCACTTGACACGGGTCTTGTGGATCATAACCTCTATATGAAGGGCCAAATTGTGTGGGTGGCTTAATGACTTGTCATCTTCTTCTGAGAATGTAAGGTAGTGGGGGCTAGCCAAGTGGTTGACCATATTCTGGAATTGATCTATATCTATATCATTAGGGACATTAGCTCCTCCCAAAGCATCCTCAAGGACATGCTTATGCCTGGGGGACAATTCCAAAAGCTCAAAAATAGATATCTGCACTAGTGTACATTGTAATTGATCAATAAGGTTATAGTTCGAATCAGGACCAATGATAGATTTAGGGAGAGCACCTTTTGACATGAGCTCCTTAGATTTACTAGAGCTAGGACCTCTAATAACAATGGGAGCTTGAGACTAGCTCCTGGTGACAACATTGAGGGGTTCAAACATCCTTCGTGAGTGAGGACCTCTTAGTACCACAATAGGTCCTTCATCAGGTATAGGATTTTAATCAACATCATATCTATAAGAGTCTTTCCCTCTCATCATGTTGACATTATCATCAACAACTTTGAGCATGTTAATAATATTCTCCGCATTTGTGTAGGTGTAGTTAATAGCAGCCTTTCCATTCTTATTGCTAGAATTCTCTCCTTTCTCATATTTGGGCAAGGGTTCTTTAAAAGCTTTATGATTTGCATTAGTGGTTAAACTATCAACTTGTAATCATCCACTTTCAATGAGATCTTGGACAAGATGTTTAAGTTTAAAACAATTTTCTATATTATGTCCAATTCCATTATGAAAGACACAAAAGGCCTTCTCATCCCACCAATGAGGCTTAGGATTTGGTATGCGATACTTTGCAAGATCTTGGGGGTGTGCCAAATTATGAGCAATTAACACCTTGAAAATGTTTGCATAGGAGTCCCCAAGTTTGGTAAATTTCCTCTTTTCTATTTTAGGTCTCGCTTGATACTTGGGTTTATTCTCTTGTTGTGCTGAAGATGTTTGTAGCTTCATGGCTTGGACTGCATTGGAGAGATTAAGAACTCCTTCATTCTTAGGTTGAGATGAGTCAACAATATATCATTGACCACTTGCTTATTCTTGTTCCAATAAGGTTTCTTTTTGTCCTTATTACCATTATTGTTGTTGTTTTGGCCATTGTTGTTATTAGTTGGTTTAGCCAAAATTCCTTGTTCTTTTAGGACATCCTCTATGTGACATGCCACTTCTACCATGGTATCAAAAGAATTAAATGGGATCTTCCTGACCTCATACCTTAGCTCTGGTATTAAATTACAAACAATGATGTCTATTCTTTCTTCCTCTAGAATTGTCCTAGGATACTTTGAGCATAACCGTCTCCATCTTTGCAAGAAGGTGACAAAAGGTTCTCCTTGATTTTGTTTGAGTTTTCACAAATCAAGCATTGTGACTGACCTAGATAGATTATTGTGTGATGATATTATTCACCTTCATGAAATTAAGATCAAGTAGCAACAATTTAAGCTAAATACAAAGGAAATTTACTCTAAAATGCAACTACAATCTATAACATCTCATGGATCTCTAGAAAGAAGTGGTAAGTGAGCTCTCAGCTACAAATCCTCACTAGTGACACCTCTAAAATGAGAATAATGCTGCATGATGCTTCTAAATGCTTATTCTATGATGAATTTATGCTTAATCTAGCTCCATTGATAACAATGCAATGATAAAATGCTAAAATGATAACTCTAAATGCTCAAATGCTTCAATTGCTCTTAGAAAATGATCTCAATTGACTATAGTAACAATGCTTTTCAATTGAAATTCTAAGATTATAATGCTCTCCAAAATGCTTCATACTTATATTAATTTCCCAAGGGTAGGGGGTAGAGTGAGTTGATCATGGTTATGCATGGTTAAGGTCAATTGGCTTTGCTTTGTCCATAAATGGGGGGACAAGGAGGGGACAATCATTTAAATGGTTTCAAAAGGCTGGACCATTTCAACAAAAGTGAGTGATTTGTGTCCATTTTGTCTCCAATTTGCTTTGTTGAGGAAATTATGATTTTTTAATTAATTAAAGTAATTAAATTTAGCCATGAAGGGTAAGAGGTTCATTTTGATTTTTGCTTTCAACAACTATGTCATCAATTGAATCTAATCAATTTCATAGTGTTTTTCCCCTTTTCAAGCTTTATTTAATCATTTAATCATTTAATTGAATTTTCCTTTGATTTGAACTACCTTTGTTCCATTTATTAATTTTTCTTGCTATTTTGATGATTTGATGCACCTTTTGATTGATTTAAGCCTTTGACCAATTTTCCATGTCTACAAATGCCCCTCTTTGAGTTGACATGCGAAGAACACCGATTCAAAGATTCTTTATGTCCTGATTGTGATTCCCTATGTGATTGATTGCTACCTCTTGATACAAAATTTTTTATGATGCCCCACTGATTTCATGATGTATGATTGTGACCTTGATTTGATACCCTTATTGCCCCCTCAAAAATTAAAACATATGAATTGCGTGATTTGAAAATGATTATTGACTTTTGATATAGCAAATATGTTTTAGTTTCTGACTATTGATGATATCCCATGATGTATGATTATGCCCTGGTTTGATTTGATATGCTAAGAGAAGTCAATGGCTAATTTCAAGTTCAAAATTAGGTCAAAAATACCTTAAATAGGTTAAGAACCTTCTTTTACCATTCATTTTTACTTTTTACCCTTGGTGATTTTGCTCTGATCCTCTAGTAATTTTGAGATGGTTGTGCCGATTTGGGAGCATAGATTTGAGAGATGCCAGAGATATGCGAGACCACCTAATTATGCACCTCCCGTAAGTCATTACGAACTTTGATTTTACATTTATTGATAATTTATTAAGCATTTATTGCAATTTCATGTTTCATCATTGCTTTGCATTTGAGAAATCATGCCTAGGACATAATTGATTGTCACCTAGGGTCTTTTTCTATCACTTTTGTGGTTTTTATTATCACCTCCGCATAATATTCTCTCACCTAGAAGACAATTAAGTCTCGCCTAGCAGGATAAAACTATCACCTTGCCCCAGGGAAAAATACCCATTTTTGAATAGGTTATCACCTACACAAAACCTAACCATTTAACTCTTGCCTAAGGAAACTCACTGTCGTGGTGTCAAATTCACTGTCACGTATAGGAAATCTATCACCTGGTAGAATAATAAAGTCGCTTAGGGAAAAAAAAGTCACGCCTAGGTTAAAATGTCACCTGACAACATAAAAATCATGCCTAATGTATTTTTTGCAAAATTTTTGTACTTTTTACACATGTGTTGATCGTATCTGATGAACAATTTGATAACCCCCTGATGAGAAAGTTGGATAATTAGTGTAGGTCTATGATTGTCAACAAAACAATGGTTTAGATATTAGGATAGTAGTACTTTAAAATATGATTTGTCAATCTGATTTGAATATTAACTGATAGGATAAATCAATTAGTGTGAAAACCAATATGATTTGAGACTATCACTTCATTCTCAAGATATAGAGAAATGAATGATGATACTTTAGTGTGATTACTTGATACTTTTGATTGACTTGAGATAATTCCTTGATACAATGTACTGATATTATTCCTTTACCTTGCCAACAGGATCATTATCCTACTTTATACATTTGTTCAGTTGCATCATGGGTTATTGATTTAGGTCAGAGACTCACAGTAGCTAAGTTCTGAGTCATTGAGAGATGTGGTTTGAGTTTCCTCCTTGATCTCCATGGTTCCAGCTAAACCATGGATTATTGACTGCAGTGGTAGAGTGATGGCACTCTGACCACAACACATTCCACTTTCCATAGGGAGAGATGATGATCACGCTAGAGGACATGTATCGATTATTGTGGATTCCTTGCAGGGGTGAGTTGGTCTACTATGACTCTGCATATGATTCCTCTGTCTTCTAACAAGTATTCAGGGACCACACTATTGGAGATGGGGATACTATTACATGGCCTCAGTTTGCCTCTTTTCCCACATTACTAGTAGTTTTGGGTGCATTGATTGGTGGTCTACTTCTTCCCAACCGGTGAGGTCACAATTTTTCAGTCGGTTGGGGCCAGATTATAGAGGATTTACTTGCTCATCCTCGACAATTTGATTGGGGTTCCTACATCTTGGCATAGTTGTATCATGATTTACATGAGGTAGTCTATCGGGGTAGTGCATCATTGTTAGCAGGTGTTATTGTTCTATATTTGTGGATATGGGAACATCTTCCCATTACTAGGCCTATTTCTGATAGAGTTCAACCTCAGGGATATCCCTACACTTTCTTATATACAGGCATGGTCATACAACATCATATGGGTCATTTGGATTACTGGTGATGTCAGATTGATGATCTGGATCAGGTTATATGGTGTCCTTATCTCCGTTGTGATCATTGGGGAGAGGATGGTGATGAGTTACCATATATGTTTTCCCCTCACTAGATGATTGGGTGCACTCCTACCACTATTGAGCGCTTTTGCTTTGGTAGAGTTTTGAGATAGTATGGGCGAATTTAGGATATGCCTCAAGGCAATGCATTATATGCTTGAGTTCAGGTAGAGATCTCTCTATGGGGTCCATGTATTGATTATTAGTTTGCATTAGGTCAGATTGTAGGTATGACTATTTGTAGATGGGAGATACTTCCTAGTATGGCTGATGCTAGGATGTCACATGAGTACATGGATTGGTGGTCTTGCCACAAGTTTCCTCAGTTTACTAATCCAGCTGAGCCTATTCCTGGATGTCATGATGGTGAGAGGGGTGGTAGACATCGAAGAGGTCAAGGAAATAGACATCCTTGGGTTGCTACAGAGGGAGATCAGGTGAGATGAGATCCAGGTCATGATAGATAGGATAGAGAATAGGATGATGCAGTTGTTAGATAGCTTAGAGTAGATAGATAGGATAGAGTGCATAGACATCAAAGAGCTCAGAGACATGCATAGATTGATGTAGCTAGGTAGATTCCTAGGATATTAGATCCCTTGGTACAATTACAGAGAGTGGCCTTAGCACAACCTGATGGTGATGCGGCTCATCAGGATCAGGCACAACAGGATGATGCATAGTAGGATAGATGCCTCCGCCAGCTCGACAGCCACAAGGTGCACAGGGTGATCGCATGGATGGATTAGAGTGAGGTTTACAGTCTATGAGGATAGAGATATCCACTATTGTGGGTCGATTGGACTAGGTTGCCTCTTTATTACAACAGCTTGTATCTGTCATGGTTGTTTAGAGGCAGGATGGAGTGGGTACATCATAGGCTCCTCCCCCACAAGATAGTAGAGGGCCAGATGGATCTGGTGCTATAGGCTCTTGAGCGATATGATGACAGATGTACTCAGTGTTTTTGGTCCATCTTTTATGTTATTCTCATTTATCAGAACATTTGATAGATCACTTTGATGAGTTTGATTATAAGATTATCTTTTATGCAGCTATATGATGTTTGATTTATGCATTTACTTGGATTCATGCTATGAATGCAGTATCTTATTTTATGATATATATAGATGTATGCAAAGATGTATGAATTTGGTGATGCTCTTATGTTGTTCATGTATGGATATAAGATGTTTAATGGAAATGCACATGTATGTTGCTATGTTTTTTTTATTTTTCAATGTATGCTAGTTTATCCTTAACTATATGAGTGCACATGATGTATGGATGAATTTTCATTGTAAATGTGGATAATGAATAATGCTCAATGCGTGTATGCAAAAGATAATCTCATTTTCTTTATTGTGTTTTATCAAGAACAAACATTATATTTGAACCCCTTTTGCGTAAATGTTTTAACTACCCAAGATTATTGATGTACCCCCTCATTCCCTTGGAAAAGTAACCATAAACACATGCATTTGATCAAATAGAACAATGCAATTAATCTAACAAGATAATGCAATAAATCTAATATGCCTTGCAATGCAACCTAAGTGTCTCCAGCTTTTAGCAAATAAATGCCTTGAGGATAAATTTTCATCATTGAGCATTTTTGGGACTAGAAAGTTGATACAATCACCACTACCCACTGGCATGATGATATGAATACCGCTCTTTGTTTTTTTTATCTCATTTTGGTAACCTCATTATTGGACCAAGTACAACCCTCACTAGTTGGATGACCAAACTATGGGAGTCTGAATACTGGTGTCAACGGATTCAATGTTGCAAGTGGCCTAGCCAATTAGCCAATTAGCCAATTAGCCAATTAGCCTAGCCAATTAGCCTCCCATTTGTCTTTCTTTTCCCTCTCAACCTAATTCTTTGGATTCTCTCTCAACACCAAGTCTCCTACCTGAAAAACTCTCGATTTGATATGTTTATTATAGTTCCTTGAGATTCTATTTTGGTACACTTTCAGGTGCTCATAAGCTTGTGTTTGATGTTCTTCAAGTAACTCCAATTGTTGAAGTCTAGCAACCCTATAGTCTTCAAGTATGATCAATCCTTGTAATGAAACTCGTAGAGATGGGATTTCAACCTCTAATGGTAGAACTGCTTCAATCCCATAGACTAGTGAGAATGGCCTGGCTCCGATGGGTGTTCTTATGCTAGTTCTATAGGCCCATAATGCTGGATTAATTTGCCTATGCCAATCCCTTCCTGATTTGTTGACCAACCTTTTCAAGATCTTCAATATATTCTTATTTGTGGCTTCGGCTTGCCCGTTTCCCTGAGGGTAATAAATTGATGATGAATGGCGAGTGATATGAAATGTAGCACATAGTTCATCAACATCCTTATTCTTGAACTATTTTCCATTATCTAATATTATGGCATGAGGAATACCATATCGGCAAATGATATGATTCAAGATAAACATGGAAATTTTCTTTCCTGTTGCCATTATCAATGGAACCGCTTCAACCCACTTGGTGAAATATTCTCTTGCGGTTATGATATGTTTGTGCCCATTTGAAGAAGGTGGATTTATGATGCCAATTAAATCAAACCCCCATTGATAGAAAGGCCATGGTGTGACAAATGGATGTAATGCTTGTGCCGGTGCATGTATCATATCACCATGATATTGGCATTTGCTGCATATCTTCACAAAGTGGCAAGCATCCTTTTCCAATGTCTTCCAAAAATACCCTAAGCGAAGGATTTTATTAGGTAAATTTAACCCGCTTGAGTATGACCCGCAAATGCCTTCGTGAACCTCTCGTAAAGCTAACTTAGACTCTTCTTCCTCTAAACACCTAAGTAACGTCCCATCTAGACCCTTATGATACAATGTTTTGGAAAGGATTAAGTAACATGAGGCTTGGCATATGAAATTGCATTTTTGAGCACGGGTTTGGTCTAAGGGTAGCAGTTGGTCTTTAAGGTAGGTATATATAGGTCCATACCAAGGGGAGTCATGTCCATGTAAGAGGGAAACAATTTTGGTTTTGGGCAACAATTTTGGTTTTGGGGAGGTCAAATGTCAGTTTTACCAACTCTTCCACCAAGAACTCATACTTCTCATTTTGATTTGGTTTTTGTAACAAAGAAGCCAAGGTAGCCATGGCATCAGCTACTCTATTTTTTCTCTAGGAATCTGTTCAAAGGTGATCAATGCAAAGTATTTCTTCCATCCATCAATCATAGTCTTATAAGGCATCAAATTTTCATCCTTAGTGTTATATTCATTGTTGACTTGATTAATGATGAGTTGAGAATCTCCATAAATTTGTAGCTCTTTTATATTCCATTCTAAGGCCATTTTGATGCCTATGACTAGTGCTTCATATTCTGCTATATTATTTGTACATGGAAACATAAGCTTGTAGGATTTGGGAATGGTGTAACATTGAGGAGTTACCAATAATATGCCAGCCCGGAACCTCCTTGAGTATAGGATCCATCAAAGTATAACTTCCACATTTTTGCCTCTATGTTGATAATGGCAATCCAGAAATTCCACTTGAATAGTCTGTGTAGAAGTCATGGGATTTTCAGCTAAATTATCTTCTATCACTTGTCCTTTGATTACCTTTTTATCGACATATTCGATGTCAAATTCACTTAATATCATCACCCATTTAGCTATTCTACCTATTAAGGCTATTTTACTTAACAAATATTTGAGAGGGTTTATCTTGGCAATCAACTTGACCTTATGCATCGACATATAATGTCTCAACTTTTGAGATGCAAACACCACTGCTAGACAAGCTCTTTCCATAAATGTATAATTAAGCTCATATTTTATCAACATTCTACTCAAATAGTAGATAGCTCATTCCTTTCCTTGTTCATCTTCTTGCACCAAAAGTACCCCTAAGGATCTTTCTGTAGTAGATATGTAGAGAAGTAATGCTTTGCCCTTGATTGGTGACATGAGAATGGGCAGATTTATCAAATAAGTCTTCAGCAATGTGAAAGCTTGATCACATTCGGCATCCCATATAAATATAGTATCCTTATGTAGCAACCTGGTGAAAGAATGACATTTTTTAGCCAATTGGGAGATAAACCTTCGTATGCATTGGATTTTTCCCTACAAGGATCTCATTTGGCTGATATTCTTAGGTATCTCCATGTCCATTATAGCTTGTACTTTCTCAAGATCCACTTCAATCCCTTTGGCAGAAACTATATAACCTAGTAACTTTCCAGATTGGACTCCGAAGGCACATTTCTTTGGGTTTAATCTGACCTTGAATTGCTCCAACCTAACAAATATCTTTTTCAAAATGTGGAGGTGTTCTTCTCTTTTGTGGGATTTTTCCAATATATCATCCACATAGTCTTCTAAAAATGTGTGCATCATGTCATGGAAGATAGTTGTCATGGCCCTTTGATATGTGGCTCCGGCATTTTTAAGACCGAAGGGCATGACATTTCAACAAAAAGTACCCCAAGGGCAAGTAAATGCTATCTTTTCTTGGTCTTCGAGTGCAATTTTGATCTGATTAAACCTGCTAAAACCATCCATTAATCAGTACATTGAGTGTCTTGTCGTCAAATCCACTATGGCATCTATGCTTGAAAGTGGGAAATCATCTTTGGGACAAGCATGATTTAGATCTCTAAAATCTATACACACACGAATGGATTTATCATGCTTTGTGACTAGTACAATGTTGGAGATCCATTCAGCATATGCTATTGCTCTTATGAACCCTACTTTCAACAATTTTTCCAATTCTACCTTGACCAAAAGAGCTATGTGGGGGTGCATTTTTCTCAACTTTTTCTTAATGAGTTTAACCCCTGGTCGAACATTCAGCTGATGCATTATAAATTTAGGATCTAATCCAGGCATGTTAGCATATGACCATGCAAAGTTTACTTTTTGTTCTTGGAAGAATTTTATGAAGTCTTCTCTTTCTAGAGGTGTGAGTGATGCTGCCAAGTGTATGAACTTTGGATCTAATTCTATCCCAATATTGACCTTTTTCATTGGCTCTATGAGTATAGGTGACCTTTCCTCTTCATGTTTAGGCAAAGTGTCCAATCTCTCTTCCTTTGGTGCCACAATTGGGTTTTCACCAAAAGAAACATCTTTTAATTTTATTTTTTTTGGTTCTAATGGTGCCATAGATGGGTTTTCACCAATAGAACTTTTCATTTTTTTACTATTTTTTTTGGTTTTTTTCTTTTGACTAAGAGATTGAACCCCTGCTACTGTCATTATGTCCATATTGAATTCATTGGTGAAAGAGGGTTCAACCACATTAAGGTAGTGATTCATTGCTTGGTCATTGGGAAAGTAAAGTAGGTCATTTGGTTTGGTTTGGTCCCAATCAATGAGGTGTGGATTTATCAAAAGTAAGGGTTCATTGGGTAAAATGTCATCAATAGGAATTATGGACATGACTTCACTTGAGGGTTTGTACATTGTATCATTTAGATCTATGACGTGCGCTTCCTCAAGATGATCCATGGAAGAAGGGTCAAAGTCCCCTTCACTTGAGTCCTCATCAACCTCTATGGGAAACAACATGGGAAAAGCCACAAGCAGGTTAAAACTAATGTTTAAATCTCCCTCCTCTGAAGGTATCCAAAATGTTTCTATCCATGCTCCATTGGTAGGTAATTGCTCGATATTAGGCCTTTGAATAGGAGGTTCTTCACTAATTTGAGCTTCTTGCCTTCGAATTTTTGCATAAGTATGTATAGCAATCACTTCCTTGTCATGACATGATTCATCTGATAAAGTATCCCATTCATAATCTTGAGAGTCATCACTATCTCCTTCGGATTCTAAGGCATTTATGTGAGGATAAAAATCTTTCATTGGGCTTGAACTTTCTCCTTTGCATTGAAAACCTACTCTAGATTTTTCATGACTTGCCCTCCAAATAGGTTCTATAGGTTCCAATAATCCCCTATTTCTTTGGCCTAAGGGTCCTCTTCCCTTGTATCCCATCTTTTGCATTATATCAAAGCCTTTTCCATATTGCTCAATTTGTATCTTTACATGCTGAATTCTTTCCATGGGAGTGTTGGAAGTATCTTCCTCATCATGGTAAAGCCATTAAAGGATGTCATCTTCTTCCTTATCCCATGCTTCTTTGTTATCTTCCCTTACAAAATAGGAATTATACTTATGTTTTTTTGATGGTTTACCATGTTATTTTGGAGATGTGGGCATGTCAAATAGAGAAACAAAATATTCCCCTATCCCTTTTGAACTAATCTTCAATTGTTTTTCAAAGTTGTTCATCATTTCA
Organism: Chamaecyparis obtusa; assembly: GCA_027943335.1. Lineage (NCBI taxonomy): Eukaryota > Viridiplantae > Streptophyta > Pinopsida > Cupressales > Cupressaceae > Chamaecyparis > Chamaecyparis obtusa. The sequence goes on from BSBK01005630.1 coordinate 176,263, forward strand.
CTCATGTGTTGGTAACGATCTTTCTTGGCTTTTTCCTTTTCTTCTTTGGTAGGTTTATAGATTACTGTTTCCAATTTAGGTGCTATGTACGAACTTTCCATTGCATTTGGGCCCTTGTAGCTCACTTTTTCCTTTCCCTTAGTTGATGTCAATGAGCTAGCTTGAGGAGGGTGTGGAGTAACATTTATTGTTAGTTCCTTCATTTTAACATCTTCAATTGTGGTTTCTTGAATAATTCCTTCCCGGTTATGTGGAATGTATAACTCATGAGGAGGTTTGAGTGCATTGCAATATTGGAATGGGTTAGAGTCTCCTCCAACTATGATTTCTTCACCCATGTACAAAAATTTTATGCATTGGTGGTACGTGGATGGGACTGCTTGCATCTCATGAATCCATGGTCTACCCAACAAAATATTATAAGTTAATTTCATGTCTAGCACTTGGAAATTGGTGTCCTTCTTGATAGGTCCCACTTGGATGGGCAATACAATCATACCCTTAGAAGCTCTTTCAACTTCATCATAAGCTTTAATGGTGATTTTCTTTGTAGGGTCAATGTAAGACTTAGATAGACCTAAGGATTTGACAAGACTTAATGTGCAAATGTTGAGACCAACCCCTCCATCAATGAGAGCTCTCTTGACTCTATGCCTTTCGATTAAGACCTTTATATGTAATGGTAGATTTTGAGGATGGGTTATAGACATTTTATCTTGATCAAAAAATGAAAGACAATGAGGTGCTACAAGATGACCTACCATATGTTGAAACCTTTCTGTCTCTAAGTTAGTAGGAACATGTGTCTCTACTAGAGATTTTTCCAAAATCTCCTTATGGTTTGGTGACAACTTCAATAATTCTAAGATAGAGATTTGTGCTGGAGTATGTTGCAATTGATCAACCAAACTATAAGGCCTTGCTGTTGTAGAAGACTGTTTGACTACAATGTTGGATGGTGGGATGTTAGTGCTTTGAGGAGCTATCCCTTGTAGGGTTATTCTAGAATTCTTCCCTATTGTAATGACATTTGATGCTTCCTTTCGAGGTTTTTCATTAACTATTATAGCATTAACAATATGATCATAAGGTGGCACAAAGTTGAGATTATTGGCACTTTGCTTCTTGTTATTTGATGACTCTCCCTTATCATGTTTGTAAAAAGGTTGTTTGAATGCCATATGATCTTCATTATTGGGAGGTCCGTCAACGGTGATCATGCTGTTATCAATTAAATCTTGCACTACATTTTTTAATTATAGACATTCATTTGTTGTGTGTCCTTGAATTCTATGATACTCACAATGGTTATCAGCACTCCACCAACCAGGCTTATTATTTGGCTCGTAAGGCTGAATTTTGGGTAGAGTAATGACATTATTAGCCATGAGAACCTTTAATGCCTTTTCAAGGGGTTCACCCAAGGGTGTGAAGTTCTTTGAGGGGGTTGGCCTCAAGTATTTATCAAATTTAGTATTCCTTGAATTATCTCCTTGATTTCCATTGTTGGTGTGATTGTTGTTGGATGGTGCATTAGAGCTCTGATTGGTATTATTCACTTGATTAGGTGTCCTTGTAAGAGCAAAGGGGACCACCTTCAAGTTGCTAGATTCAACTAATCCATCATTCACAATTCCTTTATTGTTATTCTTATAACGACTGTTACTATTAAACTAATGATTCTTCTGATTATTGCCATTGTTTCCATTTTTACCATTGTTGGGGTTCTTCTTATTATCTTTGTACAGTTTGAGTTCTCCACTTTTGACCAACACTTCCTCCCTGGTTACTCCATTTTCAATTAGCTCTTGGAAGGTCTTTGGACATTGCATTTGTAAGCAGTAGTTTAACTCATTACTCAAACTATTTATGAAGATATCCATCTTCTCTTTTTTAGGCACACTTCTAGGATATCTTGCAAAAACTGTCCTCCACCTTTGTAGAAAAGTGAGGAAGGCCTCTCCATCTTTTTGTTTTTGTGTTGCATAATGTTATCATCATGACATCATGTTTAATGTTATATGAGTAATGAGCCATGAATTTCAATGCTAACTCTTCAAAGGTTTTAATGCCGGAGCGTAACTTAGAAAACCACTCCATAGCCATGCCTCCTAAGCTTCATGGAAATAATCTCATTAAATATGTGGTATCATGCATGAACTCTAAGCTCAATGCACAAAACTCTCGTAAGTGATCTTGAGGATCCATTGTTCCTTCGTACTTGTCATATTTAGGAAACACAACATTGATCAGGACTGACACCATAACCAAGCTTTTATCAAATGGGAATGGGCACAATGCTTCTATAGAGAAAGGCTTGGGAGACCCACTTTTCTTGATGTTGTCTAGTTGCATTTGAAATGCCTTGAATTGTTTGTTCATGATGTCTAAGGTACTTTCCTCAACTTCTGGTGTTTTAAGTTGGTTGACATCAAAGTCACGGGGAAGCTTGAGACCTTTTTGTGCTAAGTCTATTAAATGTTTTTCTCTATCTAGGTCCATTGCCTTTTCCATGAGCTTTCTGAAATAAGGACATTGGACAGCCTCACTAACTTTTTCATCTGTGGCATCTTTTGCCATTAGTTCGGTGTTATTTTGAGTATGAGTTTGGTTAACTCTATGAGCACTTGGATCTACTCCTTCATTGTTGGTATTTCCTTGGTTATTAATATTGCTCTGGTTATTCATGTCATTGCCTCCACTATTGGCATTAACTTGGTTAGTGAAATCAATGCCACTATTATCCTTACCACCCAAACTACCTTGATACATCATGTTGTCTTCTTTTTCTTGTTCGGGTGACTTTTGTGGTACTCTAGGAGTAGTTTCATCTCTGGGATAAGGGAGCTCTTGTCTCAAATAAGTCCCGTCAGCTTGCAAGGTTTGCTTGATGTAATATGATCTAGTGAATGTAGGAATGAACCTTGGATGCACGTTAAGACTACTTGGATCTAATCCTTTGCAAAATTTTGATAGATATGTGAAACAGGATTTTTGACCAGACTGTAAGTTGGATTAGCAAAAACTCAAAAAAGGGTATTCAAATTGATATTCAAAATTTTTTGATTCTTCCTGGAAGTACTCTTTGTTTGAAATTTTTGTTTTCTTGGTAAATCCAGTCCCTAATAGCAACCTCTTCTTTTTCTTCTTGAATCAGAACTGAGGATTCCACAAACTTATCGAACAATGTCATGGCCGAAGATGAGGGCTTCATTTCTTGAGAAGGTTGGCCATAAGATCTAGGGGAAATTGGAAATTTTGTGAATGAATCCAATTTGTAATCCCCCATACCAAGATCTATGGTCTTGAATTTATTCTTTCATTGTTGAAATGTAGTATCAAAAGTGCTAGCCTCCCTATTCAAAGGAATGTGAGACCCTGCTGAAATTGTGTTGACTGACAGTGTGCTATCCCCAAGTATGCAAACTTCTATTCCATTGTAAGGGAACTTTACATAGTAATGATAAGTAGATGAGACCACTTGCATCTCATGTATCCATGGTCTACCTAACAAAATATTGTAAGCCAAAGGACCGGCATCAACAATCTGAAACAAAATATCTTTCTCTATAGGACCAATTTGGATAGGAAGAACAACCAATCCTTTAGAACTACATTTTGCTTCATCATAAGCCTTGATAGTTATCTTCTTCCTTGTATCAATGACTTCTTCTAAATAACCCAAGGCCTTCAATAAGCTCAAAGAAAAAATATTAAGCCCAGCACCCCCATCTATCAACACGCACTTGACACGGGTTTTGTGGATCATAACCTCTATATGAAGGGCCAAATTGTGTGGGTGGCTTAATGACTTGTCATCTTCTTCTGAGAATGTAAGGTAGTGAGGGCTAGCCAAGTGGTTGACCATATTCTGGAATTGATCTATATCTATATCATTAGGGACATTAGCTCCTCCCAAAGCATCCTCAAGGACATGCTTATGCCTGGGGGACAATTCCAAAAGCTCAAAAATAGATATCTGCGCTAGTGTGCATTGTAATTGATCAATAAGGTTATAGTTTGAATCAGGACCAATGATAGATTTAGGGAGAGCACCTTTTGACATGAGCTCCTTAGATTTACTAGAGCTAGGACCTCTAATAACAATGGGAGCTTGAGACTAGCTCCTGGTGACAACATTGAGGGGTTCAGACATCCTTCGTGAGTGAGGACCTCTTAGTACCACAACAGGTCCTTCATCAGGTATAGGATTTTAATCAACATCATATCTATAAGAGTCTTTCCCTCTCATCATGTTGACATTATCATCAGCAACTTTGAGCATGTTAATAATATTCTCCGCATTTGTGTAGGTGTAGTTAATAGCAGCCTTGCCATTCTTATTGCTAGAATTCTCTCCTTTCTCATATTTGGGCAAGGGTTCTTTAAAAGCTTTATGATCTGCATTAGTGGTTAAACTATCAACTTGTAATCATCCACTTTCAATGAGATCTTGGACAAGATGTTTAAGTTTAAAACAATTTTCTATATTATGTCCAATTCCATTGTAAAAGACACAAAAGGCCTTCTCATCCCACCAATGAGGCTTAGGATTTGGTATGCGATACTTTGCAAGATCTTGGGGGTGTGCCAAATTATGAGCAATTAACACCTTGAAAATGTTTGCATAGGAGTCCCCAAGTTTGGTAAATTGCCTCTTTTCTATTTTAGGTCTCGCTTGATACTTGGGTTTATTCTCTTGTTGTGCTGAAGATGTTTGTAGCTTCATGGCTTGGACTGCATTGGAGAGATTAAGAACTCCTTCATTCTTAGGTTGAGATGAGTCAACAATCTATCATTGACCACTTGCTTATTCTTGTTCCAATAAGGGTTCTTTTTGTCCTTATTACCATTATTGTTGTTGTTTTGGCCATTGTTGTTATTAGTTGGTTTAGCCAAAATTCCTTGTTCTTTTAGGACATCCTCTATGTGACATGCCACTTCTACCATGGTATCAAAAGAATTAAATGGGATCTTCCTGACCTCATACCTTAGCTCTGGTATTAAATTACTCACAATGATGTCTATTCTTTCTTCCTCTAGAATTGTCCTAGGATACTTTGAGCATAACCGTCTCCATCTTTGCAAGAAGGTGACAAAGGTTCTCCTTGATTTTGTTTGAGTTTGCACAAATCAAGCATTGTGACTAACCTAGATAGATTATTGTGTGATGATATTATTCACCTTCATGAAATTAAGATCAAGTAGCAACAATTTAAGCTAAATACAAAGGAAATTTACTCTAAAATGCAACTACAATCTATAACATCTCATGGATCTCTAGAAAGAAGTGGTAAGTGAGCTCTCAGCTGCAAATCCTCACTAGTGACACCTCTAAAATGAGAATAATGCTGCATGATGCTTCTAAATGCTTATTCTATGATGAATTTATGCTTAATCTAGCTCCATTGATAACAATGCAATGATAAAATGCTAAAATGATAACTCTAAATGCTCAAATGCTTCAATTGCTCTTAGAAAATGATCTCAATTGACTATAGTAACAATGCTTTTCAATTGAAATTCTATGATTATAATGCTCTCCAAAATGCTTCATACTTATAGTAATTTCCCAAGGGTAGGGGGTAGAGTGAGTTGATCATGGTTATGCATGGGTAAGGTCAATTGGCTTTGCTTTGTCCATAAATGGGGGGACAAGGAGGGGAAAATCATTTAAATGGTTTCAAAGGCTGGACCATTTCAACAAAAGTGAGTGATTTGTGTCCATTTTGTCTCCAATTTGCTTTGTTGAGGAAATTATGATTTTTTAATTAATTAAAGTAATTAAATTTAGCCATGAAGGGTAAGAGGTTCATTTTGATTTTTGCTTTCAACAACTATGTCATCAATTGAATTTAATTAATTTCGTAGTGTTTTTCCCCTTTTCAAGCTTTATTTAATCATTTAATCATTTAATTGAATTTTCCTTTGATTTGAACTGCCTTTGTTCCATTTATTAATTTTTCTTGCTATTTTGATGATTTGATGCACCTTTTGATTGATTTAAGCCTTTGACCAATTTTCTATGTCTACAATTATAAGCAAAATATTGGACAAATCTTTGGACAAGTTCTTTAAATGTCTTCACTAGAGGAGTAAGGTTGGTGAATCACTCCATAGCTTGGCCTTTTAGACTCCTTGGGAATAATCTTATTAAATAGGAGTCTTCATGATGAAAAGCAAAGCTCATTATATAAAATTGTCCAACATGGTCATGAGGATCACCAATTCCATCATATTTGTCATAAGTCAAGAACTCAACCTTCTTAGGAAATTCAATCATCACCACACTTTTGTCTATAGGATTGGGACATATGGAGTCCAAATTAAATGTGCTCTTAGGAGCCCTCATCCTTTCTATATCCTTTTGCATTTGCATGATCACCTCATTGGTTGAAGGATTCTATTTCTTAATCTTTTGGTGGACATCAAAATTATATAGGACCTTAGCACATTTGTTGATGAGACTTTTTAGGAATTGGTCCTTGTTTTGTTCCACATATCTTTCCACATATGCTTGAAAAGCTGGTTCTTGTTGCATAGTCATAAAATCCATTTTATCAAAGTTGGCATAACTTCCTTCATGTTGTGAACCATGATGTGCTCATTGGGAGGGTTGTTTTGAAAGTCTATGAGGTTACTGTCTCTTATGGTGATCATATCTTGAAGTCCTTCCTCTAGGACTTGGGGACCTTGAGGGTGTCCTTGACCTTCTTCTAGGACTTGGTGAAGGGGTAGATGGGGGTGAGTTGGTCCCACTATTGGTACCCCTCCCATTAAATTGATTTTGGAGTTGTTGTGCTTAGAGCCTATCTTCTTCTTCTTGGGTGACTCTTTTTCTTATGTCCAATAATGCATGTTCCTCTTCCTCTAGTTGTCTAAATTTCTCCTTTTTGGTGGCTTGTTCATCTAGATAGGCTTGCTTCTCCCTTTCAATGCTTTTCAATCTCATATTTGCATATCGAGAGGTATCTTTAAGTGGAGAAGATTGTCTTGAATGCCTTATTGCATTGGCTGCGTTGATGTGATGGTCACTAAATTCATTTTTCTGGTCCTTGTGTTGTGACCCTGAGTCTGAGTGAGTTTTCCTATAATGTCTCTCAACTCGTTGATGAGCATCAAAATACCTTGTGTTGTTCGGGGGTGACCCAGGTGGACTAGCATGAGAAGAACACCAAACACTCTAGTACTCCCATGTCGTTGGAAAATATCCTCAAGAGTTTGATTCATGGCTTCTCTTTTTTGTCAAGTGAAAGTGTAACTCATGTCCATACTTGATGAAAGTGGTGCTAAAGAGGTTCTCACTTCACTAGGATTACCTTTTGGATTAAAAAAAACTTCAGATTCACTTTTAGGAGATTGATCGAAAAGGGGTTCTTTTCGCTTGTGCTGTTGATGAGTCTTAACTGGTGGTAACTGGCTAAAGGCAACAGGGGGTCACTTCCCTTGATTGACTTGGTACCTCATTGTAACTGACATGAAAGAAAGAGATTCTTGATGATGGGTCAATCTCTCAAAGTGTCAATTCCAACCTAGGATAATTGAGATTCTCTATTGTCCAAAGAGAAGATGAAAAGATAGAAAAATAAAAGGCATCACCAACACTGTCAAAGAGGTGCTTCAAATCAAAGGGTGAATACCCTTGCACTTTTGAATCAGGAGGTTGGACTTAGCCAAAATTCAAATTAAAATTGAGATATACGAAAAATGATTTGGACAATAATAGGATCAGAATTCTCCAAGGGTGTAATCAACAATCTTAAAGATAAACTTTTCACTAATAATAGCTTTCTAACTTGGCAAATTATTTTCAAGGTAACCTTATAAATCAATTGAAATGATCTCTAGAAGGATAAAATTAGAAATTTACAGTCAAAACAAGTCTCTAATAGTGAGGTTAGAAAACCTACTCAAAGGTCAGGTCGTACTACAAGCAACTCAATGACTAAAACTAAGAATACTTCTGAAAATATCCAAGTGACAGACTCTAGGTAAACCAGGTGATATACCTAAGATCAGGTGATACTTCGCGCGATGCCAGGTGATAGATCTCAAAACTAACAGGTGATAGACCTAATAACTGTTAGGTGATATAGTTCCAGGTGAACTATCGTGCGATATTTCTCTCTTAAGCAGGTGATGTTGATGCAGTTTTTGACCAATTTGTGCAAAATTTCAAGTTTTTAAGGTTTGATTTTTGGATTCTCTGAATGTTTAGGGTGAAAATGTCTAATTTCAATCACAAATTTAACAACATTTGGATAGGTTTGCAAGTAGTAGGGGATCAAACATGTCTCCAAACACTTGAAACAAGAGAAAAAGCAACCTTGCCAAGACAAACACTTGTGATATCAAAAATAAAATTGCACCCTATGGAAGCTACCGATTGTTTGTATGTTGAGAACGTTTACACTGGTATCACACAATCAAAGACACTTCAAGAAATATCTACCTACAAAACAAGGCTCAATAATTACCAACTTAGCCCACAACTTGATGCCCCCTTGCCTCACACCAAGTGGTTGCCCACAAGAGATATTGGCTTTGTCATGGAAGTGTCAAATAACACAACCAAAGGGACACATATGGTGAGTATCTTAGGGTGATCTAGGTTAGTCCACTTGGATCAATCCTTGTACTAAGAAGATAAGGGGCTAAATAAATGTGGCTTCTAACCTATGGTTCTTAGTAAGGGCTTCTATTCATAACACCCCTCTTGCTCCTCATAAAGGACTAGGACCTTGCAGCCTTAAGAGTACCTTAAGCATTCTTTCTCAATGCTTTCCCCATGGTCACAATCCCATGAGCTACTCACATCAAGCAAAGACAAGTGTTATGTCTACCAAGGTTTTGTGTCCTTGATAGACTTGAGATTATAGTGAGTTGGAATAGCCGGCAAAAGGCTTGTCCCCACTTGGGTCATTCCTCTTGAGTGCTCAAGAGCAGGCCCGCTAAAGGATCCTAAACTAAACACAAAGAGTGGATGATTTTTGAGGTTCAAGGTTTTTGGTTCACCACAAGGGTGAAGAGCATAATCCCTTATCTCAAAAATTTCTCCCAAACACACCAAGCAAATTCAATTACCCCCTTGCTTTCAAAATCCCAAGATGGGTCAAGATTTTTGTTTCACCACAAGGGTGAAGAGCATACTCTCCTACCCCCTCAAAATTCCTACAACAAGGTATTAAGTGCATATGAAATAAAGCAACTAGTATATGCCACACTCAATAAAGAAAGCAATTAAACAAGCACTTGATTTGGTTTTTATGCTTAGGGAAGCCCTGCAAAAACCATTAGTAGCCCTCTTTGACATGCCTTTTTTTTTTTTTGGCAAATTTTTGAGCAAGGAGAGCACCTACAAGCACAACTTGTTAGCTCCAAAATGGTTAGAACAATCCTAAAATCCAATTAGCTCCAAGAAATCTGCTATCAACAAGTATTTAAAGCACTAAAGGTGGAACACTTAACTCTTCAAGTAAACATGAAGTGAGTCCAAAAGTGGGACACTTAACCCTTCAAGTGAATGCAAAGTGAGTCCAAAAGTGGAACATTTAACCCTTTAAGATAATGTGAAGCGAGTCCAAAAGTGGAACATTTAACCCTTCAAGAAAATATGAAGTGAGTCCAAAAGTGGAACATTTAACCCTTCAAGAGAATGTGAAGCGAGTCCAAAAGTGGAACATTTAACCCTTCAAGAGAATGTGAAGTGAGTCCAAAAAGTGGAACACTTAACCCTTCACACAAACTCAAAGTGAGTCCAAAAGTGGAACATTTAACTCTTCACACCAACCCAAAGTGAGTCCAAAAGTGGAATATTTAACTCTTCATACCAACTCAAAGTGAGTCCAAAAGTGGAACATTTAACTCTTCACACCAACCCAAAGTGAGTCCAAAAGTGGAACATTTAACTCCTCACATCATCTCAAAGTGAGCCCAAAAGTGGAACATTTAACTCTTCACACCAACTCAAAGTGAGTCCACACTTAAGAAAACTAATGAGATCAAGAAAGAATAAAAGGGCAAAACTTTGTGGAACACTTAATGCTCTTTTCAAGTAGACCCCTCCCCTATGTATGAATGTTGACCTTGCATCCAAAGGGTGTTAATGAGGGGCGATTAGAAATAAGTGAGTCCAACACCCAATTTAGCTAACAAGCTCAATCAAAAGTAATCTAAAGTTGCTTATCATTACTACTCACAAATGAAAAAGGGTTGAAAAATGGACTATTTAACTTCCCAAGTAAACATAGAGTGAGTCCACAAAGTGGTGCATTTAACCCCCTATGCAAACAAGGAATGAATCCATACCCTCAATCACTCAAATGAGATGTTTGATATTGGAAACCAAAAAGCATTTACAAACTATCAAAACAAAATCTATGTCCTTTTATTAACCCAAAAGAGATGTGTCTGTGAAAGCAAGTAAACCAACTGAAATATGGAAATGCAATCTATTTAGCCACAGAAAATCAAAATAACAACTAAATCAACCTAAACTCAGCTAGAAGGGCTAAAAAAAAACTCACTGTCAGGTATAGGCAACAGTACAGTCACTAGAACTTTTGTGTGCCACTTCTTTGTATACAGAGGTGACAGAACTTCCGTGTGCGACAGTTTTCCCTAATGCAGGTGACAAAACACCTCAAAAAGTGTGACTCTTTCTGTCAAAGGGGGTGACACTTTTAACTGGTAAAGTGTTGCACCTCTATACAAAGAACTATCGCACGACACTAGAAAAATGTTGCGTGACACTATGAGATAGAAAAATTAGAGACAGAAAAACAACGCTAAAAATTGACAAAAAATTGATGAAAATGCAGAAAATGAAGGGACAAAGCTAATGTCTTGCCCCACGGTGGGTGCTAGAAATGTATGGATCAAAAGTGACCACACTTCTATGAATCATTACATGCAAGGTTTCTCAACAATGAGGCCTCACAAAGTGACTCATAGCTCTCTATGCATGGAGTTGCAAGGGATTATGATAAAATTGCTCTCAACGAGAGCTATAAACTAGTGACCTTGCTAGTCAACCATACAATGAGAGATTCACAATGAAGACAAGGGCAACAATGCCAATATCCCCAAATGGAATCAAGGTATGAAAATTCAATGCAAACTAATATGAATATGCAAGATTAATCTATCAAAATGAAAGTACAATGCAACTATGAAAGGAAATAGCAATGGATTACAAATCTCCTAATTAAACTATGTGAGTTATTCTAAAGCTTGAAAGTGAAATCTAAACTATGAAAACATAAACATGAACTACTATGAAAGAATGGAAATGAAATTATGAAGCAAATGAGGAACTCTAAGATGTAATTCAACAATGATCTCCAAAAAGCTCCAAAGTCTTCAAGAATTCCTGCAGCATAGAGTTAGCATAAAACAAGTGTCCTAGAATGAGGGAGAGAGCTCTCCTTTTATAATAAATGCAAAGGAATGGACCATGGAGATTAAGAGGCAAAAGTCTCAATCAATGGTGGAGCTTGAAAGAGGAGCAATCCATGTGCACAAGTATCCTCCAATAGGAAAATAGGAGTTGACTTTATGTCCATATGAGACAAAAAGTGCTTTTTCCCTTTTTTATAAAATAAGAATAGTGCTTTATTTGTGCAACTTAGGATAATAAGGAAAGGTGGGGCTTTTTATTTAATAAAAGGAGAGGAAATATTCCTTTTAAGTAAATAAAGACTTTAGGATAAAATGGTTAATCCAAGAATAAAAATCCAATATATGATCAAAACTAAGATTTGATCAAGAAATTGATAATGTTGAAAATATTGATTATTGATAAAACTGATTCAGGATTGATAAATCAAATAAATAGGGCCCAAAGTCTAGGAAAACATTTTTGGGTGCATACAACTACAAATTTTTTTAGGATAATCAGACAAGAGACTAATCTATCCGCTTTAGCTGTAGGAACAATCACATGAATCTATCTCCAGTGGATGCAAGGACAGTCCAACTCTAGAACAATTACTATAATTGAAAGTAAACTAATGATGAAATGGAAAGGGATTACTCACCAAGTGGACCCCCTTGGATGAGTATATACAAAACTCAATTACACACTATAAACTCATAACTTCACACTTATTCATTTATCCAAAAAGTGTTGTTACATGTATCATACCTAGAAACTGAGTAAAACTATATTTGAACTAGATTGCTACATTACATTGAACTCTATTATATTTTTCTAACCTCCAAAGAAGTTTCAAGTCCTTATTTATAATAAAAACTAATAACTAAATAACCACTAACATATCAAGGCCCAAAGGAATAGGCAAACAAGAATTATTTTAGAACTAGGAATAATGAAGACTATCCTTTAAATGAGGAACAACTAATTGTCTAATTACATAAGGAGTAAACATAGCTATCCACTACTTCCTAGATTTATTCCACATTAAGAATGACCATTAAAGCCCTTGACTTTCTCCAAATGAGTTGTAACCAATTTATCATTTGACTGCTTCAAATGTTGATATTTTTTGAATGGTATTGACTTGGTCCCCAAAGCATGATACCTCTTGAGCTCCAATTCTGATTGTGCTTCTCTATTAATAATCATGTACCATGACATTTATATGCATAAAATATATGAAATATATATACCAATTCATTGTTAGAGTAACCATTTATTAAACTATAATTAGGACTAACATATATAAATTGCATTTATATAACTATCTAAGAGTGTTTCTTATCCACAAAGGTGATTGAGATATAAGTTTAATGTTCATGATGCCAAGTTCATAAAATTGACCAAAGACTCCTAGAAACTAAGTCTAAGTCACTAAATTATGAAAAAAACCTAGGACCAAAACAAGGAGAATACAACAAGCATTGATGAACATTGAGCCATTATTTAGGATCATCAGGTATCACTTCTGAAAATTTTGATTATCCAACTAGGGGTTTAAGAACCTTTAAGGTAACTTATAATATTCAAGAAATATCCTTCAATAATTAATTTTCTAGTCCTTATATTTGAGGCTAGATGAATAGATTTAAATGTAGTTATCATTTATGCAAAGTGATTCATCTAGTAACTAAGGAGCACTTATCGTTAACTTCATGGATTAATATTAAAAAATCATGGCTTTAGTATTGATAAGGATCATTATCTATTACTAGTACACATCCTTTATTATTATTAATAAAACTTAAATCTCCTTGAAGAGTAGAAGGTACTTGACAAGTGTAGCATGGATATAAGGATGACCTAAAAGAGAATTACACTATAAAGAACAAGATGCATAATACAAATTGTAAGACACCTTAGAGTAATAGAAAATGATAAAAAAAGATAGAAGACCAATGAAACATGTTGTTAAACCCATAATGACTACAAATTTTTGTAATTACACTTTCCTTGGTCATATTTAATAACTCTTTACTAAAAATATTTAAACCATGTCTATTATCAACCAAATTTTATTTCATTTGAATATTATCTATATTTAACCATATGTACAATGATTGATGTTCTTGAATAACATGAAATGGAATCTCATAACTCATAAATGAAATTTGATATAGTCAAATAGGCTCAAGAATTATAATCAACTATGTAGGAGTAACATTATATAAATCAATTATGTTTCCTATGGTTCTCCTCAACACATATTTGCATATTTTTGAAAAGGGATATTATATCTCAAAAATAAAATTTAGGTAGAATATTCTTGAGACTAATCAACTCAATCATATACCTTATGATATTTTTCTATCTACTTAGGAAGAGTTGGTAAAATTTTATTAGTATATGGTAAAATGGATTGATGAGATGTAACATTATGGTCCCTAGACATTTTTTGATATGAATAACCAACTATATGATAATTCTATGGAGATATGAGGGAATTAAACGTACAAATATATCAAATGTGATAGGTAGGAAATGAGAATACATAAGTAATACAAATAGTAGGAGAATTCAAAGAAATAAAATCATGATGAAATATAGGAAAAATCCTCAAAGGTAAACATTGTATAAGGAGGGAGAGACATGAAAAAATAACATTTGTTCTAAGGAACTAAATGGCCTATGTAATAGAAGATGAAATAATTTGGAGCAAATTAGTGTACATCACTCTAGACCATATGTGATGATAGAAGTAAGAATTAAAATAGAATAACATTCTGTGGAATGCTAAAGCATAAAATCATACATAGATGTATAGGGATGTAATATTACATAAACATATTCATTGAAGTAGATTCATGTGTAAACATTATAATACACACTCTAGCCAGGGTTGTAAAGTATATATGCATTATAAAATTAAACACTAGACAATGAAGGCTATACAAGATATCATATGAGGAATCAACATAGAAATACAAAAATTAACTATTGTACCATCATGAAGGAGAGAAAAATAATCTTTATCATTTAACAAAAAGAGGGATTTATGATAAATTAAAACCTAATGTGAGAAATTAAAAATCATAAATGATCAATATTTAAATATATTTAAATCATATCCAAAAACATAGGAGGGTAAGAAAATGTTAAATTGTTAAACCCTAATCTAAGTGGAAAATGAAATAAAAATCTATATATAAACCCTACTCATATCTAAAATGAAAGATAACCTAAGGGTGAAACCCTAAGGATGGCCACATACAAATAAAAAACAAACAAAGATGTGGCATCCATGTTTCTTGTATGGTGTCTAGATCAAGGAGTACGAGAAGAAGCTCACAAGGTGGTGGAGACTTGTGTTCATGCATAATGGTGTCATGGTCTCAACAAACTTCTTTCTGTGGTGGCACTGGGTTGAGGTTTCATCACCAATGGGGGAGATTGGGTGGATGTCCTAGGATCCCACCTCATTTCCACCCTTTTATGTTATGGAGAGCTTACTCAAACAAAGAATTGAAGTGTGTTGAAGCTACATAGGGATGGGGGTTCATCAAATACTATGTTTGGGATAAGAGATTGTAATCAATGATGGAGTCCCAAAGGAAAAATTTTTAAAAATGTGATTGAAGTTTGAGAGCTTAGAGTACTGGAGACGTGAGGTGAAGGAGGATATGAAGATCAAAAGGCTTAGGTAAAGGGCTTGGAAGAGAACAAATATGCAAGGAGGACATGAATCCTCTATCACAGAAGAGCCTTTGTCATTTTTTGTTTCTATGAAGCCATTACTATAAATTTTATTTCAAATACCTTTTGTATATCCATGTAAAGAATGGTCATAGATGTATATTTTGTATTGATAGACGCAAGTATAGATGCATTGTATAAAGTGTAAAAAATGTAAAAGGGGGTATGTAGAAAGGACAATATACTAGTTTGAATTTTATTCAAGAGACATGAGGGTAGGGGTTTGTTATTTTTTGGATAGATGTTCTAGATTGACTAGCTAGAAATCCATGGATGCAACCATATTTGTTACTAAAACTTGTGAATTAATAAAATATAATTTACTAATAAAAAAATAATGTAACAACACAAGTTCAATACACAAATAAATAAAATGTGCATAACTCTTTATCAATGGAGAAAATTCTATCATAAACATTAATATTGAAAGATATTACTAAACATAAAAAAATAACATACATATTATTTATTTAAGTGGAGGTATTTATTAAATTTAAATTTAGAAATTAAACAATATCTAAAATTTTAGATATTTGAAATATATTGAGTTACAATTTCTAAATAAAGCAATAAACTACATATAAATTTATAATTTTTATACTTTTTAAAAAATAAAATAAAATAAAAATATAAAATAACATAATTAAATTAAAATTGTGAGTATTGACATAGTGTGATAGTATATTGTAATTATTGTCATGAAGTTTAAATTCTTTGTGGGATTTTATTGACAAGTATTCATATTGAGGATGAGATAAAAAAAATATTATTTTCCATTAAGTAATAAAATATTATTAAGTTAAACAAAAACAATTCTTATGTAAGTAAAATAATAGATTGTTTCTTATGTGTTTGGGAGTAGTCTATAAGTTGATATATCAATAATATTTTGAAAAGTTTTGACTTACTTTTACATAGTCTTTGTTAGAAATTTGATGAATCTTATTAAATTTTTACTATCCTCATTGTTATCATAAACTTTACTTTCTTACTTTTTGTATAATCTTGCTTATTTTAGTAATATATTTCAATCATTTTTTAATAAAACAACATAGAATAATGTTTTTATCTTTTAATATTTCTAGATAAACCTTTTTAAAAGATTTTTAATACTAAGATGCCTTTTTTTAAACTTGTGAGTTTTTTATATCATATTTTTTTGATAAATAAATGTATTTATGATATCTATAGTAACATACCTATCTCTTTTTAGGGAAACAAGTTGGTATACACAGATGTGGCCATCTTTACTAACAAATCTATTTTTTAATTGTTTGTAAATTTTTACATCATATACACAATAAAATAAAAAAAGTGCAACAAAAATGATACCTATCTTTTTTTTTTCTTTTTTTTTATGGAAACAAATCATAATACATATAAATGTGGGCATTTTTGTCATTATATACATTAGAGTCACAAGTAGTTCACATGCAAGAGACTCAAGTCCATCAAATTCACCTAAGCATTGACTAAGCATACATTAGAATCACCACAAGTAATTCATGTGTAAGAAAAGTAAGTTCGCAAATTCACCTAAGCATTGAATAAGCATACATTAGAATCACAAGTAGTTCATGTGTAAGAGAATTAAGTCTTTGGAATTTACACAACCATTGAGTAAGAAGACATTAGAATCACAAGTAGTTCATGTGTAAGAGGATAAGTTTGTCAAATTTACCCAAGCATTAAATAAGCACACATTAGAATCACAAGTAGTTCACATGTAAGAGAATTAAGCCGGTCAAATTCAATGAAGCATTGAATAAGCATACATTCAAATCACAAGTAATTCACGTGTAAGAGAATTAAGTGGGGGAATTTATCCAAGCATCAGATAAGCATACACTAGAATCACAAGTAGTTCACGTGCAAGAGAATTAAGTCGGTCAAATTCACTCAAGCATTGAATAAGCATACATTGGAATCATAAGTAATTCATGTGTAAGAGAATTAAGTCTGGGAAATTTACCCAAGCATTAAGTAAACAAACATTAGAATCACAACTCAAGCATTGAATAAGCATACATTGGAATCACAAATAATTCATGTGTAAGAGAATCAAGTGGGGAAATTTATCCAAGCATCAAATAAGCATACATTAGAATCACAAGTAGTTCACATGCAAGAGAATTAAGTTGGTCAAATTCACTCAAGCATTGAATAAGAATACATTAAAATTAAGTCTGGGAAATTTACTCAAGCATTGAGTAAGAAGACATTAGAATCACAAGTAGTTCATGTGTAAGAAAATTAAGTCTATCAAATTCACCCAACCAATATAGCTCAAAGTTGAATTTAAGATAAACCCCTAAATTCAAAACCAACAAAGGAACATAGTATTTGAATCCTCAATAGTAAACACTGCTTGGTTATGGAGACGCCCCTACTAGTTAATTTGCCAAACTAGTATAGAAACTTGATCTGCTTTACAAAACAAGTTCACTAAGAAGCAATTTACAAAGGAAGCCTCTTTAGTTCACTAAGAAGTGAAGAAACAACTTTGTGCTGAAGAGGTATGGAGGCAAAAGAAATGATTTTGATGGGAGAAACAGATATTTTGGAGGAAGAAAAAGAAATGGTGGAAGAGATAGAGGTAGAAGCAGTGATTCCAATGGGAGGAGGATGAGGAGATGGAGAGGGAGAGAGTGAGAGTTATAATTTGGAGGAAGAGATGGAGAGGGAGTGAGTGAGAGAAGAAGAAGTAGCGGTGGAAGAGATGGTGTCGGAGATGATAAGGAAGGGGGATCATGAGACAAAATTTGGGAAATGATTCTATTTTAGAGACCATTTTTTCATTGTCTACTTTGACCCTCCATTCTGGTCATGGAATGGATTCCTTATCTTTTTTCACCACCTGGAGGGACTCACCCGCCATTTTTTATTTGGTCTAGAATATTGCCCCAAAAGGCCTTTTGGTCCTCCACAGATGTACTCATCAACTGGATAGGATTATCCATCTTTAAAATATTAGATTATACAATGTACACCTAGCTACCATAGTCACACTCGGTGAATGTCTACCCAAAGAGAAATTAAAATGAAAATTGAAAAATGCCTAAGCAAACCTTTCGACTAGTAGAAACTACTATACTTTTTCTACCCAAGGAGAATTGAAGAAGAAAAAAGAATAAATTATCTATAAATAGCCCTTGATACTTAATAATTCCTTCTATAACCTTATTAATTCTTTTATCCTTTAAAAATATTTAAATCTTTGATATCTCTCTATAAATATTTTCATAAATGGAAGAGTGCATGAAATTGGTAATATCACATGATTCTATCAGTACTGATTTGGATGTCGTGCATGGATCACCTTTGAGAATGTCAATGAAAAGACCTTTATTTATTATTTAATGTTTGTCAAAATAATGCAACATTGTCAACCATCCATGTAACCTACTAACCAGTTGTAATAAATGTTCAAGGTTAGGGTGCGGGGTTAAGATTTGGCACGTGTCTCCATTCCACATACTTTCTAGAGAACTATATTTCCTTTGTAATTTTTGGGCCAAAATAAAATTTAAGCCATTGATCTAGGATCATCCAATAGTAATAAATAAATAATTTATAATGGTGAAAGGATGGTTTTTAGGTATGTGTGGATGTGGTTGCACTTATTGATACCATCGTGTAAAGTCTACAGACAAGTTGGTAACAAATCAAGGCTTTATTCTCACAAGATTTGATGTGATGTTACCTTAATTAGACTAATTTTTAGTTGGCATTCATCCATCATGATGAGTCACAACTCATCGAAAGTGGCTATTAATAGAATGTGGATTGAAAACAATCCACACTCCAATTTTCAAGGGATTGAAAAAATCTACAATATATCAATATATATATATATATATATATATATATATATATATATATATATATATATATATATATTCCCATAAATAACAAAAGATTAGCCAATACAATTAAATATTTTTCCTTTACAATTTTATTTTTTCCAATATGGTCCATTGATGGGTGTCCATAGGTTGATTCATGCAAAATGTCCATTGGTGAGGTGCAATGGGAGGCTCCTGAAGATGGATTTATAAAGGTAAATTTTAATGGGGCCTCAAAAGGAAATTTATAACCATTAATAATGGGATGTGTAGAAAGGGATTCATTGGGAAATATTTTATCCATGGAGGCCAAGAAATTGGAGGATGAGACCAATAATGAAGTAGAGGTCAAAGTTGCTTTTGTAGTAGTAGAGATGGCCAGGAGAATAAAGGTTGACCAATTGTACCTGGAAGGAGATTCTCAAATCATAGTGAATGCATTGCAAATGAAAAGTCTCATGTGAATAAAATTGACAAGATCATATCAATAATCAAGAAAAATTTGGAGTTTTTCAGGAATTTCAGAGTCTCTCATGTGTATAGAGAAGGAAATGTAATGGAAAACTCCATATCAAAATTGGCAGTTGACAAGGAGCACTAGTTGGAAAGAATGGTGAGTGAGCACCTAGGAATATGATGACAAAGGGGTAGGGGTGATGGGGTATGTGGTGAGTCAAGTACTGAGGTGGAAATAATTTTTGGAGGTGGATATCAAAAGGTGGTGAGATATGTTCTATGACCAAAAATAAATGCTAAGTGACTTTGGATAACTCATCACACATACAAAGGACATGGAGTAAATGAGCTTACTGCCCCAAAAAAGGATATGTACAAATGACATCCTAGCATCATTCCAACCTAAATTTATCTCTATCAAAGTAGGAGCAAGGGAGAATTGGTGGTCTCTATATATGGAATAAAATTTTAGCTTGAGATCACCCAAGCAACACATTCTTTTTTGGTGATGAAGTCACTACCAATTAGCTCAAGCATGTTTTTACAATAGATGATTTGTGGTTCCTCATAATGGTTTGAGATCAAGTGGGATATGATTTCCTATTGGTAGACTACAAACCAAGGGCCAACACAAAAATAGCATCACTCTTTTGCACTTGGGGTTTTGAGTTCAACACCATACCAGAGGTACATAGGGTGATTACTAGGTGCGTCAAGGCTGAATGGAGGGTGGGGATGAAGTCTTTTCAACATATTTCTAAGGTAGGGAGAGGGTTTTTCATGATGTTAGGTGATTGTATACATGATCTAAGGTATCCAAAATACCTCCAAGGTGACCTCACAATAGTGGGTTACACTTTTTTAGACATTATGATTTTTTTTGAAATAACACATTTTTAATAAAATACATGATGATTTAAGCCTTGAGAGGTTCCATTTGAAGGAATTAGTTACAAATGGTTATCTCAAAGCTTCTTAGATTAAAAAAAACATTGATGTAACATCTATATTCCTCATTCATACCTACAATAGAGTCTCCTTCGCACCTATTAAAATGCTGACAAAAAATCACCTCAAATTTATCTTTTGGTAGATCAAATGAATCTATTTGAAAAACCTATCTATGGAGTAAGGTACTACTGAGAAAAATGTTTCCAAGGATTATACTATTTATATATATTAAGTTTATAATAACTTTGTATTTTTAGTTTTACTAAACAAAGATGTTTCACCGTATGTATGTTTGATGCTTATGGAAAAATAGTAAATGAGAGAAAAAAAATTATATAAAATATCTATGCCCTAGGTATTGAAGTTCTCTTTCTATAAAAATAAAATGAAATTGGACAAATACACAAAAAGTTATAAGCTATGTAGTCAAGGTATGTCAAAATTATAGTTTAATCAACTTCAAACATTAATAAAATTTGAAATAATCATGATAATGTCCTCAAACCAATTGAATGCCCTCTGTATAGATGTTACAAAACTAAATTTGAAAGAATCACATTGATATCTATTTTATAAAAATAAAAAAAAGCTCTATGAAAATAATGTAACTCTTTGAAAATCACATTTTCAGCAACATACTAGTTTTCGTGGGAGAAAGAAAAAATGATTCAAATAGATTAAAAAATTAAAAAATATATATATATTTAGAATCTAGACAGAAAATCCTGAAAGACTCTAATTTACTTCATCTTTTGATTTCAAACAATTTAATGAAAATATGCATTTGAATTTGAAATTTTTTTTTTTAAATGTAGACTTCAGTGTCCATTTAGGCAAAAAAGTGTAACCCACTATTGTGGGTTCACCCTCCACCCATTCATTTTTCCCAAAACTGGGTCTAATTGCCAAGATAGACAAACACATGCTCAATGGATGTAGCGGATTATGTGTGATTACATAGAGGATTGGGAGAAGGTAATCAATTTTAGGAAGAGAAAATATGAATTTGATATCACCACTCTCAAATTCAAATTGGTGGATTACTAGAGGGCTTTGTACAACAATGTGGGTGATCCAAACTAGAGAAGATGGTGAAGATGGTGGTGATTGAGCTTGGGGACAAGATGTGGGGGTTTATGTGTGTAACAAGATGTTGATGTCGAGGGATGGGGGTGGTTTTTTTGTAAACTGATGTGGCACCTTAAAGGGACATGGGTGATATATAATATATTAGGTGAATATTTTGCCTTTGAAAAAAATGCTAGTACAAATTAATATTTTTTCCTTTCAAATTAAAAAATTTCACCAACAATATTAATATTTTTTCCCCAAAATAATGTAGGATTCGCTAGGATTTTACAAATTTTCTTAGGGGGTCAAAGTTATCCCTTCTAGGAGGAGATGGATCAATGTAATGGGTAGGAAATGAGAATACATAAGTCATACACATAGTAGGAGAAGAGAGAGATAAAATCATGACGAAATATAGTCCTGAAGAATGCTCAAAGGTAAACATCGTGTAAGGAGGGAGAGACAAGAGAAAAAGAACATCACAAAACAATATGGATGGCTCCTAAGGAATTTAAGGACATATTTAATAGAAAATATAATATAGCAAGTTAGTGTACATCACTCTAGGCCATATGCGATGATAGAGGTAAGAATTACAATTGAATAACATCTCATGGCACGCTAAAGCATAGAATCATACATAGATGTATAGGGATGTAATATTACATAAAAATATTCATCAAAGTACATTCATGTGTAAACATTATAATTCACACTTTAGTCAAGGTTGCAAAGCATATATGCATTATAAAATTAAACACTAGACAATGAACTCTAGACAAGATATCATATGAGGAATCAACATGGAAATACAATAATTAACTATAACTACCATCATGAAGGAGAGAAAAAAAATCTTTATCATTTAACCCAAAGAGAGATTTATGATGAATCAAAACCTAATGTGATATTGAAAAAATCATAAATGATCAATATTTGAATAAAAAATCATATCCAAAAAGGTAGGAGGGTAAGAATCAAATTATTTTTGAAATGTTAAAATTGTAAACCCTAATCTAAGTGGAAAATGAAACGCAAAGGTATATTTAAATCCTACTCATATCTAAAATGAAAGTAAACATAAGGGTGAAACCCTAAGGATGGCCACATCAAAATAAAAAACAAACACATATCTGGCATCCATGTTTCTTACATGGTTTCTAGATCAAGGATTGCGAGAAAAATCCCACAAGGTGGTGGAGACTTGTGTTTATGCAAAATGGTTTCATGGTCTCAACAGGTTTCTATCTGTGGTGGCACTGGGTTAAGGTTTCTTTTCCAATGGTGGAGATTGGGTGGATTTCCTAGGGTCCTACCTCCTTTCCACCCTTTTCTTTTGTGGAGAGCTTCATTGATGAAAATAATTTAGGCATGTTGAAGTTTCTCAGGGATAGGGGCTCATAAAATACTATGTTTGTGGTAGGGAGATTGTAATTGATGGAGGAGTCCCAAAGGAAAAATTGGAAAGAATGTGATTGAAGTTTGAAGAGCGCAAAGTATTGGAGTAGTGAAGTGGAGGAGATGAAGATAAAAAGGCTTAGGTAGAGGGTCCCAAAGAGGAACAAGCATGTAAGGAGGGCATAAATCATCTCTCACACAAGAGCCTATATCATTTTTTGTTTCTATGAAGCCATTAATATAAATTTTATTTCAAATATCTTTTTGTATATCAAGGTATTGCATGGCCATAGGTGTATATTTTTTATTGATATACTCAAGTATAGATGCACTGTATAGAGTGTCAAAGATGTAAAATGGGGTATGTAGAAAGGATATTATACTAGTTTAAATTTATTCTTAGAGACAAGAGGGTAGGGGTTTGTTATTATTATTGACTGATTGAAAATCCATGGATATAACCATACTTGTTCCAAAAAATTGTAAAATTAATAAAATATAAATTTTACTGATAAAAAATAATGGAGCAAACACAAGAAATACACAAATTTGTGTTAAAAATTTTAAAAGACTATAGTCAAATCTAGATCTTAGGGATAAGTGATGATGTGAAATTTTGTTACAAATCTATTTTTTTGACTTCCACATATAAATACATTAACATATAATGTAATTACTATATAAAAATAACCCAATCATCATCAATTCAAAACAATAAAATAATTGCACAAATATATGATCTCCCTCAATATTTAAATAAATCTTCAACAACTTAAAAAAAAATTATTATGGAAAGAGACATAACTATACTATTAATAAGCTTTGCAACTTCGCTTTTGTTTTTTGAATTGCTCCCATCCATGATGACAAGTCCTTGGGAGGACTTTGCCTCCTCATAATATGACCCCTATTCTATGGATAAGACTCCTTCAGTAAAAGAACACAGGGTGCTTGATGATGCCTTGGTAGGGGTGATTTCCTCTGAGACTTATTCAGTGAACACAATGATTTGTAGTGGTACTAGGACCTCCACCTATGACATCAATCAAGATTTTTCTACCAATGAGCCTCCCAAGATAGATTGGAAGGGTTCTCTCATTAGTATGCATGATAATTCCATATGTTGACTTGAGTCCTTCCTCCCTGATGTTTCTTTGTTGCAAGTGGGAATTGGGATTTGTCTCCTTGATGTTGTGATGGATAAGATCATCTCAAAAATTCACTGTTCTCTAGTTGGATGTTTATTTTACTTCAAACCCACCATTGAGATGGTCTAAAAATGAGCTAGTGACATATGGAAGTTAAAGGGAAGTGTTAATGTCTCTTCTATGCCATGGGGCCTTTTCCTATTTAGGTTCACTTTGGATGAGGACCTCATTTTTGTGCTTTTTGGAACTTAGGCTTATGCCAAAAACTCCCTTTCCTTGGCCAAATGGAAGTGTAGATTTGACCTAGATACATAACTCAATAGAAAGGCTCCTATTTGGGTCCATCTTCCAAGAATCTAACTTGAGTTCTAGAATGATCAGATCTTTCACTAGATAGGGGACCCCTTTGGATAGTATGTGACTATGGATACCATCACTCTTACCAAAATGAGGTTAGTATTTTCTCATTTTAGTATAAATATTGATATAAATAAAGCTCTCCCTAATTTTATTACCCTAAAGGAGAAATGTTTCTCCCCTTTGGCTTTGGAGAAAACCCATGAGGCTCCTAGTAGTAATTGCAAACTTATCTCTGTGGGGTTTGAGGACTACCCCTTTATTAAGGATGTGAATGATTTTTTGAAATCCATAGGACCTATTTTGGGTGATGGAAAGAATTCTTCCACCTCACCTCCCCTTGAAGAATGGGAAATACTTTCACCCCTTTAGACCATTATCTCCCCTTCTACTACCAAAATTGTGTTGTTGGAGAATTCTATTAACCAAACTGGTTTTACCCTTGTTTATGCTCTTAACACATAGGTTTACTCTGCTATTATTTTTACTAAGATCTCTAAGAATCATGATACCTCTACCTTGGCTATAGGCCCACTGATCTCCCCTAGTTTGGGCACATGTCAACCCTCTTTGGAGGGTGTGGTTATTGAAGTTACGAAGTCAGTTATTTCCATCGTTAATGGAAAATTTAATCCACCCCCCTCTAATGAGGATAAGAAAGAATGAAAAACTTAGAAAAAGGAAAACCAGAAACAAGAAGGCTGATGTTTTCATAGAGAACATTTTGGGCAATCCCTCTCAAAGATAGGCTAGAATTAAAGCTATTGCCAATGATATTGATAATAGGTGGAAATCTACAATTGAATCCACTCAACATAGTAAAGTATAAAGTTATTATCTTGGAATATGAGGGGTCTCAATATCCCCCAAAAGAAGTTTGTAGTTAAGTAATGTATTTCCGATCATAAGATGGATATTCTTTTGATTCAGTAAGTGAAAATGACTTACTAGTTCTTCTCCTCTCTTTCTAATAGAATTTGTTTGGGGGATTCCTTTTACTATAATGAAGCAGATGGTGCCTCTAGAGAAATTTACACCATGTGGAACCCTAACAATATTGTAGGGGAATATTTTGTGTTTTCTTATTCCTATCTTGTGGTTACTTTCACCTTGGATGACCTATCTTGACATCTCATCAACATTTATGCCCCTAATACCTAGGATGGTGGGAAGACTTTATGGGAGGAACTCCTTTCTATCTGTAGGGATGAAAAGGATGCTTTGTTTATCTTGGTTGGATATTTCAAATCCCCTCTCTTCCATTTGGAGAAGTTGGGAGGTTTAGGTGACTACACTGACAACATGAATGACTTGTTAGACTTCATCAACAACTTTGGTCTTCTTGACTTTGATTTGAAGGGAACCTAATTCATCTTGTCCAATAATAGGAAAGGAAACCATCTCATATAGGTTAGGTTGGATTGGGTCCTTGTCTCTTCTAGTTGGGACTTGGGCTGCAACACTTACCTCTCTTCCCTCCCTAGAATGGTCTCTGATCGGAACCCCATTTTTCTCTAGTGGGTTCATAAGACTTTTTCAGGTTTGTACCAATTTCATTTTGAGATCATGTGGACCTCCCACATGGATTTTTGAGATTGCATCACTCACTAGTGGAACACTCCAGTTTAGGGCTCTTCTATGCAAATAATCTCTTGTAATTATGAAAGCATTTTTGGATTAGATTGTGTGTAGTTCTTAGATCTAAAAAACTACACACAATCTAATCCAGAAACACTTTCATAATAAAAATGGATTGTGGAAATCTGATATTATTAATCTCTTGTAAGCTAAATCACATTAAAAGGGAAGTCAAAGGCTGGTCTAAATCATCTTTTGGTGATATATTTAAACAAAAAATAGAAATTGAAGCTAAGATTTCCAATTTTTAAAAAATGATGGCTAATGGAGACCTCTCCAATAGCCTCCATGAGTAAAAAGAAGTGCAGCAAAAAAAAAGGAAGATAACCTAAATAAGGAGGAAATATATTGGAAATAACGGTCTAGAATTGTTTGGTTAAAAGAGGGGGACCACAACACCTCTATTTTCCATATAATTGCTAGAACTCACAAAAAAACACTATTACCTCCATTCCCAATGAGGATAATCAATTGATTATGGATGATGGAAAAATTAGTGAGTTAGAAATTAATTTCTTTAGGAAGACCTTTGTTGAGCAGGGGATTGCCAACCTTGTCATCTAGGAGAACCTATTGCAAGACCTCCCTAATGTAGTGGATGAAATTAAAAAAAAAACTCTTACTAGCCCCTATTATTGATGATGGCATTAAATCAATTGTATTTTCTATGAACACCTACAAATCCCTTGGGTTTGATGGTTTCCCTTTGGCTTTCTTTCAAGAATTATGGGACATTGTTAGTTATGAAGTGATTAGATCTACTCAGGACCTTTTTCATATTGGAAAAATGATGAAGAAGCTGAACAAAACCTAGATTTCCCTTGTCCCTAAAGTATCTAAAGAAAAGTCCATTATTGACTTCAAATTAATAAGTCTTTTCAACACCATCTATAAGATTTTCTCCAAGGTGCTGGTTAACAAACTACATCCTCTTTTAGATAAATATATTAGTGGTATTCAAAAGGGTTTTTTGACTGGAAAACATCTATCCTTGATGCTTCTATTACCACCCATGATATAATTCACTCCATGGAAAAAATCCAAACTTAAGGTATGACCCTCAAACTAGATATATCTAAAGCTTATGACAGGGTTAATTGGTAGTTTCTTTATAACATGCTCGCTAAATTTTTCTTTGGTGAAAAACAAGTTTCTTTGATTAATATTTGTTTTGAAACTATCCATTATTTTGTTTTGATCAATGGGGTTCCTCGGGGGTTCTTTCCCTCTGGTAAGGGATTTAGGAAGGGTGACCCTCTATCTCCCTATATTTTTATCTTGTTGGCATAGGTTCTCAACAAAAATGTCATGAACCTCTCCTCCATTGGTCAAATATAGGGTATCAGACCTACCTCCTCTATCGAACCTTTGGTATTATAAAAATTTGTTGATGACACCTCCTCTTTGGTAGATCATCTATGGTGGAAGATAGAGAATGGAAGTATCTATTGTATAGGATTATTGATACCTTTGGACAATGCATCAATTGCCCAAAAAGTAAGATCTACTTTCTCAATACTAAAGAGGATCTGTAGTTGAAAATTAAAGGTATCCTAGGCTATCAAAGTGCCAAACTCCCTCATAGTTACCTAGGCCTCCTCCTCATGGTCAAAGACATCACCCCCACCTTCTGGAATGGAACTATTGAAAAAATACAAAAAAATATTGCTGGGTGGAAAGGAAAATCTCTTAGTAATGCTTTTAAACTCCAATTGCTTTCATCTCATCTGCAAGGCATCCCGATCTATTTCCTCTCCATCTTCAAAATCTTTGGCAACATGGCTGATAAACTTGAAACAATATAGAAGAATTTATTATGGAATAGCATGGAGGAAAAGAAAAGAATGACTCTAGTTAACTGGGACATAGTTTGCCAACCCAAATCCCATGGGGGGATGGATGTGAGAAAAACTACTAGTTTAAATAAAGCTCTCATTGCTAAGTTGGGATGGAACCTTGCTGTTGGTAAAATTGATTGGTGCAACATTATTAAGGCTAAGTACCTCAATATTGAGAGCTTTCATAGGGTGCTTGGTTCACATGATCTCCTAGTGGGATCCAAAATTTGGAACAACATCACCAATATATAGACCCCTACTGAAGGATGGGCTCAAATGGCTTATTGGGAATGGGAGGATAATCAAATTTTGGGATGACAAATGGATGGGAAGAAAACCCCTTGTAGACACTAATTTTTCTTCTCTGATGAGGCATGCTAAGGTGATGCTGGGCCCCAATATTGTTGATTACTACACTCCTCGAGGTGGATCTAAAGATCTTCTAAAACATTTCTATGACAGACCTGACCTGCAACATCTTTTATCTAGGTTCCATCTTCCTCTTTTTTCTAGGGAGGATTGGTTCATCTAGACTCTAGAGCTTGCTAGATCCTTTTTGATCAAATATGTGTACCATGCTATTCTCAAGTTCAATGGTGATCCCAAAAGAGAGTGTGGAACCACCAACTTATCCGAAAATTAATTTTTTCTCGTTGGACTCTATTCATGGTAAAAATTTGACCTTAAACAATCTCCAAAAGTGTGGTTTCCAACTTCCAACCACTTCTATCTTTGCAAATAGGATGTTGAATCTATTTCCCATTTGTTCATCCACTGTAATTTTTATTCTCATGTTTAGCAACACATTCTCCAAAAACTCAACATTCAATGGGTCTTCCAAAATGATATCCAACTATTCATTTTTAGCTAGAAATGCCCTTCCCATGACCCTCTCATCAAATAGCTTTGGCTTTAGTTTCCTCCTTATCTATTCTGGTGTCTTTGGAAGGAAAGAAAGACACGGTGTTTTGTGACTCAAAATAGTATGTTGATGAGGTATTGATTATCATCTATAAATTTATGTAAGAAAACCTCTTTATTACTAAATAGAAGACCCCTCCCAACCCTCCCTCTTAGTGGGACTCCTTGCTAGCCTCTTCACGGAAGCTCCCAAAGGAATTTATGAAGTTTGATAATTCTAAAAAACTTGTTAGGGCTAGTACTTGTTAGAAACCTCCTACCTATCCATGGTGTAAGCTCAATTTTGATGGTTCTGCCAGAAATGGTTTGACTACTAGTGGAGGTATTCTCAAAAGTCACAAGGGTTTTCTCATTGCTGGTTACTCTGGTCACTTGCATGAATCTACTAGAAATTAGGTAGAAGGTATGGCTTTCCTCTAGGGCATCAAGTTCTCCCTCTCCATGGGAATTCACAACCTAAACATTGAGAGAGATTCTTATTTAATCATTGAAGATACTAAAGGGAATTCTTCCCAGGGATGGTCAATCCAAAGCATCATAAATGACATTGGGGACCTTATCAATGGTTTTGATGACTTAAACTTGTAGTACACTTATAGGGAGGGCAATGTCATTGCTGATCATCTTGCTTCTACGGGGTTAGTGATCAATGGAATCAAGTGTTGATGAAAGGAGAGATCTATCCCTCATGGGACTCTCACTTTCATGAGACAAGAAACACCTACTCAATTTTAATGATTTTCACTTTTAAGGTTTGGGTATTGCTCTAGGCCTTGCTTCTGCTTCATGCCTTGTTAGAGCTTCTTGGTGTTCAATGGATTTACCATCTGGGGGGTTTTATGTAAAGTTTGGTTTGAAGTGGCCACATAGGTAGTCATTGGGATCTTGTGGCATTTGTCATCATATTTTTTGAGGCATAGGTTTCATAATATTTTGAACCACATTGGGGTTGATGGGACTTTGGCTAAACTTGAGAAACATGCTATTATCTTGGTAATCCTTAGAATTATTATCTATTCAAGTGCTTACCACTTTGGTGACCTTTCATATGCACCAACTAAAAACTTCAAGTTGGCTTTTGATAAGGGATGAATTTTTACTTATTTTCCTCATTATTACCCTTTTCTCTAGTTTTTTATGAGCTTATTTTTTTAAAATCATTGGAGTGGTCTTTTTCTCGCATTTCATCTCTATGTTTTCTCTGAATTTGGTTCTCTGCAACCACTACATCTCTCGCCATGACAATATGGGTGGTGACCATGTGCGTGTGAACTCACTAATTGTGATGAATGGAAGAATGATGGGATAGTTTGGCATATTTACAAGGAAGGTGGTATAGCTCAATTCATGGAGTTCATGAATGACCATGATGAAAGGTTTTACAAGAATTTTTTTAGCTCTTGGGATTCCATAAGGGTGACTATGGGAGGTATTCATTTTGAAATCAATGAGGATGTCATAGCATAGGCTATGAGCCTCTCCATGGAGGGCCGAAAATGGAAGAAAACCAAAAAAAATTTAGATGCTGCAAGTCTCAATCAATTCTTCTATGCAAGAGAGCAACCTATGAAATTGTGTTGGGGCTTTGATTTTGAGCAACTACCTGAGCCTTGGGACTGTTTTTACTTGGTTATTATAAGGTACTTCACACTCAAGGGTCACTTTGGTGTGTATTACTATTATCACCTTCCTTTTTTGAATCTTTTCAGAAACCACATTACTATCTCCATTCCCTTTTTTCTTTTGTATTCTTTGGACAATACGGTCAAAGATGTGACTGGGGCTATGGGCCATGGAATTTTTTTTACTATCCTTCATCAGGGGTTGATGCCCCACCTCTATCACTTCCACATTTCTCTCTACGCCCCTCACCAAATCATTTTTGAAGAGATTCCTAAGCCTCCTAACCCGTCCTCAGTCAAACCTTTTGATACCCTTGGCTCTAACTGAAAACAAAAAACAACGGGCTACTGTTAAAAGTCTGTTGGATATCTCCCATGTTTCTTACAAAGGAAAAATGTAGGATACCTCCTATGAATCTTCCAAAGATAAACATGAAAAGAACAACAAGAGGGCCTCTTTCATTAAAACCAAGCCAAGTTCACCAAAAAATTCAAGTTGCAAGTTGAGTCAGATGTGGAAATAATTGAGGAGACTAACACCCCTCGTAGGTCTACCTGACTCAAGGGAAAGCTTGAGACAAAAATTATGAAGGACATGTCTAACTCAGAAAATGGGAGTCTAAGCATGCTAGTGGGGAGGAGGTGTCTAACACTGCTTCTAGTGGTAGTACAACTCATGTCTCTGCTAGCACTAATTTGGGAATCCCACCCATGACAAGAATGACTCCCAATTGATCTTTGTGAATGAAGATAAAGCTAAAATTAAGGATGACACCTTACATAGTTTGGCATTAGGGGAGATGACTTCTGTCAAGGTCAAGATGTTGTAGAAGAGGTTGACGAAGATAGACAAGAAGATCATGTAGGTGGATGAGAGGTTGATGGAGGTGGATGAGAAGCTCTACAATTTTTTTTGATTTGTGATTAAAGTGATGTACAACTCAGCTACTACACCATGTATGATGAAGGATGATAGTGACAAGGACCTCAAGAATGATGAAGATAGAAAGGTTCTCTTCAAATTTATTACAAAAGATTGGGCTTCCATGATGATGACTAGGGAATGGAAGAAGATAAAGAATTAGGGTGGAGCCCTTTTGGTTTCTTCTTTTTGGCTAGTTTTGGCCTTCTTGGCCTTATTATTGCTTTTTTACATTTTATTTTTTTAGCTGGATTGATACTCTCTTTAATGGTGGTTTTGACCCTATGAGGGATAAGATAAAAACTTGTTTAAATCATGTGTTGGACACTATGGTGGACTATGTTATTTTTTTTCAGTGATGTTGTTATGGTTGCTGTTATATTGGTTAATATGCACTACACTAGTTATAGTTTAAATGCTTTTTTTTTTGGTATTTCTATTGGTTTTTTATGAGTGATGTAAGGGTGCTCTTTGTTGTTCACCTTTGGATGGATAATGTGGTGGTAATTCTAATCTGAGGTTATCTTTGTGTTGACAATATTACTCTGATGTTAGTCCATGTTTGTGGTTTCTCGCCCTTGTGACTGATTGTATAAGGTTAACACCCTTATTTTACCGCATTACTTATAAAAAACTACAATATTAATAAGAAATGAGAAGTAATAGCTTGAGCTTTCTAAAAAAGCTATTAACATATATAAAATAAACAAAATGTTAATATAACTTTAATAAGTAGAAACATAATTAATAAAATAAGAAATACTCTTAAAGTAAATATATAATGAAATATGCAATAAATAATTTATTTTAATATTTTTCTAAATTTAATTTTTAAACTTAAAAAAATAACATACATATTATTCATTTAAGTGGAGCATTAATTAAATTACTAACTTAAATTTAAAAATTAAACAATATCTAAATTTTAGATATTTAAATATATTTTAATTAAAAATAGATTTTACTATTTCATAAAAAAATAAAAAAATAATATATAAATGTATAATTTTATACTTTGAAAAAATAAAATAAAATAAAAATATAAAATAACATAATTAATTAAAATTTTGGGTATTACTAGTGTGATAGTTAGATGTAATATTGCAATTCTTGTTATTAATGTTTAAATTCTTTGTGGGGATTTTATTGTTAAGTGTTCATGTTGAGGATGAGATAAAAAACATTGTTTTCCATTAAGTAATAAAATATTTAAATACTTATGAAATTAAATAAAATAATTCTTATGTAAGTAAAACAAAAGAATGCTTCTTATGTATTTGCAAGTAGTCTATAATTTGATATATCACTAATATTTTGAAAAGTCTTGACTTACTTTTGCAGTCTTTGTTAGAAATTTTATGAAACTTGTTAAATTTCTACTATTATTATTGTTATCATAAACATCACTTGCTTTTTTATAACTTGTTTTTGTAATATCTTTCATTCAATTTTTTTATAAAGAAACATAAAATAGGGCTTTTATCCTTGATGATTTCTACATAAACCTTTTTAAAGATTTATAATACTAAGATTTTTTTTAAAAAAATCTGATGAATTTTTTAAATCATATTTTTTCAGATAAATAAATGTATTTATGATATCTATAATAACATGTACCTAAATCTTTTCAAGGAAACAAGTTGGCACACATAGATGTGGCCATTTATACTAACAAACCTATCTTTTAATTAAATCTATTAGTTTCATATTCATTCTTGTTGTAGTTTTTGTATTTAGTTGTGTGTATAATTTTGCATCAAATACACAATAGAATCATAAAGTGCAACAAGATTGATTCCTATCTTTTTTTTTATATGGAAACAAGTCATAATACATAGATGTGGGTAGCTTTGACATTATATATACTAATTTGAGTAACCATACATTAGAATCACAAGCAGTTCAGGTGCGAGAGAATCAAGTTGATCAAATTAACCCAAGCATTGAGTAAACATAGATTAGAATCACCACAAGTAGTTCATGTGATCACAAGTAATTCACGTGTAAGAGAATTAAGCTCGTCAAATTCACCCAAGCGTTGAATAAGCATACATTAGAATCACAAGTAGTTCATGTGTATGAGAATTAAGTCCATCAAATTCACCTAAGCATTGAATAAGCATACATTAGAATCACAAGTAGTTCACGTGTAAGAGAATAACTCCATCAAATTCACCCGAGCATTGAGTAAGCATACATTAGAATCAGAACTAGCTCACGTGTAAGAGAATAAGTTCATCAAATTCACCCAAGCATTGAGTAAGCATACATTAGAATCACAAATAGTTCACGTGTAAGAAAATTAAATCCCTCTCATTCACCCAAACATGAAAGCAAGACCCGCTCTTAAAATTTGAATTTTAAGATAAAACCCTAAACAATCTAAGATTTGTAGGCATTATTTACCCTAACACTAGTTCAAAACCAGCAAAGGAACATAGTATTTGAATTCAGAATGGTAAACACTGCTTGGTTGTGGAGGTGCACCTAGCACTTGGTTTGCCAGAACAGCACACAGAAATTTGATCTGCTTTACAAAACAAGTTCACTAAGAAGCAATTTAGAAAGGGAGATTTTTCAGCTCACTAAGAAGTGAAGAAACAAGTCTGTGTTGAAGAGGTATGGAGGCAAAAGCAGTGATCCCAATGGGAGGAGAAGTAGGCGAGGATAATTTGGAGGAAGTGATTCCAATGGGAGGAGGAGGAGGAGGAGGGGATAATTTGGAGGAAGAAGCAATGATTTCGATGGGAGGAGAAGGAGGGGATAATTTGGAGGAACAAGCAATGATTCCAATGGGAGGAGAAGGAGGAGGAGGAGAGGATAATTTATTGCAAGATGAGATGGTGAGGGAGAGAGTGAGAGAAGGAGAAGCAGCGGTGGAAGAGATGGTGATGGAGATGATAAGGAGGGGGGATCACGAGGGCCTCAAGACTAACTCTGGGAAATATGTGTATTTCAAAGACCATTGTTTCATTGTCTACTATGACCCTCCATTCTGGTTATGGAATGGCTTCCTTATCTTTTTTCACCACATGGAGGGACTCACCCATCATTTTTTCACTGGCCACTATGCTGAAGATCTTCCGGATAGTGACAACACTACTGTCAATTAGTTCTTACAAATGGGTTTTGCCCTATTTTTGTCTTTACCAGTGGATGAATCTCAGATTCAATTTTGTTTTGGGGAATGTTTTTTGATATGGGTTAATCAGTTCAGGATCAATCGTAAGATTTGTATTAAGAAAATGCCCAGTTGAGATGAATATCATTCAGATCAACCAGTAGTAAATATCTTCAGGATGATGATGACACTGCTGTCAGTTCGTTCTTCCAAATGGGTTCTATTCTATTTTTGTCTTTTCAATCGGATGAATCTCAGATTCAATTTTTGTTTGGGAAATGTTTTTTGATATGGGTTCGTTAGTTCAGGATCAATCGCAAGGTCTGTATTGAGCAAATATCATTCAATGTAGTTTGTTCTATTTTTGTCTTTAAGATATTCTGTATTCAATTGGTTTTGTTTTGTTCTTCTCCTTTTTATTAATATTGAGCAATTGGATGGATGGTAGATTCAATTTTTTTTTCTGAAATGTTTCTGACATGAGTTTGCCACTTCATTAGAGTAAATATTTACTTGAGAAAAATAGAATTCAAATCAATTAGTTATAAACATTTTGGCAAGGACTATCAAGTAAAAAGAGTATAAGTGACCTAAAAGGTATGGTACACCAGCTAGTTTGGCAAATTCAGATGAAATCATGGGCTTGTTCTGAACAAATGCCATTACTATGATTGTACAGGGATAAAAAGCACCCAGACACTAGAGTCATAGGAAGTACTCCAATTAGAGAGAATTTTGAAATGATTGTTTCCATGTTAATATTTAGTTGGTCAGTACCCATTTTCATGGGTGTGATTTATGCCTGTGCTGATCCGTTTTCATTAAACTCTTCTCTTGAAATCCTATGAACTGAAATAATTAGGGCTAGTGCAGTGGCATATAAAGATCATATAATTTTCTTATATAATGTATTTAGAAATAGAAAAATATCAAATAGATGAAATACAGCGCACAAATGAGATCCTGCATTAACTGTACATGCGATCTAGCACCTTTTTGTTGATGGGCATAAACCTATTGGATGGAAATGAATGTTAAAAAATAGAAGATTCAAATGATAAGTTTTAAAATTACAAGAGGAGATTGGATGCAAAAGGTTATTTTGAAGTTGAGGGAATTAATTATAGTAAATCTATTTGATTTCTTGATTATTTACAGTAGTGTGTGATCTTAAATTTGAATAGATGGATTTGAAGATAGATTTTCTTGATTATAGTTTGAAGGAAGAGATTTTATGTCACTGATGTGATATTACAATAAGGAAAAAGGCATTTGATTTATAAGTTATAAAGTATTCATATGGTCTAGGATAATAGCCTAAAACATGGTACCAAAATATTGATGCCTATATGTCTAGT
This sequence comes from Chamaecyparis obtusa, assembly GCA_027943335.1. Classification (NCBI taxonomy): domain Eukaryota; kingdom Viridiplantae; phylum Streptophyta; class Pinopsida; order Cupressales; family Cupressaceae; genus Chamaecyparis; species Chamaecyparis obtusa. The sequence goes on from BSBK01005630.1 coordinate 212,039, forward strand.
TTAAGATTTTTGATATCCATATTGGATCATTACATCTAGAACAACTCATACATTGATCATATTCTCATTATTGCAACATTTTTTTAATTATGATATTAGGAAAAGGGACCTGTTCCCAAAATTTTACAACATTGACTTTAAATCAAGACTAGACGAAACCAAGAGGGGTACATAGGCCTAGACAAGAAACATGGACACAAGACTGGGGACACAACTAAACACTAGAAAGAACAAAGATGGCACACATTCTACTAACAAACCAAAAACATGCACTTATGCTTGTGGAGATGAAATTAGTAGAGGAAAAAAACAAACACATAAACAACAAAACATAATAAAGAAACAACAAAAAAGAAAAGAACTCTAAGGCTGAAACAACTTCATTTGATAAGGTTCCAATTTTTATAAGGGAGTCAAGAAACTCCTAGTCATCATTTTTCTACAAGTTCTTGCTCTTCTTGTCTACAATCTTTTGATAGTCCTTGTCTTTTTCATAATTTCTTTGCTTTTTTATTTTTTAATGGCTTGATATCATCCCCATAACAACCTTTTGCATTATCCCTTTAGTCATTGAGATGATATTTCCAATTCCTACTCCATTCTTTTCATTTTAGCATAACAATTATATTTTTAGTTTATTCTCTAGGTATTTCATTCTTATTTACAAATTTGACACCTAGACCCTAACAAAAGTAATATAATTCTTTATCTTCATTGTCCTCTTTTAGGGTAAAAGTACAAACCTGTGTCACACTTTTATGAAAAAAAATGTTAATAAAATCAAAACTGTTCAACTTCAACGACATAAAAGTGGCATTTGTGTTTAAAATTTGAAGATGATGTAAATTAATGAAGTTTGTAAAATTGGATGGAGTTTATGACTATTATTTTTTAAAAATTACTTGAATAAGAATTGATGTAGTTTTTTATTTTTAAAGTTCATTTTTCAATTGTTGAAAAATGCTGAAAATCAAGGGTCTAGTTACCGCCAAAAAACTATATGTAAATAAAAAAAATTTCCTTTGATTTCAAAATATGTTTTAGATGACATGTATAGCTAGTGCATAAAAAAAGAAAGATTAGTTTCTGATGTATATTTTCTTCATCATAACTATTCAAAGTCAAACTTACTTGAAATTGATAGTTTTCGTCTCCCACCAAATTTCCCCTATCAAATATACACCATTTAGAAAAAAATCATATTTTGAAATTATGATTTATTAGTGTTAGAATAACAATGTTCCAATCAACTAAGATAGGGGGGGGGATCAGTTGATTACAAACATATCAGATAAAACCTTAATTGTAAACTTGAATGCTTAGCCAAATAACTGAACATGAAAGCAAAAGCAACAATAACACATGGAGACACTTGAACACCAAAATTGTTCTCAATGAAACCTTGTCAAGGGAAAAAACCCAGCAGGGATGGTACCCACAAATATATACACTATGAGAATAATGACCCTATTAGGAGTCTTGATCCTATTAGGAGCCGAGTAATACAACAGTCAGGTCTTGGTTAAAGGAAAAACCCTGTTAGGAGTCTTTACAACTAATCCCTATTAAAGGATTGATCTTGTTAGGAGTCACAACCATATTAGGAGCTTACAAACAGATCACTTGATCAAAGGTTTGAAGGTTAAAGCCACCCTTAGGATCCTCAATCCTCACTTCTAATATGAATACAAATTCTGTACTTGAAACTGCTTCCAGCACTAAACCACTACCAAGCAAGTTCCACCTTGTGCTCCAAATGCACAATCTCTGCTCTCCAAATAAAAGCCTATGCAGCCTCAAGCTCGCATACCTTTTTGTTGTTCATACATACATCCACACACTAAAAATGAAAGGAATTTATTCCTTATATACAAGTTTCATACATTAAATATGGGTCGGCCAATATCGGATAAATCCTATTTAGAACATACATATAGACCCATGCTAAGATACACACAATATCATTGGATAACTGAGAGGGGGGGCGGGGGGTGTGAATTGGTTATCTTAGGTCGCTTAACAATTTTCAAATTTAAAATATTTACAACAACTAATCTTAATAATCAGATTTAAGCATTCAACCGACACACCAATATGTATATAAAAATAAGAAAATAGCATGCAAACTATTCAATCAAACATTAACTCTAGTATTTAATGTAGAAACCCAATTTGGATAAAAACCACTATGAGAATTATCACCCACAAATAACTCACTCTTCTGAAGTGAGCTTGGTTAAGAGTCAACCCTATTAAATATTACAAAACACATTTCCTATATGTGATCCTGTTAGGGGATTTTCACCAAAGATAAACTACATATGTCACCCTATAATGAATGCTCTTATTAGAGGACTTAGTACATTCATTGTAATGCCACCTTACAAAGGATTTAGAAATAGGATTGTTAAATCCACTCAGTTAAGAGATTTTCTGCTACAATAGTTAGAAAGTAACATTGAAATGACTTGATAAAATATGCAACTACCTTTACTTGTTCAAATCTCCTTTTTTATCATTTGTCTTCTTCAAAATCTTCTTTACTAGCTGATCAACACTCACTCTTCATCTCATCACTTTCCTTCACTCGATTCACACTTCTCTTCAACTCTCTTATGCTTGGTGTAACTATTGCGATTATTTTACTCATCTTTGGTGACCTAGTTACTAGATGATGCTACAATACCCTAGTTTGTGTTATTAGCGGTCTTGCTTAATATTTGCATTCATTTCATTTTCAAAGTACATGAAGGGAAAGGAGATATATTTTTGCATCTAAGATTACATGTGCATATATCAATGTTAAGCATGTTGTGCAAAAGGGAAAGAACTGAAAAGAATGTCTATTTGGGCTCACACATGCCATGAGCATAGCCATTGCTAGAATTGCATAAATGAGTGAAAATATACATAGTAATGAACATGAAGTATGGGGGTACCAAACATTTCCTGGTAATGATTCTATCTCCATGGTGTTCCCAGTGTGCTCCTGAGATCCTGAAACTACATATAAGAAAAGAGAAGTGGGTTAGATCCATTGGATCTAAACAATGCCTGGTATCATAGTACCTATCTACAAGTGTGCATATGTGCACTTAGCTATACACCTTTGACATGGGCTATGCTTAGGGCAGGTGCATGAGGGAGCCTCCATAAATAAATAAATGCCATTGTTTTTACTAATGTGTTTGTTCCATATGCAAATGAATGCTCTTGACCTGTGATGCAGTCGATGCCAGGAAAACCTCATTTCCTTGGCAGTGGCTGCATCACTGGGTAAGAGCACCCATGATGAATAGGGAAACATTCAGTAAGAGTGGGACACTCAAGAACCATAGATCCATATCAAGTGAAGCATGGTTGAAGCACTAACACAGGGAGGGCTTGCAAAACATAGGCATTCAAGTCAGAACAGAGAAGTAAGAGGGGACACAAATTTGCATTGTGTTGGCATGAACATGATCAAAATATACAATATGGGCCAAGCAATAAAGGGCCACAATTAGTTGTGATGGCATCATACCTCTTGGGAATGTTATAGCATGATGGCATAATATGATTTGAAAAAATGAGTAAAAATGCAGTCTAACTATGGAAATAACAACAACATTCATCCTGCAATAAGGGTCATCTTGCATGAAGGCTAGCTCATGATACCTTTCAATCAAAAAAAAAGCTAAGATTCATGAGCATATACAACAATGACCACATGCAATAGTAGTGAATTCAGTATGCAATTATGAGAATGAAGGCAGTGAGGTAAAATAGTCATGTCCATAATGCTAGTTCATAAGATCATAGAGAATTAACAACATCAAAACATAGGCTCGCGGGTTTGAGTATTCAGAGCACATGCACATCTAATGCTTCAGTAAGATTTCATGTCCTAGCGTTATACAATGAATCAAACTAAATTATGAGATTCAAAACAAGGATGTGGATGATCAATTAAGTAGCATAAGTTCGTGGGCTGTATCAAGAAGTTTTAAAATTTTAAAGGAATAGTGCCAACAAGATGATCAAAAAAGCAGATGCCATCAATATAAAGTGATCTCAAAACCGAGGAGATTGCCGAGAGCATAAAATGCAGAGAAAAAATTATCATTACAGTAGTGCCCTAGTTAATCATGAACCACTGCTATTACGGTGGTCATCATATACAAAAAAGCATATGTGTGATGCCCTAGCCTATGGGTCATCGAGCCTAAAATAGGAATACCAATCAAATATGCAATACTCATGGGTTGCCCAAGATATGGTTCCATCGAAACAATAGTGCCTACAAGCAGTGAGCATGTGAGCAACATGACAGTGGGGTATGGGGCCATGAACTATGGAAATATGTGAATCACATGCTATTAAAATTTAAAGACAATCATGCCCTAGCTGGTGTGGACTGCTCGACATCACACTCCAACATTCATTCATGGCATGTAGCTGAGATAGAACACAGCAGGCTGGGATCTTCAAGATAGTGCTGGACAATCTTGATGCAATGAAAATTACCGAGAGGGGAACCTTACAATAGTCAGGCCTCGAGGTGAACTCAAGATGCGGCACACAACACATTCTCACAGGGCACATATTAAAATTGGTGAGGGTTCATGTCCTAAACACGACACCCTCATTTTCAAATACAAAACAAAAAATAGTGAGCATTTGATAACAATTCCATCAAACAATGCAATGAACAACAAAGATATGTTGATAGTAAGCACACAACAATGACCATATATAATGAATCAGATGCAGATCAAGCTCATAAGATCAGTCACAGTGAGGACTGCAGTCATCCAATACCAGTAGATATGCCCTAGCCTTTTCTCATGGGCTATCATGTAGACAATGACACAACTGTAGAGATTCAACTTCTCGATGCCATTAAAAGTAAATAAAATATTAGAGATGCCTCAAATATTCAGAAAGAATGCCAGTGCTCTAAAAGATACAGAATACATAATAGTGCCCTACTTTCAATTCAAAAATGTAGAGGCACACACTGTCGTGCCCTAGTCTCATACAGGTGAAAAGTAAACACAGTGAGTGTGCCTTTGTTCATCATTCAAATATGGAGAATGCCACGAAGTAGATATAGAGATAGAAGAAAGTATCAAGTACAGAGAAAAACAATAACCCAAGTATTGTGCCCTCATTTTTGAGGAAGAATGAGCATGAAAAAGAGTGCTAAAAAAAATTACTTACCATGACAATATGGAGCCATGAATAGATGTTTCTAAAGCCAAGCTCGAGCATTTAGTGCAGAACTGCTAGTCACTATGGCAACTTGCCAATTGTCAAAGGAGAAAGCCCACAGCATCGACAGTTTCCATCTTTTGTGAAGGAGGGTTTTGAAAATGATTGTTTCTCCCGTTTTGCAGGGTTGAGTTTTAGGTCTTTGCTATGTATCATATTTGTAAGCATGGTTTTATTTATTACGGGTTATTAAGTGTACTCTCCCCTTAATTGGATCGAGAGTCATTTTTGACTTGGGAATAAAAGGCTATAATCATGTTTATTTTTATTAGGTGGATTTGATTTAAACATGTAAATATTTTGAATATGTTCTCCCCATTTGAATTAATTCAATTGGGTTGATGGACTATTCACAAATATATCTTTTGAAATCCACATAGGGGTTAGACTTTAATGTAATAGTCATAGCTCATTCTTTATTGTAAGATATCGACAAGTGGTGTTTTTATAAACCATTGTCAAATATCATTTATAGAGCATGACTTAGTGGGTAGAGTAGTCTTCTTTGACTAGTTATTTTTAGGGTTCACACTTTCTTCACCCCCCTAAAATCTCAAGAATCTGGCATTTGGATTTATGAAGCTTTTATAACCCTATATGTAGTTATTTTCTATTTTTAGGAGGTGTGGGTCATGATGCAGATTCCTAGGTTTACTTTTTATACCCCTCACTTGTGTGATTGAAGTTAGTTCTTCTTTCCCTCTTTCTTGGAGGTGAATCTTTGTAGCTCTAGAGAAGCAAGTTGTATTTTGGCTCCCTTCGATTCAATTCATAGCAATTGTCCTTTTTCCTATAGCTTTGTGAGTTATTTTGGTGAGTTTTATGTCATGTGTTGTGATGAAAATTGGTCCTTTACTTGATATGTTATTCATTTTGATGTTCACAAGTACTTTTATTTCCTAAAGTCTCAATCTGTGTGCATTTGAATGTATTTGGGTTTGTGGAATTCATTTTCCCTCCTCATTTACAACCAGCACCTTGTTATTTCTAAGGGGAAAATCAGAGTTGGGGAGAAGTTGTGATGCTCAGGTTATGTTTGAATTTCATTGTGAGCATTTTGCAGTTTGTGGATCTATTTAGTTTGGTGAATCACCTAGCTTTAGTTTCAATTCCATGCACTCTCTCTCCCTTTCCCTTCAAATTTGAGTTAATTTTCAGGTGATTCAAGGGGAAGCCGGCCCCTAATCTGGAGGTCTACTCTCTGATAGGTTACCCACAGCCTAAGAGTAGTCCCATGTTTCACGGGATTGTTGGGTTTTACACTTAGCCATACTTAGGTGCAATCCCTAGTGACAAGAATTTTTTGCACGCTCGGTGGGACACTGATGTTTCCTATCATTCACTGAGATTCTGGTGTGATCCTCAGTTTAATCAACCTTTAGAGGTAGTTTGTTCGAAAAACCATGGTGACTCTAAGAAAAATATACTAGTTTAAGCAGTCCAAGTGCTAGTAAGTTTCAAAAAATATCTTTTTACTAGCTCATTTGATGAGTAAGCATGTCAATTCCTAATGCATATTCTCCCTATCACCCCCCATATCATGAGAAAGCTACCCATGTGCCGACACTCATTCCATATCAAGCTAGCCAAGCAGTAGCATATAGTCAAAATAGCCTAGCAACAATAAATTACCAGCATGCACTACCATACCCTCCCACCCAGCATCAAGCATTCTGGCATCATTCCTATGAGCCACCCTATGAGGGACACCATTATAATCCTTAGAATCAGTCCTACCTCACTTTAGATACAAACTCCAATGATTGGTTGGTAGATTTTGGGGAGGAAATGAGATCTTTCATGAAAGACTATGCAGAGATGAAGTCTCAGAAAGAGGATCTCTCAAGACAGTATATGGAGGTCATGACCTTCTCAAGGCATCTTGAGAGCTAGATAGCAATTCATGAGTAGACCCTTGAGGAGAGGAACCATCTGGTCTTGACACAAGAGAGGGCCTATGAGAAAAGTCTTGAAGATCATCAAGAATTAATAAGGGTCATTCAACTTTCAGCGACAAAAATTGAGAAGGATCTTTGAAAGGAGTTAGAAGAAAAGGATCAGTTGGTTAAGAATCTATTGGCACAAGCACCAAGTCAAGGAGATCAAGAATTTTTTGCTGCCCTAATGCATGAGAGCTCACTAGATCCACTAGAGGGCAATGGAAACTTAATGCAGTCTTGGAGACCCTCATGGACTATGTATCTGGGTTACGAGATGCCAACTCTTTTTAAGGAGGAGATCTAGAAGGAGATGCCTCATGCTGTTGAAGAGAACCTAGAAGCTTTGTAGATTAGATAGGAGACTCACAAGGTTTAAATCCCAAGTTTCTTTCCTGGTAAGTTCAATAGCACCTCTATTGAAATTCCAAGCTTTAGGGTTTCCCCTTCAGTTCAAAATCTTAGTCAACAGGAGCCTAATCTCCATGCATTTCTAGAGCCTATTTATGACCCCATCTTAGTTTTTCATCCACTCCATCCTATTCCTATAGATGAGACACCTAAAAGGTTTGACTTCCTAAGTGAGACTGAGCCCATCCTACAACAGATTAAGCCCTATGAGCCAATCCGAGAAGAGGCCCTTACATCTCATAGCATTAAAGACCTCCAGGAGAAAGATGATTTCTATCTTTTAGGTGTACTCTTTCATGATGATCATAAGGAACAAGTAAATTTATTACATGATGATGGATTAGAGCAGCAAGACAAGGATTAGAAAACAAGTGAAGAAGGTGAGAGCCTAGCTGATCTATTTGAGGAGATGCCTCCCTATATTGAGCAAGATGAGATAGTACAAGATTTACTAGTTGAACTCTCTGATTATGATAAGAAAGATACAGTTGCTGCTAACTTAGAACAACAAGATGATTTTGATTTGATAATTGATGCTTTCTACCCCACTCTTGTTGATGTTCCTCATCCTCCTAAAAAGGATAATAACTTGCATGTTCTTGAGAAAGAGTTTGTATTTCAGGAAGTTAATGTTGTTCCAGCTGTAGAATTGGTGACGGTACCTATTTGCAATAAAGTGGTGGATAAATCTCATGAATTTTGTTTAATGGACCATGAGGAGGGGCCAGTTATTGTTAAGGACCTAAGATAGTTGGATAACTTTGATGAGCTATTGGGTGTTCTGACTAATGAAGAGGATGATCCTCTAACTGTAGAAGAAGAAATGGTATGGCAGACTATCATGGAGGGGCATAATTTTGATCAACATGCTGAAGATATTAATGATATGCATACTAAGCAGTAGGAGAGGCCTAGTTTTACACTCTCAAGGGGTTTTCCTATCAGATACCTAGCACAAATGGGATCAAATGGAACATGCATACTCAAAGACTCAATGGAGGCTGATGTTAGAAGTCCACTCCTTGGTGACCAGGAGCTTATTCAGCCTTATCAAACTCCCTGGCAGAACAACACCTATGGTCTAATTGAGGTTAGTAGTCTGGTACACCAAATTCAAAGGTTAATATACATTTTTGTGTTCCATATTCTCTTTGTCGGCATCAAATATGAAAAGTATAATATTTTGAGGAGAATGGGAAGCTATTTCAACAATCCAGTTAATGGATTTGTTTAACCAGTTTGCTGGACTGGTTAGAGTAGGGTAGGATAGGAGTTTTTAGTTTTTGTGATTCCTAAGTGCCTTGGCACATGTTGCTTTCAGTTCAATTTTTAGTTTGGTTTGAGTAGCAATAAGCCTAGATAGTTTGCCAGGTAGTCAGCTTTAGTTTTGTTAGAGAGAAGGAGGTTGTTTTGTTTGGGAGCCAAGTTCAGTTCTAGATTGTAAAGACTCTATGCCCAATGGATTTAAAGGCAACTGGTCAAGATGCTTAGCAGGAAAGAACTCATTAGAGGTCACCAGAATGTTGCCATTATTTTACTCATCTTTGGTGACCTAGTTACTAGATGATGCTACAATACCCTAGTTTGTGTTATTAGTAGTCTTGCTTAATATTTGCATTCATTTCATTTGCAAAGTACATGAAGGGAAAGGAGATAGATTTATGCATCTAAGATTACACGTGCATATATCAATGTTAAGCATGTTGTGCAAAAGGGAAAGAACTGAAAAGAACGTCTATTTGGGCTCACACATGTCATGAGAATAGCCATTGCTAGAATTGCATAAATGAGTGCAAATATACATAGTAATGAACATGAGGTATGGGGGTATCAGACATTGCCTGGTAATGAGTCTATCTCCACGGTGTGCTCTTGAGATCCTGAACTTGCAGATAAGAAAAGAGAAGTGGGTTAAATCCATTGGATCTAAATAATGCCTGGTATCACAGTACCTATCTACAAGCATGCATACATGCACTTAGCTATACACCTCTAACATGGGCTGTGCTCAGGGAAAGTGCATGAGGGAGCCTCCAAAAATAAAGAAATGCCATTTTTTTTACTAATGTGTTTGTTCCATATGCAGATGAATGCTCTTGACCCGTGATGTAGTCAATGCCAGGAAAACCTCATTTCCTTGGCAGTGGCTGCATCACAGGGAAAGAGCACCGATGATGAATAGGGAAACATTCAGTAAGAGTGGGACACTCAAGAACCATAGATCCATATCAAGTGAAGCATGGTTGAAGCACTAACATAGGGAGGGCTTGCAAAGCACATACATTCAAGTTAGAACATAGAAGTAAGAGGGGACACAAATCTACATTTTGTTGGCATGAACATGATCAAAATATACAATATGGGCCAAGCAATAAAGGGCCACAATTAGTTGCGATGGCATCATACCTCTTGGGAATGGTACGATGACATGATGGGATAATATCATTTGAAAAAATGAGTAAAAATGCAGTCTAACTATGGAAATAACAACAACATTCATCCTGCAATAAGGGTCATCTTGCATGAAGGCTAGCTCATGATGCCTTTCAATCAACAACAAAGCTAAGATTCATGAGCATATACAACAATCACCACATGCGGTACCAGTGAGTTCAGTATGCAATTATGAGAATGAAGGCAATGAGCTAAAACCAGTCATGTCCATAATGCTAGTTCATAAGATCATAGAGAATTAACAACATCAAAACATAGGCTCATGGGTTTGAGTATTCAGAGCACATGCACATCTAATGCTTCAGTAAGATTTCATGTCCTAGAATTATACAATGAATCAAAATATTATGAGATTCAAAACAAGGATGTGGATGATCAATTAAGTAGCATAAGTTCATGGGCTATATCAAGAAGTTTTAAAATGTTAAAGGAACAGTGCCAACAAGATGATCAAAAAGGCATAAGTCATCAATATAAAGTGATCTCAAAACCAAGGAGATTGTCGAGAGCATAAAATGCAAAGAAAACATTATCATTACAGCAGTGCCCTAGTTAATCACTAACCACATGCTATTACGGTGGTCATAAAATACAAAAAAGCATATGTGTGATGCATTAGCCTATGGGTCATCAAGCCCAAAATAGGAATACCAATCAAATATGCAATACTCATAGGTTGCCCAAGATATGGTGCCATCGAAACAATAGTGCCTACAAAGTAGTGAGCATGTGAGCAACATGATAGTGGGGTATAGGGTCGTGAACTGTAGAAATATGTGAATCACAAGCTATTAAAATTTAAAGACAATCATGCCCTAGCTGGTGTGGAGTGCTCGGCATCACACTCCAACATTCATTCACGACATGTAGCCCAGACAGAGCACAGTAAGCTGGGATCTTCAAGATAGTGCTAGATAGTCATGATGCAATGAAAATTACCAAGAGGGGAACCTTACAATAGTCAGGCCTCGAGGTGAACTCAAGATGCGACACACAACATGTTCTCATAGGGCACATATTAAAATTGGTGAAGGTTCGTGTCCTAAACAAGGCACCCTCATTTTCAAATACAAAAGAAAAAATAGTGAGAATTTGATAACAATGCCATCAAACAATGCAATGAACAACAAAGATATATTGATAGTAAGCACACGGCAGTGACCATATATAATGAATCGGCTGCAGATCAAGCTCATAAGACAAGTCACAGTGAGGACTTCAATCATCCAATACTAGTAGATATGCCCTAGCCTTTTCTCATGGGCTATCATGCAGACAATGACACAGTTGTGGAGATTCAACTTCTCAATGCCATTAAAAGTAAATAAAATAACAGAGATACCTCAAATATTCAGAAATAATGCCAGTGCTCTAAAAGATACATAATACATAACAGTGCCCTACTTTCAATTAAAAAATGTAGAGACACATACTGTTGTGCCCTAGTCTCATACAGGTGAAAAGTAAACACAGTGAGGGTGCCTTTGTTCATCATTCAAATATGGAGAATTCCACGAAGTAGATACAAAGATAGAAGAAAGTATCGAGTACAAAGAAAAATAATAACCCAAGTATTGTGCCCTCATTTTTGAGGAAGAATGAGCATGAAAAAGAGTGCTAAAAAACATTACTTACTGTGACAATATGGAGCCATGAATAGATGTTTCTAAATCCAAGCTTGAGCATTCAGTGCAGAACTGCTAGTCAATATGGAAACTTACCAATTGTCGAAGGAGAAAGCCCACAATGTCAGCAATTTCCATCTTTTGTGAAGGAGGGTTTTGAAAATGATTGTTTCTCCCCTTTTGCAGGGTTGAGTTTTATGTCTTTTCTATGTATCGTATTTGTAAGCATGGTTTTATTTATTATGGGTTATTAAGTGTACTCTCCCCTTAATTGGGTCGAGAGTCATTTTTGACTTGGGAATAAAAGTCTTTAATCATGTTTATTTTTATTAGGTGGATTTGATTTAAACATGTAAATATTTTGAATACGTTCTCCCCATTTGAATTAATTCAATTGGGTTGATGGACTATTCACAAATATATCTTTTGAAATCCACATAGGGGTTAGACTTTAATGTAATAGTCATGGCTCATTCTTTATTGTAAGATATTGACAAGTAGTGTTTTTATAAACCATTGTCAAATATCATTTATAGAGCATGACTTAGTGGGTAGAGTAGTCTTCTTTGACTAGCTATTTTTTAGGGGTCCCACTTTCTTCACCCCCCTAAAATCTCAGGAATCTGGCATTTGGATTTATGAAGCTTTTATAACCCTATATGCAGTTATTTTCTATTTTTAGTAGTTGTGGGTCATGATGCAGATTCCTAGGTTTACTTTTTATACCCCTCACTTGTGTGATTGAAGTTAGTTCTTCTTTCCCTCTTTCTTGGAGGTGAATCTTTGTAGCTCTAGAGAAGCAAGTTGTATTTTGGCTCCCTTCGATTCAATTCATAGCAATTGTCCTTTTTCCTATAGCTTTGTGAGTTATTTTGGTGAGTTTTATGTCATGTGTTGTGATGAAAATTGGTCCTTTACTTGATATGTTATTCATTTTGATGTTCACAAGTACTTTTATTTCCTAAAGTCTCAATTTGTGTGCATTTGAATGTATTTGGGTTTGTGGAATTCATTTTCCCTCCTCATTTACAACCAACACCTTGTTATTTCTAAGGGGAAAATCAGAGTTGGGGAGAAGTTGTGATGCTCAGGTTATGTTTGAATTTCATTGTGAGCATTTTGCAGTTTGTGGATCTATTTAGTTTGGTGAATCACCTAGCTTTAGTTTCAATTCCATGCACTCTCTCTCCCTTTCCCTTCAAAGTTGAGTTAATTTTCAGGTGATTCAAGGGGAAGCCGGCCCCTAATCTGGAGGTCTACTCTCTGATAGGTTATCCACAAGTTGAGAGTAGTCCCATGTTTCATGGGATTGTTGGGTTTTACACTTAGCCATACTCGGGTGCAATCCCTAGTGACAACAGTAACCTTCTATACATATTCAACTATCTGCATTGGCTATCAACAATATTACTATCTTCATCATCCTTTATATAGACAATTTTTGCATTTTTCCACTTAATCCTATTCATTAGGTTTTCATTTAATTAATCTCATCCATTTGATGAAATCTCAATCCAAATTCAATGTATTCATAGCTCATTAACACGTTTCATGAATCTTTCCAGCTGTATCTTCACCTTGGAACTTGAACTTTTCTTAGATCTCAAACCAATCATTAAATCTTCACCATTATCTGTACCTAACATTTTTGATCTATTAATTTCATTAACTGACTTTGTTCCTTCCTTAGAATCTCCTAGATCAGTCCAAATTCTCACTCAATGTTGTGTTTTAATGAGTTCTTGTTTAACCGACCAACTTCAACTTCTTTGTTAAGTCTACCTTCTCGGTTATCATTTACTCGGTTAACATCTTCCTCGGTTATCAACTTCTTGGTTAATTGTAACTGACCAATATCTTTACTTATGGACAACCATTTCCAATTTAGTAGCACACATTGATTCCTTGTCTTTTCATTTCACAACTTCAATCCTTTATTACCAAAAAATATAACTAACTTGTGCATCATTCTAACACTTCATCAAATCGAGTAAAACAATCAAATCAATATTACCTTATCTTAGACTGATTCATCAATTGCCCATTTAAGCTCACATACTTAACATCACTTCTTCATTTCATCTTCTATCTTTACCAACCATTTATTTACTCAACACCACATATTTTAGATTGATAAGGCCACTTGCATAAATCAGTAAGTCAATAGGCTTGACATCAATGACAACATAACAACTGATCCAATAATTCTACACACCTTTCATTGCTCGGTTACTAACCTTGTTCATTATCAACATTAGTTTGGAGATCAATATTAGTTGGGGTAACAATCTCCCCCTTTTGCATTGATGATAACATAGTTTATATATCACATGTAACATAGCTCACATCTAAAATATAAAATCCATTACCAATAATCTTCAATCTCCAACTGCATTCTATTCTTTTGATTTCTCCCCCTTTCTTCTTACATAGTCATCTCTCCTCATTAATATCTCCCCCTTTCTACTTTGTGAATATATTAGCAATCTGTTCCTTGGATTTTACATATTCTAGCTTTATTTATTTCTTCTGTACCTATTCTCTCAAATAATGTTACTTGATTTATATATGCTTTGTCTTTGAGTGCATCACTAGGTTCTTTGAAATATTTATAGCACTTTTGTTATCACAATAGATTGTCACATGCCCATCTATTGCCTCTTGTATGCTTTCAAGTAGTTGTTTTATCCAAACAATGTTAGAACAATTGATTGCAGTAGCAACATATTCTACCTGAATAATTGACTGTGAAATGTAACTTTTCTTTTTTATTATCCATGTCACTAATCTTTCTCCTAGTAAGAAATCTCCTCCACTTGTACTTTTCATGTCATCCATATTACTTGCTCAATCAACATCAGTATACATTTTCCATTCAAAATCTCCATCCTTTTTGTACCATAATCCATTGTCCTCGGTTCCTTTCAGATATCTAAAGATTCTCTTCACAACAATCATATGTGTCTCTTTAGGATTAGAATAAAATCTTGCCACAATACCAAAACATGTGCAATATATGGCTTACTATGAACAACATATTGTAGCTTACTGATCATAGATCTATACAAAGTTTCATTCACCTTGATAGAGTCATGTTCTTTTGACAGTTTGCATCCAGTAATCATTGATGTATCAACTAGTCTTGAGTCTTCCATCCCAAAAGTTTTTAGGATCTCTTTGATGTATTTTGACTATGCTATGTATATGCCATCCTTAATTTATTGAATTTTCAATCCAATGAAGAATTTGATCTTTCCAATCATTGAAATTTTAAATTCCTTCCTTATTTCATCAACAAATGATCTACACATTAACTCATTTCCTCCACATATGATATCATCAACAAAGATTTTAGCTATTAACACCTTATCTTCAGATTCACTTTTTAAGTACACATTATTGTTATCACTAGTTCTAATGAAACCTATTCTCATTAGATATGAGTGGAATCTTTCATACCATGCTTGGGGTGCCTATTTCAAACCATAAAGTGCCTTGTAGTTGTGTAGTTTACATACCATATTTTTTTGACTTTTGTCAACAAATCCTTCTAGTTTCTCAATGTATACTTCTTCCAATATTCCATTAAAAAATGCAGACTTTATAGCAACAAGGGAAAATTTCCATAATCAATACTTTCCTCTTGATTATATCCTTTGGATACAAGTCTAGCTTTATTCCTTATCACATCTCCATTTTCATTTAGTTTATTTCTAAAAATCCACTTTGTACCAATAACATTCTTATCCTTAGGTCTGGGTATTAGTGACCAAGTATTGTTCTTTTCAATATGATCAATCTCTTCTTTCATTACATTAACCCAATCTCCATTTTCAAGTGCATCCTTGACTAATCTAGGCTCAAATTTGTAAATCAAACATGCATTGTCTCTCAACTTACTTTTTGTAATGAATCCTACATTCTTATCTCCAATTATTTGAGTTGATGAGTGGTTCCTTTTGACATACTTTGCTAGTAGTGGCTTGATTCTCTACTCTTCAACATTTTCTTCTCTCAGTGGGGGTTCAACTGGTTCCTCAGTTTCTTCTTGTTTCTCAGGTAAAGTACTAGAGACTCCTTCCTATAAATATACAAATATTTGATAATCTTATGGTTCCTTTTTGTTATCTCCTTCATTTTTATCTACAAACTCATCAATCCTTACATTTTCACTTTCCACAATTTTGTTAGTAGCCTTATTCATACATTTTAAAGATTTTCTCTTTGTGGAGTATCCTAGGAGTATACCTTCATCTCCTTTAGAATCAAACTTTCCATTCTTAGCATCTTTCAGAATGTAACTGCATTGCATAAAAAAAAGAATAATCTTAAACAAACTAAGATTATCCTAACATATCGTATGCAAACCTTAAAATATAGGGAGAAATAAACATGTAAATATGATGAATAAAACTAAACAACTAGTTTAATCTACTCAACATTAAAAAAATGCAAACCTCCCAAAAGGACTAAATATATATGATTTTGGTTGTTGAGGGTATGTGGTTGCTCTTGAATCCTGCAGCATGACAATGCATGAAAAATACTTTTTTTTAATGAGGAGAAAAACTCTCAATTTATAGGAATTTGAGGGAAATGGATGGTTGAGATTCAAATTTGGATGAAGGGCTAGGATTCTTTAGGATCAATGAGGTGGCCATGAGGTGGAGGCCAAGTAGATTCCATGTGGATTAGGGTTTGACCATTCAAAGGGGGAAAGATTCTCACACGTGTGAGAAACCTTTGAAAGTGACATGTCCATGAAAAATTGTAAGATGATGTAAGAAGGTGTAAGAGGGCTAAATTTTCTCACACATGTGTGAGCAACTTGAGAAAATGATGTCTCAATGACAAAGGTCAAGGGTTGTAAGAGGATGAGAGAATCAAGGTTGCTCACACATGTGTTAGCAACTTTGGAAAATGACATGTCAATGACATGGGTCAAAAGGTGAAAGAGAAGGGGAGAACCAAGATTTTGGAAAGTTACATGTCAATGACATGTGGGAGACAAGTGTGTAAGAGTGTGTAAGAGTCACATGTGACTTGGGTTTGGGTTAAGATTCCTTAATCCTCAGACTAAAATTGTGCAAACGATTAGAGATTGATTAGGTGGGAGATTAGGATCAATTAGTGGGAAAGTAGGTTTACTTGGGTTAGAAGGATGGGTTAGGTTAGGAAAGTGAGGTTAGGTAAGGGTTAAAGTTAGGAGCCATGTGCTCAAATAGAATTAAGTATATTATTTAATTCCAAGTGGGTTAAAAGGGGATTAATTAATTAAAGTTAGTTATTTACTTAATTAAATGAAGGATTAGGATGACGGGAAATGAGATTTAATAAAAGATAAGGGATAAAGAGGAGTGTAATTAAATAAATGTAAATTTATTTAATTAAGGTAGAATAAGGCTAAAATTAAATAAATAATAAATATCTATTTAACTTGCTAGGATAAGGGTAATTGTTAGGACAATTTTAGGTGTCTAGAGTAACACCTACTTCTAAATATTTTAAAGTAGCTAACATTAGGTGTATGCCCATACCAAAGTTCATAGGGAGCTTTATTTGTACCTTTTTTCAATTGTACTCAGTTGAGGGTGTAAACAGTAGTTCTAATGGCTTCTCTCTAGAGTGTTTGTGCAACTTCCTTCTCAATCAACAATGTTCTTGCACAATCAATTATTGATCTATTCCTTCTTTCAACTATTCCATTCTATTGTGGAGTTCTCAGTGTAGAGACTTGTATTTTGATTCTATTTTCATTATAGAAGACAACAAATTCATCAGAGATAAATTCACCTCCTCTATTTGATCTTAGACACTTCAGTTGCTTACTTGTTTCCTTCTCAACTCTTGCCTTCTACCATTTAAACATTTTTAATGCATCAGATTTTTCTTTTAGAAACATTACATACATCATCCTTGAGTAGTCATCAACAAACAAAATGAAATACCGATTATCATAATAACTTTGCACTCTCATAAGGCCACAAAGATCAGTATGAACTAACTCTAATATACCATTAGATGAGTAAGACTTTCTTGAAAAACTTGATTTTTTCATTTTACTAATCTGACATTCCTTACACATAACTCTATCTAGATTTCTCAATCTAGGTAAACCTTTGACTCTTTTCTTCTTACTAACCTTGATCATGTTATCAAAATTCACATGACAAAATCTTTTATGCCATAACCAAACATCTTTACTTCTTGCAATCAGACACATGTTTGCATTAGAATTTAGATAAAATAAGTTACCTTTGGATTGTTTACCGATGCCAATGAAATCTCCAACAACATCATAGATCTTTACCTTTCGGTTCTAAAATTCTAGTCGGTGACCTATGTTATTTAGTTGTACTACACTCAACAAGTTGTACTTTAGTCCTTGAACCTAGTAAAAATTATCACACTTAACCTTTTCATTCATCATAATGGATCCCTTTCCTTTTACAAAATATGGAGCATCATTTCCAAATGTAACAAATCCTCCATCATATTCTTCTAAGTTTTCAAACTTATCAATATCACCAATCATATGATGTGAACAACCATTGTCAATAATTCATGTGTCAGTTTTAATAATTTGAGAAATAAGATCTTTTTCATCTTCATACCTTTATTCTTCTAAATAATCCTTCATAGAAACATAAACCACTTCCTCACCTTCATTTGTGTCATTAGATTCATTGTCATTTAGTCCTTCCTTAGCTAGGTAGCATGATTTATTTCCTTTATCCTTGCAGTCTCTAAAATTTTGGTATCAGTTCTCCTTCTTGTCTTTCTTATCATGCCTATCATTATCAAGACACCTAGATGCAATATGACCTATCTTGTTGTAGTTAAAACATTTTAGAGGCAATTTACCTTCATACTTTCCTTTTCCTCTCGGTAACCTCTTTGCCAACAATGCTTCCAGTTCTTTTTGTTCTTTTTCCTCAGATAGTATACTATCATAGTGATGAAGAGTGCTCCCCTTAATGCCACAAACACATAACAGAAATAGAGAAACAACAACAATAATATGCAAGAATAGAAAATTGGCTTCTTATTATCTCCACAAATGTGGAATTACAAACTTTCAGAATTACAATATGCAAAGCCACATGGGCATTCCCTTACAATATTCTTTAGGACAAAGCCTCAAATCAATACCCAGATGTACTACCCAGAACTATTCTGAACTGCCTAAGACAATAATACAGCCTTCCTTATATAGGCAATTTTCCACCGCCTGGGAAGGTTCCAGAATTTTAGCCAATAAGGCTGACCAAACTTAGAATTATTTTATTTTACATTTTATTACATCATAGTCGGCTCAAGATAACCTTTGAAACCCGAACAAAAATTTTGAAGAAAATTATTTTTCGCCATTTCAGGTGGCCCAACTTCCAAAGACCATAAGTCATCACCAGTTGACCCGCTCGGCTATTATAACCCCATTTCAGAAATGCCATGAAGCGCTCTACAGGCTTGACCCGCGCAAGCGCTCATCACCCAAATTTTTGACCTCATCCGAGGCCTCTAAAGCCTTCAAAACTGAGTTCAAAGTTTCTGTACCCTGCTGCCAATACTGAAAATCTTCAATATCTTCCAATATACACTTGATCTGGCAATGAAACTTTACTGGCAGACTTATATGACCAAAATCAACCTCCAAGAAAGAAATCAGATCATTCTGAGCACATACAAAAATTACCAAAAATAGTAACTTTCCATAAATAGCAGCTCTACACAAAATAGCCCTTATTGAATACAAAAAAATAGAAATATTTTTGGGTGATGCAAGATTGCTCTTACACCCAGGATGCTCCTGCATCAGACACCTGGGGTAATTTGAGAAGTGATCCTGCCACGACTCAGGTGTGCAGAGGAAAACCAAGATGGCTAACCTCCTCCTTTGTCAGCCATGATGAATCTTCAACAGGTCATCCTTTCCACTTGACCAGATATTCTTCATATGTCCTGTTCCTTGTGCTTCTGCCAACACGACTGTCCAGTATATCTTCAATCTCCTTAGTGTCTAAACTAGTTGCTGGAATACTCCACTGTGTTGCTGTGATCTCATCTTCAACACCTCCTTCATGATACTCTGTCAGATCTGAAATGTTAAACACTGGTGAAATATTCAGCTCACTAGGCAATTCTACCTCATATGCATTTCCTGAATCATGCTTCTTCAGTATCTTACATGGCCCAAACTTCTTCATTTTCAGCTTGTTATATGTACCAACTGGAAACCGCTCCTTCCGCAAATGAACCATGACTTCATCACCAACCTGAAATTCCTTATACCTCCTTTTCTCATCTGCCTTAGCCTTATACTATGCATTGATCTTGGTAATATGCTTCCTCACCTCCTCGTGGATGTTCTTCAAGTGTTCTACAAAATCCTCAGCTTCAGCACTACTTATTTCTCCTTTATCTATCTTCCTCAATTCAGATGCATTTCTTGGACTACTTCCATATACAATCTAGAATGGTGATTTACCAGTACTCCTGTTGACAGAATTATTGTATGCAAATTCCACCTGTGGTAAAATCAAATCCCATCCTGTTGGCTTATCTCCAACCAAACATCTCAGAAAATTTCCCAAACTCCTATTCACCACCTCTGTCTGTCCATCAGTCTGTGGATGATGTGATGAACTAAACTTCAAATCTGTCTTCAACTTCTTCCATAATGTACGCCAGAAATATCCAACAAACTTAGTGTCCCGATCTGAAACTATGGTCTTTGGCAAACCATGAAGTCTCACTACTTCTCTGAAAAACAATTCGGCTACATGAATAGCATCATTAGTCTTCTTGTAGGGAATGAAATGTGCCATCTTTGAAAATCTGTCAACCACCACAAAAATTGAATCATGTCCCCGCTGAGTCCTCGGTAAACCCAAAACAAAGTCCATGTTGATATCCTCCCAAGGCTTCTCTGGTACAGGTAATGGCTGATACAACCCTATATTCTACTTCACTCCTTTCGCCATCTGACATACTCTGCAACTCTGTACAAACTTCTTCACATCTTGCTGCAACTGTGGCCAATAGTAATTCTCACTAACCAAAGAAAGGGTTTTGTCACGACCAAAATGTCCAGGCAATCCTCCGCTATGCTTCTCCTTGATGAGATTCTCCCTCATAGAACTTCATGGAATGCACAATTGACTCCCTTTGAATAGCATATCATCCTGGATGATGAAATCCAGCCACTTCGTCTTGTCTAGAGTAACAGGTTCTGTACAAGCTTTCTAAGCTTCACCAAAATTAGGATCCTCTGGGTACAAATTCTTGAGTTCCTTGAACCCAACCACTTCAATCTGCATTTCTGTCAGCAATAGTTGCCTTCTGCTAAGAGCATCTGCAACCCTATTAGACTTTCCACTCCTGTGTTTCAAAACAAATATATAACTCTGCAAAAACTCAACCCATTTCAAATGCCTTTGATTCAATTTTCCTTGACTATTCAAATATTGCAAAGCTTGATGATCAGTATACAAAACAAACTCCTTAGGAAGTAGATAATGTCTCCACTTCTTTAATGCCTGAACTATAGCATAAAATTCTTGATCATAAATAGAATATTTCCTCTTGGCATCATTTAACTTCTCACTGAAATAAGCAACAGTTTACCTTCTTGGCTCATAACAGCTCCTATTGCAGTACCACTAGCATCACAATCTACTTGAAACACCTTATTAAAATCTGGAAGTGCTAAAACAGGTTGTTCTGTAACTTTTTATTTCAATAATTGAAAACTCTTTTCTGCTCCTTTAGTCCACTTAAACTCTTTTCTATCCCCTCTCATTGTTTCAGTCAAGGGTCCACAAATACTGCTAAAATTTCTGATAAACTTTCTGTAAAAGCTAGCTAGACCATGAAAAGATCTTACCTCAGTAGCACTCCTTGGAGTAGGCCATTCAAGGATAGCCTGTACCTTCTCTGGGTCCATTTTTAGACCTTCTGCTGAAACTAAAAATCCCAAATACACTAACTCTTTCTTCACAAAACTACACTTCTTCAAATTAATCAACAATTTCTCTTCTCTCAACTTCTCAAATACCATACGAATATGCATCATATGCTCATCCAATGTCTTACTAAAGATCAAAATATCATCTAGGTAAACAATGACAAACTTACCCAGAAATTCTTTCAGAACCTTGTTCATGAGCCGCATGAAAGTGCTCGGTGCATTGGTTAGCCCAAAAGGTATGACTAACCACTCATATAGTCATTCCTTTGTCTTGAAGGCAGTCTTCCATTCATCTCCTTCTCTGATCTGAATCTGATGATATCCACTTTTTAGATCTATCTTTGAAAAATACACAGCTCCACTCAAACAGTCCATAATATCATCCATTCGTGGCAATGGAAACCTGTACTTGATTGTGATCTTGTTTATTGCCCTAGAATCTGTACACATCCTCCATTCTCCATTCTTCTTTGGTGCTAATACCGCTGGTACAGCACAGGGACTCAGACTCTCACAGATCAATCCTTTCTGTAACAACTCATGTACTTGTCTGTTCAACTCCACTTTCTGCAGGTGTCATTCTGTGTGCTGCCTTGTTTGGCAAACTCGCTCTTGGGATCAAGTCCATCTGATGACTGATCTTCCTGACTGTTGGTAATCCATCAGGCACGTTATCGGATACAATCTCCTGAAACTCATTCAACAAATCTGCAACTTCTACAGGAACATCTTCTACTTTCTCTTTACCAGCTTTTGGAATTAAAGCAAAACATACATGCTTATGCCTCATACCATCTAGGAAATTTTTTCCATCAACAAAAGTTATCCTTGCATTACCACATACCTTTTCTTCAGTCTCCTTCAATGGTTTTAGCTTATGCCGCACTCCATCCTTTGTCAGGGAATAGGTATTCGCATGACCATCATGTACAGCACATCTGTCAAACTACCATGGTCTACCCAACAACATATGACATGCATCCATAGATATGATATCACACAATACCTCATCTTGGTATCCGCCAATCTTGAACTTCACCAGGCATTGTTCATTGACCATGACCTTGTGGTCATCCTGTACCCAGGCAATCTGATATGGATGTGGGTGTTTCTGTCTCTTGAGCTTCAACTTTGTCACCATCTCTTCTGACACCAAATTGTCAGTGCTTCCACTATCAATAATCACATCACAACATTTACCTTCACACTTGCACCTAGTGTGAAACAGGCTCCTCCTTTTCTCAGGTTCATTCTCACCACTCAACAAGACTCTTCTGTTAATCAACGTTTATCCTCTTTTAGCGTCTTCAGAATTTGATGATCTGGCATCTTCATCTACATGTGCAACTTTGGCCTGGCCTTCATTTCTCCTGTCTGTTCTGCCTTGGCGCTAAGGACATTCAAATGCCCTATGACCTTCTTCTCCATAGTGAAAACATGTTCCACGGAAGCCACCTCTTCCAAATCCTTGTCCCCTTCCTCTTCCTCTCTGATCTCTATTATACTGATCCTCGAAGCGATTGGAATTATTTCCTCGCTGATTCTGACTGCTACTGGCCTCATCCTTCTTTTTCAGATCTTCATTTTGGCCACCGTATGACCGTCCACCAGATCGTCCACCGTGACCTCTTCTGTTTTGTCTACTGTCAAACTTCTTGTTCAGCTTTTCCTCTACTTTTAGGGCAAACTGGTATGCCTCTTCAATACTGTTCATTCAAACCAGATTCAGCTCCTCCTGAATGCTTGGCCTTAACCCATTAAGGTATCAGGCAACTTTCTCCTTATCAGCTTCTGCATGGCCTATTCTGATGAGAAGTCGATAGAACTCCTCTATATACTCCTGAACAGATCTTCCTGCTTGCTTCAAACTCTGCATTTTCTTCAGTAGGTCAAGCTCATAATCAACAAGAATGAACTGTCGCTTCAATTTATCCACCATCCGATCCCATCTTGTGATTTTATCTTTCCCTCTTCTATTTCGCTCCAACTGAATTTCTTGCCACCAGATCTTCGCATGACCTTTCAATCTGGCCTTCGCAAATTTGACCCTATCAGGATCGTCAACATCTTCGTACTCAAAATATTCCTCACATTCATTGATCCAGTCAATCAATTCCTCTGGGTTAAGATTTCCAAAAAATGTAGGAACCTCAATCTTAGGTCTTTTCCCAATCTTGGAAATGGCCCGAAAAAGTCTTTCTTCCTCCTGATTCACAATTTCGGCTTCTCCTTCTTGATATTCTTCTTCGGCTTCATCCTCTCTTTCATCTCTGACATTGAGATTCATTCCTCTGCGAATCTCTTCTTGCAATGCTCGCACTTGTCTCTGCAGCTCTCTAACCTCAGGTGTCACAGCACCAACTCTTCCGCCACGTTCTCATCGTGGAGGCATTTTCGCGATGCGTGCTAAA
Source organism: Chamaecyparis obtusa (assembly GCA_027943335.1). Taxonomy (NCBI): domain Eukaryota; kingdom Viridiplantae; phylum Streptophyta; class Pinopsida; order Cupressales; family Cupressaceae; genus Chamaecyparis; species Chamaecyparis obtusa. The sequence goes on from BSBK01005630.1 coordinate 236,100, forward strand.
ACCCTAGCCACGGTCCTGGTGCAAACTGCCTCACAGTCGGTGATCTATTTACACACTCAAGAACTTCTGCTCTGATACCACCTGATGAAGGGTGCTCCCCTTAATGCCACAAACACATAACAGAAATAGAGAAACAACAACAATAATATGCAAGAATAGAAAATTGGCTTCTTATTATCTCCACAAATGTGGAATTACAAAATTTCAGAATTACAATATGCAAAGCCACATGGGCATTCCCTTACAATATTCTTTAGGACAAAGCCTCAAATCAATACCCAGATGTACTACCCAGAACTATTCTGAACTACCTAAGACAATAATACAGCCTTCCTTATATAGGCAATTTTCCACCGCCTGGGAAGGTTCCAGAATTTTAGCCAATAAGGCCGACCAAACTTAGAATTATTTTATTTTACATTTTATTACATCATAGTCGGCTCAAGATAACCTTTGAAACCCGAACAGAAATTTTGAAGAAAATTATTTTTCGCCATTTCAGGTGGCCCAACTTCCGAAGACCATAAGTCATCACCAGTTGACCCGCTCGGCTATTATAACCCCATTTCAAAAATGCCACGAAGTGCTCTACAGGCTTGACCAGTGCAAGCGTCCATCACCCAAATTTTTGACCTCATCCGGGGCCTCTAAAGCTTTCAAAACTGAGTTCAAAGTTTCTGTACCCTGCTGCAAATACCGAAAATCTTCAATATCTTCCAATATACACTTGATCTGGCAATGAAACTTTACTGGTAGACTTATATGACCAAAATCAACCTCCAAGAAAGAAATCAGATCATTCTGAGCACATACAAAAATTACCAAAAATAGTAACTTTCCATAAATAGCAGCTCTGCACAAAATAGCCCTTATTGAATACAAAAAAATAGAAATATTTTTGGGTGATGCAAGATTTCTCTTACACCCAGGATGCTCCTGCATCACATAGTCACTTCCACCTAAACTATAATGAATGTCTCTTTCTCTTCTTGAACTACCAATGGTTAGAGATGATTTGAAATCAGTTTCTATCTTCGATAAACTATTATCAAAGTTACTAAGCTCAAATGCAGTCATCTTATCGATGAAAGCATCAAGAGTAACACTATTACCAAGTATGGATCTCAATTGATGAATAGTAGAGAATCGAATAGAATATTTAGGTACAAGATAGTTCTAAGAATTTTTCTTACCACATCTTCTTCATTTATAGTTCCACCAACACCTTTGATAGCACTAACCACTTCCTTGATTCTGAAACTGTATTGTGCAATGTTTTCACCTTCTTTCATTCTCATCTCATCAAAATTTCCTATGATACTATCAACCTTTGCCTTTTGTACATGTTGATCACCTCCATAAATAAGTGTGAGTTTATCCCACATTTATTTCATTGTAGTGCATTCCTTTATCTCATTAAACTCAACATCGGTCAAGGAAGAAGAAATCTCAATCATTACTGAGTTGTGTTCCTACTTTTTTCTCATCTGATCAACTATCATAGGTCTGATAGGTGGTGGAGTGTAGTCATTTTCCAAAAAGTAGAGTGTAGAATATCCAATTCTAGATAGGTATAACTTCATCCTTCTTTTCCATGTAGGGATGTTCTCCTTGTTCAAATTTGGTACTTCTCTCTTATACATCTTTGGATCTTTATCATAAGTCTTTTAAACTTTTACCTCTAAGCACCAAATGCTCTAATACTAATTGTTGGATAAATGAGAAGGGGGGGCGGGTGCTGAATCAATTATCTTAGGTCCCTTAACAATTTTTTGTTGGAAAAATAGTCAGCACTCCCCTCGGGATTTGTGACATGGATTAATCACCTCCTGTGTCTTCTATAAGTCTAGTGGTTGTATCGGGCATTAATAGGTCGATCTTTTGGTGCAACGACAACCACTACTTGTAACAAGTGGTATCAGAGCTTGGTCACAGGTTCAAATCCCCTCAGGTAATGCTGTGGGGGAGATTGTTGGAAAAATAGTTAGCGCTCCCCTCGGGATTTGTGACATGGATTAACCGCTTCCTATGTCTTCTATAAGTCTAGTGGTTGTATCAAGCATTAACAGGTTGATCTTTTGGTGCAACGACAACCACTACTTGTAACATTTTCAACCTTTAAACCTTTTCAACAACTAATCTTAATAATTAGATTTAAGCATTCAATTGACCATAACAGTAGATGAAAATCAGAAAATAACATGCAAAACATTCAATCACACATTAACTCCAGTATTTAATTTTGGAAACTCAATTTGGGTAAAAACCACAGCGAGAATTATCACCCATAAATAATTCACTCTTCTGAAGTGAGCTCAGTTAAGAGCCAACCCTATTAAAGATTACAAAACACATTTAATAGATGTGACCCTGTTAGGGGATTTTTATTAATTGTTGATATTGACATAGTGTGATGGTTAAATGTAGTGTTGTAATTTTTATCACCAAAATTTAAATTCTTTGTGGAGTTTTATTGTCAACTATTCATATTGAGAATGAGGTAAACATATTATTTTCTATTGAGTAATAAAATATTTAAATAGTTAAAAAGTTAAATAAAATAATTTATAAATAGAGAAAATAATGGAGTGGGTCTTATGTATTAGGGAGTACTCTATAAATTCATATATCACTAATGTTTTGAAAAGTCTTGACTTACTTTTGTAGCCTTTGATAGAAATTTGATGAATGTAATTAAAGTGTTACTATACTCATTATTATCATATACATCACATTCTTGCTTATTTTAGTACTCTCTTTAAATCAATTTTTATAAAGCAACATAAAATAATGCTTTTATCTTTGATGATTTTCAGGTAAATATTTTTAAAGATTTATAAATACTAAGATGCCTTTTCTAAAATCAAATTGGTGATTTTTTAATATCAGATTCTTTTAGATAAATAAATATATTTATGATATCTATAGTAACATACCTTTCTCTTTTTAGGGAAACAAGTTAGCATACATAGATGTGGACAGCTATACTAACTCACCTATCTTTTAATTATATCTATCAGTTTCATAACCATTTTTGTTGTAGTTTTTGGATTCAATTGTGTGTATATTTTTACATCACATACACAATAGAATAAAAAAGTGCAACAATAATGATACTATCTTTTTCTTTTCTTTTTTTAATATGAAAGCAAGTCATAATACATAGATGTGGGCATCTTGTGGTTACATACACCAATTTGAGTAAGCATACATTAGAATCACAAGTAGTTCAAGTGCAAGAGAATCAAGTCCATCAAATTCACCCAAGCACTGACTAAGCATACATTAGAATCACCACAAGTAGTTCACATGTAAGAGAATTAAGTCCTAAATTCACCCAAGCACTGAATAAACATATATTAGAATCACAAGTAGTTCATGTGTAAGAGAATTAAGCCAATCAAATTCACCAAAGCATAGAATTAGGGCCGTCAAATTCACCAAAGTATTGAATAAGCATACATTAGAATCACAAGTAGTTCACATGTAAAAGAATTAAGCCCATCAAATTCACCCAAGCATTGAGTAAGCATATACTAGAATCACAAGTAGTTCACGTGTAAGAAAATTAAGCCCATCAAATTCACCCAAGCATTGAATAAGCATACATTAGAATCACAAGTAATTCAGGTGTAAAAAAATTTAGCCCATCAAATTCACCTAAGCATTGAGTAAGCATACATTAGAATCACAAGTAGTTCACGTGTAAGAAAATTAAGTCCCCCAAATTAATCCAAATATGAAAGCAACAACCCCTCTTAAAATTTGAATTTTAAGATAAAACCCTAGATAATCTATGATTTCTAGGCATTATTTACCCTAACACTATTCAAAACTAGCAAAGGAGCGTAGTATTTGAATTCACAATGGTAAACGCTGCTTGGTTGTGGAGACACCCTTGCCAGTTGATTTGCCAAAACAACACACAGGAACAATTTCACACATATTGTGGGCTTAAAGCAATTTACAAAGGAAGATTTTTCAATTCACTAAGAAGTGAAGAAACAAGTTTGTTTTGAAGAGGTATGGAGGCAAAAGCAGTGAATCCGATGGGAGGAGAAGCAGGTGAGGATAATTTGGAGGAAGAAGCAATGATTCTGATGGGAGGAGGAGGAGGAGGAGGAGGGGATAATTTGGAGGAAGAAGCAATGATTCTAATGGGAGGAGAAGGAGGAGGAGGAGAGGATAATTTGGAGGAAGATGAGATGGTGAGGGAGAGAGTGAGAGAAGGAGAAGCAGTGGTGGAAGAGATGGTGATGGAGATGATAAGGAGGGGGGATAACGAGGGCCTCAAGACTAACTCTGGGAAATGTGTCCTTAGAATCTGGAAGTGGCTCTTTTTTTTCATTTTTTAATTGATGATGTAAATTTGAACTCAAGACCTCTCAGATGTTAGCGCTACACTATGGGGTCATCCTCTTGGAAGTGGCTATTCATGATTAACATATCATGACATTATGGAAATAAAAACAATGTTGAGTTTTATTTTAATTGTAAAAAATAGTCTAGGATATTGGACTTGGTATATTATGATGTTTTTGGTATTATTAATGTGCTTTCTATTTATAAACCTTTTTTAGTCATTTTGAAAACTTTCATGAAAAATAAATATGGCAAAAGATTAAGTGCTTAAGGATTGATTGTGTGGGTGTGTTTTGTTTAGTAGATTGCAACATGTTCTATAAAGATAATGATATAGAAAAATACAAATGACTCTATATACTACTCAATAAAATAGAGTTGCAAAAAGGGTGAATTGGACATTCGATGAAGAGAGCTAGGAGTATGCTTAGTGGGGCTAGACTAGCATAAAAATTTTGGTAAAATTATCTTCCATGACTTGCTACCTAGTTAAGAGGTCTCCTACATTAGCTTTTGTTGAGATGAATCCTATAAAAGTGAGGTTGGAAATTATCTCCCATTGGTACTTTTGAGAGTTTTCAGTTGCAAGGCATATGCAGATGTGCATGGGGAGAAGGGGTGAAAGTTAAAGAACAAGGTTATTAATTGTGTCTTCATCAATTGTTGTATTAGTCTGAAAAGATATGATCCTTGAGATCATGTTCACAAAAGGGTATTGTATAGTAAAGTGTTATCCTCAAAGAATATAAACCTTCTTTCATTGCATTATAGCTAGAAAAAGAAAATAAATGTAGTTGATCTAAACCTAAGGAGAGTTGAAATTGAAGCCCATGATGGGCCTAGAGAGGAGAGCTAAAGTAGTTCAAAGAGTTTAAAATAGGAGGTAGAACCTTTGCTTCAACTCTTGAGATGCATTTTTATTTAATTACTAAAACTAACGATATTGGGACTATAAATGATGATATGGGTATGGATGATGTAGATTCATGAAGGAGGCCTTGATGAGGAGATGCAATTATTAAAGAAAAATAACACATGCGATCTAGCACCTTTTTCTGATGGGCATAAACCTATTGGATGCAAATGAATGTTAACAAATAGAATATTCAAATGATAAGTTTGAAAATTACAAGAGGAGATTGGATGCAAAAGGTTATTCTGAAGTTGAGGGAATTAATTATAGTAAATCTATTTTTTTTCTTGATTACTTACAGTAGTGTGTGATCTTGAATTTGAATAGATGGATTTGAAGATAGATTTCCTGGATTATAGTTTGAAGGAAGATATTTTATGTCACCGATGTCGTATAACAATAAGAAAAAATGCATTATAAAGTATTCATATGGTCTAGGATAACAACCTAAAACATGGTACCAAAATATTGATGCCTATATGTCTAGTTTAAGATTTTTGATATCCATATTGGATCATTACATCTAGAAAAACTCATACATTGATCATATTCTTATTATTGAATGACATTTTTTTTATTATGATATTAGAGAAAGGGACATGTTCCCAAAATTTCACAACATTGACTTTAAATCAAGACTGGACGAAACCAAGAGGGGTACATAGGCCTAGACAAGAAACATGGACACAAGACTGGAGACAACTAAACACTAGAAATAACAAAGATGGCACACATTCTACTAACAAACAAAAAATATGCACTTATGCCCGTGGAGATGAAATTAGTAGAGGAAAAAAGAAAAAATATAATAGAGAAACAACAAAAAAGAAAAGAGCTCTAAGGTTGAAACAACTTCATTTGATAAGGTTCCAATTTTTATAAGGGAGTCAAGAAACTCCTAGTCATCATTTTTCTAGAAGTTCTTGCCCTTCTTGTCTACAGTCTTTTGATAGTCCTTGTCTTTTTCATACTTTCTTTGATTTTTTATTTTTTAATGGCTTGATATCATCCCCATAACAACCTTTTGCATTATCCCTTTAGTCATTGAGATGATATTTCCAATTCCCACTCCATTCTTTTCATTTTGGCATAACAATTATATTTTTAGTCTATTCTCTAGGTATTTCATTCTTACTTACAACTTTGCAACCTAGACCCTAACAAAAGTAATATAATTCTTTATCTTCATTGTCCTCTTCTAGGGTAAAACTACAAACCTGTGTCACACTTTTATGAAGGAAAATGTTAACCAAACCAAAACTGTTTAACTTCAATGACATAAAGTGGCATTTGTGTTTGAAATTTGAAGATGATGTAAATTAATGAAGTTTGTAAAACTGGATGAAGTTTATGACTTTTATTTTTAAAAAATTAATTGAATAAGAGTTGATGTAATTTTTTAATTTTTAAAATCCATTTTTCAATTGCTAAAAAATGTTGAAAATCAAGGGTCTAGTTCCCACCAAAAAACTATATGTAAATAATAATCTTTTCCTCTGATTTAAAAATATGTTTTAGATGACATGTATAGCAAGTGCATAAAAAAGAAAGATTGGTTTTCGATGTATATTTTCTCCATTATAACTATTCAAAGTCAAACTTACTTGAAATTGATAGTTTTCATCTCCCGCCAAATTTCCCGTATCAAATATACACCATTCAAAAAAAAAATTATATATTCTTGAAGATGACTCTCTCCTCTAGTCTTAAATCTAATTTTTAAATTTTTTTGATATGATTTACTATTTGTTTTTTCTTTTTTTGAAGCAACATCTTCTCAAATGTTAAAATACCTACTTGTAATATTTTGAAATTATGATATATTAGTGTTAGAATAACAATGTTCCAATCAACTGAGAGGGGGGGTGAATCAGTTGATTCCAAACATATCAGATAAAACCTTAATTGTAAAGTTCAATGCTTAGCCAAATAACTGAACATGAAAGGAAAAGGAACAATAACACGAGGAGACACTTGAACACCAAGATTGTTCTCAAGGAAACCCTGTTAAGGGAAAAAATCCAGTGGGGATGATACCCAAAAATATCTACACTATGATAATAATAAGCCTATTAGGAGTCTTGATCCTATTAGGAGCTGAGTAATACAATAGGAAGGTCTTGGTTAAAGGAAAAACCATGTTAGGAGTCTTTACAACTAATCCCTGTTAAAGGATTGAACTTGTTAGGAGTCATAACCCTATTAGGAGCTTACAAACATATCACCTGATCAAAGGTTTGAAGGTTAAACCCACCCTTAGGATCTGCAATCCTCACTTCTAATATGAATACAAATTATGTTCCTGAAATTGCTTCTAGCACTCAACCACTACCAAGCGATTTCCACCTTGTGCTCCAGATGCACAATCTTTGCTCTGCAAATAGAAACCTATGTAGCCTCAAGCTCACATATCTTTTCGTTGTTCGCACATACAACCACACACTAAAAATACAAGGAATTCCTTCCTTATATACAAGTTTCATACATTAAATTTGGGTCAGCCAATATAGAATAAATCCTATTTACAACATACATTTAAGACCCATGCTAAGATACACATAGTATCATTGGATAACTAAGAAGGGGGGGGGGGAGTGAATTAGTTATCTTAGGTGCCTTAACAATTTTCAACCTTAAAATATTTTCAGCAAGTAATCATAATAATCAAATTTAAGCATTCAACTGACTAGAATAATATGTGTATGAAAATAAGAAAATAACATGCAAAACATTCAATCACACATTAACTCTAGTATTTAACATGGAAACCTAATTTGAATAAAAACCACTACTGGAATGATCACCCAAAAATACCTCACTCTTCTAAAGTGAGCTTGGTTAAGAGCCAAACCTATTAAATAGTACAAAACACATTTGCTAGAGGTGACCCTGTTAGGGGATTTTCACCAAAGATCAACTAGATTTGTCACCCTATAATGAGTGGACTTATTAGAGGACTTAGTACATTAATTAGAATGCCACCTTACAAAGGATTTAGAAATATGACTATTAAATCCACTCGATTAAGAGATTTTCTGCTACAATGGTCAGAAAGTAATAGTGAAATGACTTGATAAAATATGCAACTACCTTTACTTATTTAGATTTCCTTTTTCTCATTTGTCTTCTTCAAAATCTTCTTTACTAGCTGATCGACACTCACTCTTCATCTCATTACTTTCCTTCACTTGATTCACACTTTTCTTCAACTCTGTTATGCTCGGTGTAACCTTCTATACTTATTCGACTAGCTGCATTGGCTATCAACAATATTACCATCTTGATCATCCTTTATATAGATAATTTTTTCCTTTTGCCATTTAATCCTATTCATTAGGGTTTCCTTGAATTAATCTCATCCATTTGATCAAATCTCAATCCAAATTCAATGTATTTGTAGCTCGTTAACACATTTCATGAATTTTGGTAGTTGTATCTTCACCTTGGAACTTGAACTTTTCTTGGATCTCAAACCAATCATTAAATCTTCACCATTTATTTGTACCTAACATTTTTGATCCATTGATTTCATTAAGTAACTTTGTTCCTTCCTTAGAATCTCCTAGATCAATCCAGATTCTCACTCGATGTCATGTTTTAATGAGTTGTTTAACCGACTAACTTCATCTTCTCGGTTAAGTCTACTTTCTCAGTTATCATTTACTCAGTTAACATCTTCTTCAGTTATCAACTTCTTAGTTAACTGTAATTGACCAATATCTTTACTTACCGACAACCATTTCCAATTCAGTAACACACATTAATTCCTTGTCTTTTCATTTCACAACTTCAATCCTTTATTACTGACAAATATAACCAACTTGCGCATCATTCTAAGACTTCATCAAGTCATGTAAAACAATCAAGTCAATATTATCTTGTCTTAGACTAATTCATTAATGGCTCATTTAAGCTCACATACTTAACATCGCTTCTTCATTTCATCTTCTATCTTTACCAACCATTTCTTTACTCAACACCACATATTTCAGATTGGTATGAAAACTTGCATAAATTAGTAAGTCAATAGGCTTGACATCACTGATAACATAACAACTAATCCAATACTTCTACACACCTTTCATTGCTTGGTTACTAACCTTGTTCATTATCAACATCAGTTAGGATATCAATATCAGTTGGGGTAACAATCTCCCCCTTTTGCATTGATGGAAACACATTTTATATATCACATGAAACACATCTCACATCTAAAATATACCATCCAATACCAATAATCTTTATTCTCCAACTATATTCTATTCTTTTGATTTCTCCCCCTTTCTTCTTACATATTCATCTCTCCTCATTCATATCTCTACCCCTTTGACAACAATGCCAAAGGTACCTATGAAACCTTAATCTAAAACTAACTATCCTTATAGTTGTACCTTGTACCTTGCATGTACCAATTACTTATTTTTTCTCATATCTTTCTCACAATTTTAGGCTGCTCCTAAAGAGTGAACATTCACATCAACTCACAAATAGATAAACTGATAAATCATGAATTGATGCAACCTGCATCTTTCTCTAATGAACATTAGATAGGGGAATGACCCCAGTTTACCTCTTAGGTACTCAAAAGAATCCTTAGGTAATGGCTTTGTGAATATATCTACAATCTGCTCCTTGGATTTTACATATTCCAGCTTTACTTGTTTCTTCTATACCTATTCTCTCAAATAATGATACTTGATTGATACATGCTTTGTCTTTGAGTGCATCACCAGGTTCTTTGAAATGTTTATAGCACTTGTATTATCACAAGACCATCTGTTTCCTCTTGTATCCCTTCAAGTAGTTTTTTTTATCTAAATAATGTTAGAACAATTAATTGTAGCAACAACATATTCTGCCTTAACAGTTGATTTTGAAATGCAACTTTACTTTTTTCTTATCTTTGTCACTAATCTTTCTCCTAGGAAGAAAACTCCTCCACTTGCACTTTTCTTGTCATCCATATTACTTACCCAGTCAACATCAGGGTGAACCCACAATAGTGGGTTACACTTTTTAGCCTGAACGGACCCTAAACTCTACATTTTGAGAAAAACTTTCAAACTTGGATGCATATTGCCGTCGAACAGCTCGAAATCAAAGGATGAAGTAAATTAGAGTCTTTTAGGATTTTCTGTCTAGATTCTAAATATATATATTGTTATTTTTTTTGAATTTATTTGAATACTTTTTTCTTTCTCCCACGAAAACTTTATGGTGCTGAAAATGCCATTTTCAAATAGTAACACTATTTTCATAGAGCATAACTTTTTTTGTAAAATAGATATGAGTGCGATTCTTTTGAATTTAATTTTGTAACATCCATATAGAGGGCATGCAATTGGTTTGATGACATTATCACTATTATTGCATATTTTATTAACATTTGAAGTTGACTAAACCAAAATTTTGACATACCTTGACTACATAGCTTATAACTTATTGTGTATTTATCGAATTTCAATTTTTTTTTTTAATAGAAAGTAGACTCAAATATGGAGGGCACTGTTATTTTTCAAATTTTTTTTTCCTTGTTTTACTATTTTTCATTGAACATCAAACTCAGAGGTTTATATTTGATAAAACACCTACATTCATTTAACATCAAAAACCATACACATAATAAATTTAAAAATAGTCAAATATATAATCGTTAGAAAGCTAGTTTCAAGTAGTTATTGTATACAAAAGGACATCTTCTTATTCATCCATTTGATTAGCGCGCTTGAGGTCCGAGGCCATGAAATTCTCAGAATTTCTTCAAAACTTGCAACCATGGCCCAAATCAGGTACTTTCGATCAAAAGTTTTGACTTTCGATCGAAAGTACTTTGCCAAAAAGTACAAAATTTAGTCATTACTAAGCCAGTTTCAATCGAAAGTCATTTAGTTTTGATAGAAAGTCAAGTTTGACTTTTGATAAAAACCTAAGTCGGCCTTTTTGGTGGCATTTTTGATTAATAAGAATTAGGTATAAATAAATGTATATTTTTTTCATTTCATAAATCCAAAAGCTGTAAAATAATTCGTATTTAGGAGAAGGAAGACATTTTGGCATGAAATAATTTTCTAAGTTGTGATGGGAAATAAAAAGAGAAGGCTAAACAAAAGTACATGACAGTATTCAGAAGAGACTGAACAAAGACTACGTGAAGAATCACGAAAAAGATATCATCGTCGGAAACAAGGTATGTCTAAGATGTCTCTAGATAGATATTTTAAGTTGATGGTCAAGACTGGTCTTAATGTTCATGTAAATGTGATATTGTAGGTCTATTAGACTTAATTAGACCTAATTGTAGACCTATTTGGACTAATAGGACTTATTTGGACTAATTAGGACCTATTCTAGGACTATTAGGACCCAATTAGAATCAATGAGAACCAATTAGCACTTAATTAGACTCAATTAGAACCAATTATGACCTATTAAAACCCAATTAGACTTAATTATAATAAATTAGCACCTAATTAGACTCAATTAGGACCAATTATACCCAATTAGGACCAATTAGGACTAATTAGAACCAAATAGTACCTAATAGGACCTACTTGGACTAATTAGGACCTAATAGGACCTATTAGGACTAATTAGGACCTAATAGGACCTATTAGGACCTATTAGGACTAATTAGGACCTATTAGGACCTATTGGAACCTAATTAGGACTAATTAGGACCTAATAGGACCTATTGGAACCTAATTAGGACTAATAAGGACCTATTAGGACTAATTAGAACCAATTAGACTCAATTAGACTCAATTAGAACCAATTATGACCTAATATGACCTATTAGAACCAATTAGGACCTAATTCGACTCAATTAGATCCAATTAGACTCAATTAGAACCAATTAGGACCTAATAGGACCTGTTATGACTAATTAGGACCTAATTGAACCTATTAGGACTAATTAGGACCCAATAGTCCACCTATTAGGACCTAATAGGACCTATTAGAACCAAATAGTGCTGGACCTAATTAGACTCAATTAGAACCAATTAGGACCTAATATGACCTATTAGAACCAATTAGGACCTAATTAGATGCAATCAGAACCAATTAAGACCTAATTAAATGCAATTAGAACCAATTAGATCCAATTAGACTCAATTAGATCTTATTAGAACTAATTAGGACCTATTAGGACCAATTAGGACCAATTAGGACCTAATATGGACCAACTAGACTCAATTATGACCAACTAGACTCAATTATGACTAGTTATAAATAATTAGGACCTGTTAGATTCAATTATGACCTATTAGATCTATTTATACTCAATTAGGACCAATTAGGACCTAATATGACCTATTAGACTCAATTAGGATCAATTAGACTCAATTGAGACCAATTAGGACCTAATATGGACCAATTAGGACTAATTAGACTCAATTAGGACCTAATATGGACCAACTAGACTCAATTAGGAGGTCAACTAGACTCAATTATGACCAATTAGGAACAATTAGGACCTATTAGATTCAATTATGACCTATTAGATCCAATTATACTCAATTAGGACCAATTAGGACCTAATATAACCTATTAGACACAATTAGGACCAATTAGGTCCTAATATGGACCAATTAGGACCTAACATGACCTATTAGACTCAATTAGGACTAATTAGACTCAATTACAACCAATTAGGACCAATTAAGACCTAATATGGACCAACTAGACTCAATTAGGACCAACTAGACTCAATTATGACCAATTAGGACCTAATTAGGACCTATTAGATTCAATTATGACCTATTAGATCTAATTATACTCAATTAGGACCAATTAGGACCTAATATGGATCAATTAGGACCTAATATGACCTATTAGACTCAATTAAGACCAATTAGACTCAATTGGGACCAATTAGGACCTAACATGACCTATTAGACTCAGTTAGGACTAATTAAACTCAATTAGGACCAATTAGGACCTAATATGGACCGACTAGACTCAATTAGGAGGTCAACTAGACTCAATTATGACCAATTAGGAACAATTAGGACCTGATTAGGACCTATTAGATTCAATTATGACCTATTAGATCCAATTATACTCAATTAGGACCAATTAGGACCTAATATGACCTATTAGACTGAATTAGGACCAATTAGGACCTAATATGAACCAATTAGGACCTAACATGACCTATTAGACTCAATTAGGACTAATTAGACTCAATTAGGACCAATTAGGACCTAATATGGACCAACTAGACTCAATTAGGACCAACTAGACTTAATTAGGACCTAATATGGACCAACTAGACTCAATTAGGACCAACTAGACTCAATTACATGACCAATTAGGACCTAATTAGGACCTATTAGATTCAATTATGACCTATTAGATCTAATTATACTCAATTAGGACCAATTAGGACCTAATATGACCTATTAGACTCAATTAGGACCAATTAGACTCAATTAGGACCTAATATGGACCAATTAGGACCTAATGTGACCTATTAGACTCAATTAGGACTAATTAGACCTATTAGACTCAATTAGGACTAATTAGACCTATTAGATCTAATTAGGATTCAATTATGACCTATTAGATCTAATTATACTCAATTAGGACCAATTAGGACCTAATATAGACCAATTAGGACCTAATATGATCTATTAGACTCAATTAGGACCAATTAGACTCAATTAGGACCAATTAGGACCTAATATGGACCAATTAGGACCTAACATGACCTATTAGACTCAATTAGGACTAATTAGACTCAATTAGGACCAATTAGGACCTAATATGGACCAACTAGACTCAATTACATGACCAATTAGGACCTAATTAGGACCTATTAGATTCAATTATGACCTATTAGATCTAATTATACTCAATTAGGACCAATTAGGACCTAATATGACCTATTAGACTCAATTAGGACCAATTAGACTCAATTATGACCAATTAGGACCTAATATGGACCAATTAGGACCTAACATGACCTATTAGACTCAATTAGGACTAATTTATACTTCATACATGTGTAGGAAATGCTCAAGAATCACAAGCTCAACAAGCTGCCCAACCTTCAGAAGTTGGAGAAGGGTCATCACAAGCTCAACAAGCCCAACCTTCAGAAGTTGGAGAAGGGTCATCACAAGCTCAACAAGCCCAACCTTCATAAGTTGGAGAAGGGTCATCACAAGCTCAACAAGCCCAACCTTCAGAAGTTGGAGAAGGGTCATCACAAGCTCAACAGGCCCAACCTTTAGAAGTTGGAGAAGGGTCATCACAAGCTCAACAAGCACAAGTCTCAGAATATCAAATAAGTACACATCTCTCTCTTTCTCTCACTAACTCTCTTGATTTAGTCACTGTCTCAATTTAGTCTCTTATTGGTGAATATACATTTTGGGTCTTTCCCCTAAGAAGAAGTTATTGTTTTTGTTGTGTACATGAAGCCTTTGATGATGAAAATGTTGGACAAGGGGCATCCCAAGTTGAATCAACCCAAGGTCAAACAAGTACGTGTTTCTCTCATTAATGTATACATTATTATAGGTAGAACATGTTCAAGAGTTTGTAAATACTTATTTCATGAAGGTCCCCTTAAGATGAGATATTAAGATTTTTTATTTTATTTTATTTGTAGTGGAAGTGCAAGAAACATATGTGAATGATAATCTACTCCAACAATTGAAGAGAAAAATTAATCATAAAAGCATAGATCATTTAATTGAAATGGATGTGGAAAAATTGAGAGATTATGCTAAACAACCCATAAATATTATGAAGAGGGCATTGAATTAAAAGTCTAAGCAAATAATGAAACAATTTGAGAATCTTGGTACACTTGAAAAAACTCAACTGTTATCAATTACACTTCTTAAAGATGAGTTAAAGGAGCCATTAAAATTATTGGGCGTAGATGCAAGTTTGAAAAAGTTAAAATCAAGTAACATACAAAAAAAATTGTTGACAGTGTTAAGGAAGGTTTGCATTCCATTGGGAAAACAACTAGATCTACAGATAGGTCCATTTCAAGAAGAGTGATACTGACATCTATTTACTTTAAATGGAGGACATATTTTTGTAGTAGTAACAGAGCCTGGAAATGTGGAAGGTGTTAGTTACTATTTATTATGTTGCAGCAAGGAGAGGATGAAGCTAACACAGAATGAAACAAGCGATGGAATTATGTTTCCCATAGGTTCTAGTACTATATTTAAGTTTGTTTATATGGTTAGTATTTATCACATCTATATATTTAACATTGAGGAACACATTGTGCAGGTTCAGTTGTCTTGCAAGGAACATATTTGAAGCAAACCAAAATACTTAAGCATGGGATTCATTTTATTGATTATCAACCTAACAATAAGGTTTATCAGTATAGTCATCTTGTAATTGCCACCATCCTATCTCTTGTTCCTGTGATGGGACGTGGCATTCATAAGTGGAGACTTGATACTGAAGACCATGAGAGCATATTAAATGTTATTTGAGAGAGAGATGAACCACTTGATGTGGACTAAATCACACATGAAATATGATTTGAACTAAATTTTTCACGGGTGAGACCAGAGGTTTTCTTAGCTCCATTCTTTCCTATTGGTGCCCATAGTGAATGGAGATTGAATTAAATTAAAAATTAATAATATATAGATCTCAAATTTATGTCTTACAAGTGGATATGATATTTTAATTACCTACTTGAATATGAAGTACTCTAACTTTGGAATATGAATGTGTGTATGTATTGAATTTGCATGTGTTACATTAGGATGTGCATGTTTTAAATATAAAATCTACTTGAAGTACAACAACATTAAATTAAAAGTATGTGCACAACTATTATCGAATGTACATGTAAATATAAGTAAGATTCAATGAAACATCTAGGGACCTCAATTATACAGCTCATGCATGTGTCAAATTTACATCATTCATAACTTTCATTATAAACATGTGTACAATCAAACATCATTCATGTATGTAATCTATTGAATTCAAACATCATTCATGTATGTAATCTATTGAAATCAAGTTCATCAAATTTAAATTAAACATGTACATGTGTATGTAATCTATTGAAAGTATTGAAAATTTACAAGTTCATCACACATGCACATGTATCTAGAGTGAAAGTATATATATAACATGCATGAAACATCAATCATGTGTGTAGATCAAGTACTATAAATATGAAACATATGAATCAATCATGTGTCAAATATTCTATCAAAAGCCTATCTAGAAATGAAATATAGTTCATCAAACACATGTGAATATATATATATATATATATACATACATACATATATACATATATATATATATATACACACACACACACACACACACATATACATACATACATACATACATACATACATACATACATACATAATATGAAATATGTCTCTAATCAAATATGAAAGTGCCTAGGACTCATCATGTTGACTCCTCACTAAGCGGTCACACCTAGAGTGACTATCATGCTGTAAAGGATGTGCAGATCCCTACAAAGAAAGACATATATAAATTAAAATATATAAACATTGTACAAAGATATCTTAAGTTTGATTTAAAATATTGTACAATAAAACATGTTATAAAGTGTGTACACACAAATAATAAATTAAAAAATCACCTGTCCACTACTGATGTCATCATCGAGTGAGTCCCGACGACGTACACGATTAGTACCTAAAGAAGGAGTAACAAGAGGCATATCCTAGTAGACAAAAAATATATATCATATATACACGTACATGTACATATATATATATATATATATATATATATATATATATATATATATATATATATATATATATATATATATATATATATATATATATATATATATATATATATATATATATATATATATATATATATATATATATATATATATATATATATATATATATATATCAATTGATTAAAATTTTGAAAATAAATTTAAGTTTAATTTTAACATTAAATACATGTATATAATCTGATTTATACCTGTGTAGGTGGTGGAAACTGATAGTACTCGGATTCCCTGGCCTCAATCCTATCAACCAAGGTATCAATATTTTTCTATGTCTGGTCCAAGCTCAAATCTGCATTTGCAACATGAGTAGACTGCACACACCTCTCTAATGATGAATGTAATGGACTAACCAGATGAGATGACATGGAAGTCATATCATCATGTGTCAACAAATCTAGATAACTTGTAGTGGTCATGCTGAACTCAACATCACCAAGGCCAACATTAGAGAATTGATGCCTTGCACTGAATAAATGGTCTGTACGATGTGCCTCTCCCTATGCAGCAATAGAGTGGTCAGTAGGTGGATCCTCACAAGCACTACCACTATGGCCATGGTTTAGGTGAGAAGGATGTGGCTGACCGTATCTGACACTACCTACATGAGATCTAACCTCTGATATGGGGATATCATGCTCTGCTACTATAAATGCATATGCATCCAATAGATCCTCAGCCAAGCTAGTTAGTGTCACACATGTCATCTCTCTTGTAAGTCCCTCCAGGCTAGAAAGTGAAGGGATGCTTGCTAGAGTGTACATGTCATTTGTGGTCTTGCTAGCAGATGCTCCACCTGATGATTTGGAGTGTCATCGAGACATCAGGTATTGACCAACCTGATCACTAGATATGGATGTGGTAGCTATTGTAATGTTCCCCACACTATCAATCATAGCTTGAAGTTGGGTGCTATGAATAACATCATCTACAATAGGGCCCAATGAAGGAGCTATAGTAGGTGCCCTTTGACCAACAATGGCCTTGTGTACTATCTCTATTGATTAGCTCGAGGATAAGCATCTCTATCAACAAGCTTGCCACGCCCCTATCCTAGATGTGCTGGAAAATTAGTGTAATTAAAAACATGACCTAAATGAACCTTAGCAAAAATCTGTTGTGCAAAGTATAGTGGAATCTGGTTGTTATTTGGATAACGACCATGGGAAGCTAAAAATCTAGGGTATATCAATGTTGATATAGCAGGATCCTCACACCTGGTAACCTGATACCCCTTCACATAATTTTTATCTACATAAGATGGGAAAACTTCCCCTTTTAGGGTCACTTTAGGCACTAAAGCATGTACCTCCTTAAGAGAAAGACCAGAGCCAACCTCTTGTCTCTTCCTCTCAAGTATGGCCTCTATAATATCTGGGGCATAGGGAGTGGTACCATGAATGTCATCCCTAATGCTAATCAAGCTATTAAGGATGGACTGACACGTGCTCTTATGGATAGTAGAGCTAGATGGATTATTTATAGATTCTTGCAATTGTTGAATCTCTCTATTAGTGCATGAAAATAGTTCTACAGGGGGAATCGGTGCATCTACCAAGTGCGATGTGCAATAATATGTCTGATAGATCTAGAATATGTATGTACTTGAAAGATTTTATTTATTGTCAAATAAAGTCTACATATACATGTACATTTTCCTAATTTAAATAAAAATAAAATTAAATACTATGCACATTTCACTACATTATTTGAAAGTAAAATCAATTACATAAATTACATGTTTAAATGTAAATTACATTTTAATAGGTCTAATGGGGTCTTAAAGGGTCATATAACCTATCATAGGTCCTAATAGGTCCAATTAGGTCGTAATAGGTTAA